>CM038793.1:46219602-46819602 GCA_021764765.1 Vicia sativa | reverse complement strand
TTTCCATTCCGGAACGAACAACGGCTCCATCAATCCACGGGTTTACGATGTTCAATCTTTGATTTCGACAAACCAAACATGCGTACAAACTCGGCAATTTCCTTTTCATTCCGGCCACCAAAATAATTTCTTCAAATCATGATACATTTTAGTAGCACCAGGATGAATACTCAATCCACTACGATGTCCTTCTTCTAAGATACTCTTTCGGATCTCAGCAACATCCAAAACACACACTCTATCACCAAATCTTATAACGTCATTCTCATCAATTCAGAACTCACCTCCTTGACCTTGGTTAATCAATGTCAGCTTGTCCACTAAACCAACATCAGACTTCTGTCCATTTCGAATCTCTTCCAAGATACCACTAGTCAGATTCAACATGCCTAATTTCACACTATTCTGAGTAGTTTCACATACCAAACTTAAGTCTCTGAATTGTTCCACCAATTCCAATTCATGAACCATTAACATTGACATATGCAGGGACTTCCTGCTCAATGCATCTGCCACAACGTTTGCCTTACCAGGATGGTAATTCAAACCGAAATCATAATCTTTGAGAAATTCTAACCATCTCCTCTGCCTCATATTCAACTCCTTCTGATCAAAGAGATACTTCAGGCTCTTATGATCACTGAACACTTCAAACCGTGAACCATACAGATAATGCCTCCACAATTTCAACACAAACACAACAGCCGCCAACTCTAAGTCATGAGTCGGGTAATTCCTTTCATGAGTCTTCAACTGTCTTAAAGCATAAGCCGCAACCTGCCTATCTTGCATTAAAACACCTCCTAAACCCATCAAGAACGCATCACAATACACCACGAAAGATTCTTCCGGATTCGGCAAAATCAGAATCGGAGCACTAGTCAACCTCCTCTTTAATTCTTGGAATCCTTTCTCACAATCTGCATCCCAAATAAACACTAGACCTTTTCTCATCAACTTAGTCAACGGTAATACTAACTTCAAAAATCCCTCAATGAATTTCCTGTAGTAACCTGCCAGACCAAGAAAACTACGAATCTCCGAAGCATTCTTCGGCGCTTCCCACTGAGATACCGCTTCTACTTTCGTAGGATCAACAACAATACCATTCTTGGAAATCACATGACCAAGAAAACTTACTTCGCTTAACCAGAACTCACATTTAGACAACTTCGCATACAACTTCTTCTCCTTCAACAATTCCAATACAATTCTAAGATGCTTTGCATGCTCCTCATCATTCTTTGAGTAGATCAGAATGTCGTCAATGAACACCACCACAAACTTGTCAAGATACGGATGAAATATCCTGTTCATATACTCCATAAACACACCAGGTGCATTAGTAACTCCAAATGGCATGACAAAATATTCATAATGTCCATACCTCGTTCTGAATGCAGTCTTCTGAATATCTCCCACCTTAACACGAATCTGATGATATCCAGACCTCAGATCAATTTTACTAAATACACAAGCTCCGACCAACTGATCCATCAAATCGTCAATCCTCGGCAATGGATACGATTCTTGATTGTCACTTTATTCAACACGTAATCAACACGGTCTCATTGTATCTTCCTTCTTCTTAACCAACAATCAGGCGCACCACGGTGAAACACTAGGCGAATAAACTTATTTTCAATAACTCTTCTAATTGCTTCTTCAACTCGACAACTCGGATGCCGACATGCGATAAGGCGCCATCGACCGGACTAGTTCCGGGAATCAAATCTATAGCAAACTCCACTTCTCTCGGTGGTAGCTCACTAACATCTTAGGAAACACCTCGGAAATTCATTAACCACCGGTAGTTCACCACCCTTAGCCTTTCCTTTCACTTCCGTCGAAGAATACAACATAAACACCACAACACCATCTCTAACAGCTGAATTCATCTGCTTAAATGACATAGTCTCATCTTCCACTTCTTGGGAAATAAGGCATCTTCTCAAAACAATTGATATGAACACGGTTGAAGACCAACCGTTCATTCAAGGATAATATCGAGTTGTTCTAACGGTAGGCACACTAAATCCATACGAAACCTCTATCAAAAATAACAATAGGACAATTCCTACAAACATACAAAGTAGTCACTGAACCCGACGTAGGAGTGTCAATAACCATACTTCCATCCAAATTAGAAATTTCCAGATTTAATCTCTTAGCACAATCCAAAGAAATAAAAGAATGTGTCGCCCCAGTATCAATAATTGCTATTAAAGGTATGCCATTAATAAAACATGTACCTTTAATTAACCGATCATCAGGCATAACATCTGATCCTAACAAAGCGAACACCTTCCCACCAGCTTGCTCTTTCTTTGGCTTAGTGCCTGCAGACAGTGTGTCCTTCTTCACCACGTTGTAACATGTTATCATACGGATCTACACTCGACTAAATGACCAAATCTTCCACAATTGTTGCACTTCCTCGCATCATTCTTGCATTCAGGAGCTCGGTGACCCAATTCACCACACCTGTAACACTTTACGGAAGAACTAGAAGAACCAGAGTCTCCCCCACTAGGCTTCTTCCGACCTCCAGATTTCTGATTATTCCTATCATAAGGCTTACCACGATCCATATGTCTCTTACGATCAACATAACTCGAGCATTCGACTTAGCACTAGCAAGATCTTCTTCCGAATCCTACTACAATCAACCAAATCGGAAACCTTCTAATGGCGATACGATACCGCTGATCTCATCAGACCATTCTCAAACTTGATACATTTGGAAAATTCTCCATCCGCATCGTTAGGATAATTAGCATAATACTTTGCTAACTTTCGGTAAACTTGGTCGCATACTCACTCACGGACTTGTTGCCTTGCTTGAGCTCGAACTCAATCTCTTTCTTACCGAATGTCTTGGAAAGTACCTTCTCGGAAAAGCTCTCTGAACACGGTGTCAATGCAATTCCATCTTCTTCAATTCGGTCTGGTAGCAACCCACGGTCATCGACTTCCTCTGCCAACATGTGAGTACCATATCTCACCTTCCCTCGGCATCAATCACTCACGAAGATCCTCTCGATCTCCTTGACCACTTGAGCACCCTCGGGATCATGTGCACCCTTGAGCGGTGGAGGATTATTCCTCGAAAATTCCCCAATTATGCATCGGCACCAATAGCGACTTCCTGCGATTCCCTCAGTACTCCACTAACATTCCCAAAGCCTCGCAATAGCATCATCATTCCTTCCGTTACCTCTTCCGACCATTGTTACGTAACATTACAAAACAATCTACATCGACACAAGTATCGGCGGTGTTACTTACACTAGTCGCATACTAAAAGGGATAATGACACTAAGACAAGACCGACTATGCTCTGATACCACTATTGTAACACCCCCTTCTATCTACCCGCGTTTTATAAATAATAATCAGAGTATTTAACCATAATCCAGAAGGCGTCACAATTTAAATAACGTAAATCAATCAATACAGCTGTCATGCTTTCACTGAAGAAGACTTATTACATAAATAAGGCAAAAGTTATGTTTAACAGCGGAAATGTAACATAACCAAAAATTCCGAATACATCCTTCACAGTATTCCAGGATAATAAACTAAAACATGATTCAAAACATTTAAGGAATTCCAGGATATTTAAATCAAGACACAATTCCAAACTATTAAGAGAATATCCGTTTAAAAGGATTCAAACAACCGTTTCCCCAGTGTTACATCTACCAGAGCACGACACTGACACGCGGACTAATTAACTGACTCAATGCTAGAGGTATACTCACCAACTCCAATGCAGCTAATCACTTCGGATCTGAAATTGTTGAGTAAGGGTGAGATCTCGATTCAATATAACATGCATTATCGTTTTAGAACACAGCAGAATAATCAGATGCGTTAATCCATAAATCGAGCACAATCATAGTCAATTCACCAGGCAATTCACACAATGAACATGTATATAATCAAACAATGGAAATTGCAACACTGGAAACCATCCTAGCATGTTACAATCCCATATGCAATGCAGACTCTATGCATGTGGTACCAAAGCGTGAACCGAGTTCACCCAGCTCCGTTTACATGTGGAAGGCGATGTAAATTCATGATTCGCCCATAGCTATTGGGTCAAGAATCCAACCTCACTACCTCAACCTCCAGGTAAGTCTATTGGCTCAACCAGTTCACTTCCGCACAATGGGAATGAACCAAATCAACAAATGCTTATGCATGCATCATAAAAGAATGCAACATTAATTTTCAGATCATGATATCAATATAAATCACGTCATATCAATTCACCAATGCATCTCATTCAATCAAAATGAATATCAAAATACAACATTGTAAACATTAATCTCATTCGGTAACTCAGACCATTCATAATAGTTCCCCATTATCCTTAACTACTCACTCTTTTCAAAAATCAGGAGCGCGACTATTTTTAAAATAATTTAGCAAAATAATGTTTTTCTCTTTTCAAAAGGTAGTATTTTAAGTTTAAGAAATAACGCCGAAAACGGCACTCAAATCGGGAGTTACGGTTTAGAAAATATGAATCTTTGAAGTTTTGGAAATTTTGGAAAAATGTACATGGAACCCGGTTCCTACCTATACAGGAACCGGTTCCTGAAAGTTTTAAAAACTCGCTCCCTGATTTTTGAATGGGAACCCGGTTCCTACCCATACAGGAACCGGTTCCTGAGTGTAAAAATCCCAGTTTTGCCAATTTAACACTGGGAACTCGGTTCCTCCCCACAGGGAACCGGTTCCCACGTCCTATAATAATATTTTCTGCAACTTTTGACAGCATTTTGTATCCTTTATCATTTCCAAACTTACTAATACAAATTGGGACATTAGGGACACCATTTCATAATCATTTCACACCATTATAACATCAAACAACATGGTTTATTCATCCCTATCGATTATTTGACATACTAATGATCCTAATTCCAAACACCGACACAAAATAGGGTTCATTCCTATAACTTATAATCATCAAAATTCAAACTTCCTAACATATCCAATTATCCCTATGATTCCCAAAACCCATAAAACATATTAACCGAACGAAATCACCCCTTACCTCGCGATGATTCTTCGATTTCTCTCGGCGTCAACTTTCCTCTCTTTTCCTCTTCTCTCCAATTCTACGTGAAAGCAGTTTCTCCCAAAAAACCTATTTTTCCTTTCCTTTCCTTTTTATACTCCTTTTAATATTCCTTTTTAATATTCCAAATAAAATAAATAATTAAAACTTAGTAACAATAGAGTGATTTACTCCTCACACCCACTGTTACTCTGCACACCTCCAATCCTTTCTTCATTAAATGACCCAATTAATCCAAATAAAATTAATACTTAAGACTTTAATTAATTAAATGATTAAATTCTCACTTATTTAATATTTGAATTAAATCGGGGTGTCACAGCACCTATTGTGAACTTTCTTGATATTTGAGAAATTCCCGAGTCTCTTGTGCTTCAAAGTTGTAAGTATGTTTTTGGGAGTACCAAATTTGTGTTATGTTAGACACACATTCCTTCATTTCCGGCAAAAATTGACATGCAATTGGATGACCGACTAATTTATCACACAAATCATGATTGTGTAAACCAAATATCAAATTAAATTTCCATTTATTATTTGCCAACAGATAACTACGCAACCTAAATGGACATTCACATTTTTTTGAACCGGTGTCATCTTGTATGAAATTCTGGATACAAGGTATATATTTCCCACTTCTTTCGCATATCAAAGTCACAAATGCATTTCTTCTTTCCAAACCATTATCGAACCTTGAAATCACAACACCAAACCCTAATTTGGTGGCCTCTGTACGAATCCACTGCAACATGTCATTACGTTCTTCATACTCTTCATCATTTTTAAAGTGGCCCCAGAATATCTACCATCTTAATTACAATAGGTGAAACAACTTGAGACATATTAGGTTCGGGAATAACATCGAGATGCACCATAAATAATATGATAAAAGACATTAAATTAATTATCACACACAACAAGAAATACGTTTATGGAAAATAAGCACAAACAGAAACCGAAAGTACATTTCCGGTTAAGTTCAACTAACAATTGGAAATACAATTCTGGTATTCACGTAATCTTTTTTCTAGCAGAAAACTAGATTAATGTGATGAATGAAGATTGAAATGAATAAAATTTACCTTAAATTTCATTTTCTTGAGCTCCTTTTGATATTACGAACCACAAGAATTAAAATTTGGAGTGAAAAACTTGATTGCTGGATGAAAGGGTTTTTGGAGAGATTTTATGGAAGAGTTTGAAAATAAAGGTGATCATCATGGTTCATGCTAGTTGTTGTTTTAATCAATTTGACATTAGATATTCCTAAAAATACACATATGGTTTTGAATAAAATACTAAGATGGCAGAATTTTCAATCTTCCCGCACTTATTAACCTGAGATGTATTTTCGATTTTAACCTAAAATATAACACCAGTTCTGTTTTGTCTTTATAATATGGTGCCACCACTTTTGGTCTTATGGTGTCTGGATTATGGTGCGTATTGGAAATCCATTTCCGATTTCCCAAGAGCATTTTCAAAATTGTATATTATGTTATCACCCCTATAGGATGTGTTAAGAAACCCCCAAAAATTTCAAGTGCGTGAGTTGTGTGATGATAGTCTCTAATTTTATATTGTGAATTTCTTAACCCACCTCATACTCTTCTAGCGCACCACGTAAATTTCCAATATTGCCCCAAGAAATCGAAAATATACTTCTGGTTCGCACTCTATACCATGCAAATCAGGTTGAAAAGGGTTGGGTGCAAACCGAAAATATATTTCCGGTTACAAACCGTAAGTAAATTTCTGGTTCCTGGATGCACTTAAAGGGATCCAGAACCTTTCCCCTCCCCATAACAAAAAACTTTTTAAAAAACAAACTCAAACCCTCTCAATCACTCTCTTCTACCCTTTCTCTTAAAATCCAAATTTTCCTCAAGCAATCATCACAAACCACCAACCATTGCATAAATACAACAACTAACAGAATCAAGCAAACAACAACTATCTTCAATCAATCAAGTAAGTGATTTAACACATTTTTAGAGTTTATGTAATTTATATTGAAATTAGTGAAATAGGGTTTTAAATGTGTTATTTTTTGCAATTTATACCATTAGGAGTCATTATAACACTGTTTGTAAACTATTTTTAACGATCAATCCGTGTTTCTTGACGCATTTGGGATTTTGGGGTGGGATTGTCCGCAACTCTGTTTCGCAGAAGAAATCAGAGGTTTATTTTCAGTTTCTTGGCAAGAACCAAACCGAAGGTTTATTTCTGGATTCTTTCTACATTCTTTTTTCCCTTCATTTTTCCTCTATAAGTCATATGCTAATGTTGCGTTTTTACTTGTACATGAGATATGTCTGAGAAACTGTCACGTTTGAGGCATGATCGGGTTGCACAACATGCTTCTGTGCGGAGAGAGAGAAGTCAGCTCACACAAGCTCCTTCGACATTCGGACAGGCTATGTCGGATGCACGTTCAGTTGGTTCCGATTCAACCCCTTCTACTTCTTCCCCCCGTAGCAGACGTGAGTCTCCAGTCCATCCATCGTCACCTCCGTCCTTCCGCAGACGCATATCCTCACCACCACAGATTTTTGAGACGAGATCCTCATATGCCTCACAGGGGGGGCCATGTGAGGTGAGACATGATGCTACCCCTCATTACCTGAGGTACCAGTGCCATCCGACATACCAGTGGCACCAAAGGCACCAGTGCCACAAGAGGCACCGACGACAAAGGCGGCACCACAGGTCCCTCAGGTCTTTGGAGGGGGACCTTCTGACTTATCTGTGCTTGCTCTTTATCCCACTCATGTGGTTAGACATATATGGGATGAAGAGGTATGAAATTTACATTTATATTACATTTATTAATTATGTTATGAATATTATTATGAATTTTAACAGTGAATTTTTTCTTGCAGGATTGCGATACACTGAAGGTCATAAGCCATGAGAGGAAGATCAACAAGCTTAATCCCCCTCTCGAGCCATGGTTTGATGATCTACTACACATTACAGGGTTGAGATATTTGACCCTCAATGGATATAGTGTGTTCAACTAGGGGATAACCAACGCTTTTGTAGAGAGGTGGCACAAGGAGACGTCTTTGTTTCATCTACCACATGGCGAGATGACGATCATACTCGACGATGTTGCGTATCTGCTTCACCTGCCGATCAGAGGGTAGTTTATGGATCACCAGAAGTTGGAGAAAGACGAGGCCATTACTTTGTTGGTTGATAGGCTGGGAGTTACCGTGGAGAAGGAAATGGCAGAGGTTGATAAGACACGTGGTTGCCACGTGAGATATAGCTGGTTGCGAGTGCTACTGTTGTTAATCGTGATCCCAAGCCGGTTACCCTTCACAGGGGGTATGCCATGAGAGCATACCTCTTGTATCTTGTTGGAACCCAGATCTTTGTGGACACGAGTGCCACCTACACTGACATCATGTACCTTAGGTTCTTTGCTGATTTTGAGCGGGCGGTGGGTGGGCGGGGGCTGCTTGGTTTACTTGTATACCAAGTTGACTGAGGCGACTAAGTGGAGGACGAGGCAGATAACCGGCTGCATGTCTCTTATGACGATATAAAATATTTCTCTTACCTTCCTTTTTTTAATTATTTTGATTTTGAAACTAACTGGTTTAATTTTGATATTTCAGAGATGAATCCTACAACACTTCCCACAAATTTGAGGATGGTCATTTGTTGAAGGTTATACTAAAGAGATGCTGCATGCATGTGCATACGAGCCGCTCAGAGGCAACCAGGAGACACTACCGTATCGGGTTTACCTGGACCGGATAGTGCATGAGGATATCCACTTCAGTGCCTACACCGACCACCATGAGACGATACCATTTGATGAGGTTTCTCTATTTACAAGTTGGTTGGCCCGCGATACTCGGAATACGACTTCTTATATGCCCGAGCGAGTGATGCGTCAGTCCGAGTATACACAGACCATTCCTCGACATCCTACTTTATCTTCCCATCCGACAGTGAATGGGAGGGAGATGAATGAGATTTTTGATGATTTTGAGAATCATCTTGTACCTGAGGAGGCCAGGAGTACCGTGGCTCTAGACGACTAGAGTTATGCCTACTGTTACATGTTATGGTTCTTCAGGGTTTCCCATCCATACATGATATATGATGCTCCAGGGAACCCACCCAGGTCGTTTCATTAGGAGATCCTGGAGGAGGAGCAGGCGATGAGGGATCATGCCCAGGATGTGTTGCCTTGGTGCTGCCATATCATGGAGCTTGCAAGGGATGACATTGACAGAGGGCTATTTCCTGACGGATCTGATGTCAAAGGAGTTTTGGAGGCCATCATGGCGGAGGCTCAGGGTGCCCTAGTATACAGGAGACAGCGGAGGGACGCCTTGAGGGTGACAGGTCGCCTACGCCATACACACTAGTTTAGTTTGATTGTATTTTGACTTTAGTTTTTTTTTATTTATTTCATATTGTATCGAATCTTTATTTTGAATACCATTATTATGAAAATCATTTTGGATAACACTTTTTGAGCTTTTATTGATTTAAAAATTGCAGGTATTTAATTTGAATTATAAATTGAATACTTTGTTAAATTGCTTATAGTTTTGTTTTTTTGCTAAGTATCATGTCCCGAACCGAATGTATACTTCCGGTAAGAAACCAAAGATATACTTCCCATTTTCACTAAAATATTTCAGAAAATAGTATGCACCGAAAATAAACTTTCAATTTTATAAAGAACATTTTCAGATTTTCACAAGTTACGTCTCACCCTACGAAGTGGATTAAGAAATTCAATTTTATATGATACTATGCAGTTTTTCTATATTTAGTCATTTTTCAATTTAGGATAGGTAATATTTTTATTTTCAATACACTCTACCAATGTGTCGTTTTCTGTTAATAGAATAAGAAGTTTTCAATGTACTACTTCCTTTCCACTCTGTCACTCACACATCATCACTCTATCTATTTGTATCGCTCTCTCTCAGAGTGAGAGAGACAAAAAGATTCACAGAAAAATGGTAGGACCATCGAGGCCTCAAATAGTTCTGTTTGGTTCATCCATTGTTCAACTCAGTTTTCTCAAAGAAGGTTGGGGTGCTATTCTTTCTCACCTGTATTCTCGTAAGGTACCTTTCTACTCATTCTTGTGAATCTGTTATGTTTTATGTTATCTCAGATTGAATGGATCCTATGAAATGTGATAATTCACTTTGTTTTCTTATGGAAGAAATCAACAAATGAAAAATAAACCTGATTTTATTAGATTATCCTTATTTGCAATTACAAAGTAATATTTACACATTGTTACTTGTTAGATTAGGTTAAGTTAGTTGTTGTTGTTCAAAAGGAATCAAGTTATATCGTTTTACTTGATTTATCTTTGTGTGTTGCATTATGATATCGCCACTGAATTTAGTTTATGTGACGATTTCGTTACTTAGGCAGATATAGTTCTACGAGGATACTCTGGTTGGAATACAAGGCGTGCTGTGCAGGTTCTGGATACAATTTTTCCCAAGGTATTGACTAAGTTCTGCACATTGGTTGTTGGTATAATTTACAAAGAGTAACCTTTTTGTTCTGTTGTCTTCTATAACATAGAATGCCACGGTCCAACCGTCGTTGATAGTTGTATATTTTGGTGGCAATGATTCGGTTCTTCCTCATCCAAGTGGCTTTGGTCAACATGTACCTCTCCAAGAATACGTCCAAAATACGAAGAAGATTGCTAACCATCTCAAGGTGAGATTACGCTCTAGTATAAGACTTTCTGTCTTTGTTACCGATACATAAAAAATAGTTCATTATTCAAGTGATAATTTCTTCGGAAATGCTTGCATATTCTGCGTCATTTTTACTTGTTACATTTGTTGCTACAAAATTTGACGCGTGCTAATGATTTCCAGAGCCTGTCAAAGAAGACTCGCCTTATATTTCTCACTGCTCCACCTTGCAACGAAGTGCAAATTTACGGAAACAGGTTTTGACTGCAATTTATCTGCTCTGTTGCATACCAATTATCCTAAAAGATCATAATATTAGACTAAGATATATGATTTAACATTACTAGCATATATGATAAAATTTGAGAATGATATGTTACTACTATTCAAGCTCTTTTGACATTCTTACTCCGTGTTTCTTTTGGACTACAATCAGTTGTATACAGATACCACCAAGGAACAACGAATCGTGTCGAATATATTCAGAAGCGTGCTTGGAGCTATGCCGCGAGATGAATATCAAGGCCATTGATCTGTGGTCTGCAATCCAAAAGAGGGTTAGCTGGCGCAATGATTGTTTCACGTAAGTTTGCTCTCATATGACACTCTCAACCAATCACAAATCATCAGTTGTATTACTTGTTAGTAACGAGATTATGATTGATTATTTCGAATGTGCTTATCGTTCATTCGTTTTCTTGAATGTTGTTTGATAGAGATGGAATTCATTTGACACACGAGGGTAGCAAGATAGTGGTAAAAGAGATACTTAATACACTCAAAGAAGCTGATTGGGAACCTTGCTTGCATTGGAAGTCACTACCAAATGAATTTGGAGAAGATTCACCTTATGACCCCATTGGGCCAGATGAAAAACCCATGAATGTTGCCAGTTTGACCTTCATGGAAACTATGGAATATGACTGAAGTTCATCTGGGAGCTGAAGACATGTCCCAAATCATTAGGCAACAACCACAAATAACAGGAAGTTAGAACTGTGCCTAATTAAAGAAAAACTGTGTTCTTAGTTCCTATCCCAAGTTTTTCACTATGTGAGTTGTAAGACCTCTTTAACTATATTTGATTGTGTAAATTGTTTAAAAGATTTCACAATTTTATGGTTTTTATATCTTTGGCCAAAGTTTTATTGATTCAGATCAAAATTTTCCATGACCCAATTCAATTTCTAAAACTCTATATGAACACAGTGGAATTCGAACCTAAAACTTTGAGATGAACAATCTGATTGGTCCCAAACTTGAGCAATATACCAATTCCTAGAGTTAATTTCAATAAAGTTTGATAAAGTATCATCAAAGTTTTCTTACTTGCCAATTGACTTTGTTAAACGATGTTTGTTTTGGCTCTCATTACAGATACAAAGATAAAACAAAACAAAATTAGTTTTGGTAGAATAACTGGCAGCTACAAGTTTAACTTTTTTGATGACCAGTAAGATATATTTTCAGAGAATAATTTGAGTCTGCTATTTTTTTCCCTTCTTTTAGAATTGAATTGAGTATATACTCTACTTTGAATTTTATATAGAATTATGGATTAATTTTACTTTCCTTTTACATTTTTTTAAATGTGTTTGGTTCAAATTTTAGGAGAAGATAGGAGGGGAGGGGAGGGGAGCAAATTTCCTCCAAAACACACTTTTTGCATCCCTCCAAATCGGAAGGATTTGGAGGGGATTAAGTTTAATTTATATTTACTAAAATATCCTTAATTTTATTTTAGTATTTCAACATTATTCATTCTTTTGTGAAGTGTTTCTTCATTTGTTGTGTGATTTTCTCTGTATCTTCTGTCAATTTATTATAATTGTTTTTTTTCTTCAAATTATTTTTATATTTAATATACACTACACAATTTTATTTTTTGTTTTGTTTTTAATTTTTATATTACTTTTATTTATATTTTTTTATCTAATTTTGTCATGTATTCTATTAAACTTTAATTTACATCAAATTTTAAACCATTATTTTGTATATTATATTGTTATTTTATGTTATTTTTTGTTAAATGGCTCATCAAGATATAAAAGTTGTTATAAAAACATGATTTAATTCATGTCGAAGAGTTATATCTCAGTTAAATATAGTCAATTTTTTTAACGTTGCGTTATAACTTTTTTTAATCAATCAACATTATAAATTGTGACTAATTATTTATGTATATTTGATTACTAAAAGATAATTATGAATTTTTCAACTTTGAATATCAGATGACATATATAAAATCGTACGGATAAAAATGTAAATTATTAATAAAATCTCTCTCCTCTCCTTGTGAACCAAACATATTTTTTATTACAATTTGTCTCTTCCCCTCCCCTATATTGAAACAAAATATATATATATATATATATATATATATATATATATATATATATATATATATATATATATATATATATATATATATATATGATGATCGAGAAGGTGTCTTGGCCCAATGCAGCGGTGGTCCAAAGTGAAAGAGAAGGGGGTACTGCAAGATACTACGATGCCAAAGTAAGTAGGCGAGAGAAAGCAAGCAAGTAAGAAGAGTAAAGAATGAGATACGACCTCTCAGTGAGAGTATTTATAGCCCCGGCCAAGATCCGATTAGTGGGCAAAATCCAAGCCCACTAACGTTCTTAAACTTGCGTGTGCGAAACGTGGCCTCCTCCCTAGATGTCGTCCGGAAATCGGGTTTGTTCAAGTTCACGGGGCGTGCGACGATTGAGGAGATCGGTAAAAGGGTCCGATATTATCGGGGCACGCGGCGATCGAGGACCGTTGGCGTGGCCTCGCGATACTCTAGGTTGTTTTCAAGGGCATTGGGCCTAGAACCTATTGGGCCTGGGCGTGGGCGATCCGAGCAGGCCCCCAAGTCTTTGCTCTAGTAGAGTAATGACTTTGAAATGGGCATGTCCCCGACGATATCCAGCGACGACCTTTGTCCGAGTAGGTAACGGGCATAAGCCCGTAGAAGCCGTAGCCATTCGACGGGCATATTTCGGATGGTTGACCTCGGGGACGTCTGCGCGGAAACGTCGAGGTGCGAGGCTAGCGAATCGGGATGCCCGATCCTCGAGGAACAACTCGTAGGTCAAGCGTCGTGTCAGTTTGATGCCACTTGTCATTTTGAAATGAGACTTTTGGCGCCTAAAAGGTGTGACCTTTCGTATGCCCATGAATTTTGGCTATAAAAAGGACCTTTTAGGGTTTCATTTGTTTATTCTCCTCCAATTCTCCAACTCAAAAGCTCTTTGAACGCAAAATCTTCCACAATCTCCTATCTTGAACTCTCAACACGTCTTCGACTCCAAAAGCAGGTAAATATCCCTAATTCTTTGATAATCTCTTTTCGATTCATGTTTTAGGATGAATTTAGGGTTTATTTTTTATGAACATCGCGGGGAGGAGATTGAATGTCGCGGGGAGATACTTGCATATAGCGGGGAGAGAGTTAGATGTCGCGGGGAGAAATTAGGATGAGACGGGTAGAAACTTGAATTGCACGGGCAGAAACTTGAATACCACGAGCAGAAATGTGAATCTTGCGGGGAGATCGTATCGGTTTTACGGGGAGATTTTGATGACTAGTGGATAAGTTTGAGTGCGTAGGGGATGTAGATCGCGTGGGGTCCTCGAGAGAGAGAGACTCACATTTGATCGTTGTTGCTCGTGCTTTCGAGCCCCTCGCCGTGTCACTTGAGTCGTGGTGGAGGGGTGGATTTGATATCCTCGAATTCACTTTTCTTTCGCTGCTTTTCAGGTGCCGGGGATCAGATTCGCGACGACGAGGGTGCAGGTGGACCTCGACGGATAAGATTGGCTGCGGACCTCTCCTGGGTCGCGCCCGAGCCGAGGGACATCCGCTCGGATTTCTCCACCGACTCCTCTAGTGCGTTCAACGAAATAGAAGACTTAGACGAGGGTTTCGAGCCTTCTGGGCGTGCAATCCACAGGCCCGGCGGAGGATCGCTCGTCGTACACTTCCGAGATTCCCATATGCGAGTTCGCATTGGGGCGGGCGTACCTTTCCTTTTTCGACGGGGTCTTCGTGTGGATCTCGCCCCTCACGGCTCCATCCAAATGCCACAGCCTTCATGCGGGCATTCGAGATCGTGTGTCGTTACACGGACATAGGTGCCACTCTTCCTCTCTTCTTAGTATCTTCCATCTAGCGGATGGTGGGGATAAGTGCGCTGGGTGTCGTTCAGCGATCGGGCAAGCTCTTGGCCGTACCTAGACTCGTCCGGGACTTTAAACGGTTCTATGTGATAAAGCCCGTCACGAAGCCGAGGACACACTATTCGCGCACCGGGGTCGACGAGGCGGAAAGAGGTGGAAAGAATATGGGCGAAATTTCCTCTTGAATGGGACAAGAAACACTATGAACGGGGGCCGGACTTCTACTCCGTGAAGCCCGAGAAGCTTGATAGGGACGACCAACTTTCCTACGAGAGGTTGGAAAACTTCGTGAAGAGCTTCAGGCCGGCGATCTGTGTCGACCGGGAGGGGAACATGCTCCTCGACTCCAATCGGGAGATCGAAATTGCCCGGCGTTACATCAACACTAAGGCCTTTCTAGATTGCGAGTCCGACGAGGACGCACTGAGGCTCTTAGGTATTTTATTTGAAAATGTGAAAGGGGAGTTGCCCGTATATTGGCGTGTGCTAACGTGCTTTCTTTGTTTGTTTTGCAGATAAAATGGCGGCCATGGAGGAGCGTATGCTCAAGCTGCGACCCAAGGGTCCCCGCATGACCGCCAAAGATCGAGTTGTTGATCTTCAACGGCAGGCGCGTGAGGATTCTCAGCCCGCCGTCAACACCTCTTCCCACTTCATCCCCGACCAACCAGGCGAAGAGTGAGCGTTCCGGCGAGGCCGAGGGACTTTGGTCTCAGGGGCCGCCCTGCCTCCATGCTTTGCTCAGAGGCAACTTTTTGAGGGGAAACCCCCGGCGGTCCAGGCGGCGGAGAGAGAGATGATCTTGGGGCTGAACCCGAAGGTGCGGGGAGAGGGCCTGAATGCTGATGTGTCCGCAGTCATCCGGATGCTCGAGACCTCGTTGACTCTTAACGACGAGGTGGCCAACTCCCGCGCCCAAGCCTCCAAATCTAACGATCGGGCTGCTGCCCTAGAGCTGGAGAATATGGCGCACTGGAATGAATTGAAGAAGCTCCGGGGTTTGAATGCTAGGCACAAGGCGCTGGAAGCAGAGCTAAGGGAAATGACGGACAAGTACGAGCCATTGGTCGAAGAGAAGAACAAACTGGAGGCCGAGGTCAAATTGCTGAGGGAGTGAATGGCTCCTGCTGAGGACGAATCTGCTGAGGAGCAGGCGCTTCTCTTCCGGGTGGATTTGATTGGCCGGGTGAGGATCCTCGAGGAGGATACCATGGAGGCGCTGTCATTCGGGTTTGATCGGGCTATCCAGTGCAGTAGTGAACCCGGTGGGCGGTGACGGGATTGGCCCTTCCACGCGTGGAGGGGAAGTTGTGGCTCCCGATGCTTGATTTACAATTTTGTAACTGTTTGGGCCTGCAAGCCTCTTGTTATTATTGTTCGTACACTGGGCTGATGCCCGTTTTGTTTTTTGGATATTTGTAATTCGGGTCTAGTGCCCGTGGATATTTTGCTGGCCGTTGTTGGCCATTTATTTACAAATGCTTTATGATAATTGTGTTGATTGTTTACTGTTATATCTGTTCGTGTATATAGAGAGATGCTCGACCTTGTTATTCCTAGCTCGTATGCTAGGCTTGGAGTCTTGAGGCCTCCAGGCGAGGATGTGGTCGTGTTAAGAGACCACATACTCGGGGCGTGGACTGTCCGTCGCGAGTCGGACATCCTGCCTAAGGTGCATGGAAAAACCCGCGGATCTCGATCGAGGATTCCGCATCGAACGGGGTTTCTACTTATCGTAGTCGAGTAAGTCCCCGCTTATCAGTGGCTTGGGACGCGTACGAGCACCATTCCGCGACCCAAGGTTGAGCTAGATCTCCGTGGAGGGGATTGAGGGCCACCAGGCGTTGAGCATGTGGTCGTTCTAGCTCAGCTGTAATACTGTTTGAGCTTTGTAGCATTCCAAGGTCGAGGGAGTTGTACTCCATTTAGATTTTCAAGGTAATAAGCTCCTGTGCCCGTCTTTGCTCGGACGCGCGATATGACCCTTCCCAGTTGGCGGCGGCCAACTTTCCTTCTCGAGATTCCTTTTGATTCCTGCGAAGGACCAGGCTGCCGACTTCGAACTCGCGCTTGATGACCTTTTGGTCGTGGTGCAGCGTGATATGTTGTTTTAAACATGCTTCTCGTAACGCCGCGCCCTCGCGGATCTCGTCGACTAAATCCAGCTCCTCGCGCAGTGCCTCGTCGTTTGTTTCCTCCTCTAGGGGAAATTCGGTACGTCTTGACGACTCTCTGATTTCGACGGGTATGACCGCCTCTGTTCCGTATGCAGGGGCGGAGGCAACCTACAATGAGGGGGTTCAATTGAACCCCCTGGATAAATATTTACATTAGTACCCCTATTAAAATTTTATTTTGAACCCCCTGAAAAAAATCTTTTGCACCTCTAACCCAAATGACTCAAATATATTTTACTTCAATCATTTTTTTAATTTATTCTTCTCTCTAAATATTTTTCTATCTCTACTCTTTCACTCAAAATATCCATTACTCCTCTCACTTTTGTTCTTCTGTAAAACTTCCTTTCACTATTTCTCCACCCACCACCACCACCACCACCACCAATACACTCACTTTGTCATGTTCTACTCTTATTTCAAGACTTAAACACCATTCAAGAAGTTATTAAGGTAATCAATTTTAGAATTTCATTTTAGGATTTTTTGAATTTTGTTTTCCCCTTTTTGAAATTTGTAACATTAGAGATTAAAGAGAAATTATTAAACATAATTATTAGTATCTATTACTAATGAGTGTTGAATTTGAACCATTGAACTAACAAAAGTTGTAAGTTTGAAAAATCAAACTTGATTGTTTGACTCTTCTAAATGAAAAAATAAATTGTAAATTTTTGTGAGTGAAATAAAATGAATTCTAAAGTTAGTATTGTGGTGAAATCAAATGAATTGGAAAGTGTTTTTAAACAAAACTCTCTTTTCCTGCTATCCTGCTATGAGTTTTAAAAGGGAGAATATCAAATGGGACTATGTGAAATTGCAATATGGATGTGAATCATTTTTATGTATTTTGTTTTTATTATAATATGAATTGTAAAGTTTATTATTGTTTGTGAGTGTGTTATTTGATTAAGATATTGGTTTTGTTTCTTTCCTTAAAATATTGGCTTTTGTCTATTGTGAGTGTGTAGTGTCAATGTGTTAATATTATAAAGTGTTAATGTACTAATATGCTAGAATATTTACTTTTGTCTACTGTCAAAACTATTGGTTTTGTCTATTGTGAGTGTTTTGTTCCTTTGACTCTACCATTAGTTTTGTTTCTTAAATTATAATATTTGCTTTTGTCCATTATAAGTGACTAATGTGAAGTTCTTTGACTACAATATATTAGTTTTTGTTGATTTGCTACAATTTAATTAGTCACTTTTATTTTGGTTGTTTTATTTTTGGTAGGAGGTTATGGAGAAGTTTTTAAACGAAATTACCATCCGAAGAGCAAGTCTCTATTTCTCAACAAGACTTTAGTTCTCAACATCAACATATTGAGTGTAATTTGGAAGAGTTACCATCGATCCCGAAACGACCTAAAATGTCGCATATCATCCGAATGATCAAGAGATACGCAGAACATATTTACTAAGAGGACCATGTCAACCTACTCAACACAATTTTCCCCAAAGAAGAATTGGAAATTTAATGAGAAGATTTTGTTCCTCATGGTTTAATGAATTCGAAATTGGTTAGAGTACAGTATAGAAAAAGATGCCGCATTTTGTTTATGTTGTTACCTTTTTAGACCCGATTTTGGAAAGCAATCAGGTGGAGATACATTTGTAACAGAGGGATTCACAAGTTGGAATAAAAAAGCTAAACTCGCATCACATGTTGGAGGCCCTAATTGTGCTCATAACATTGCTTGGAAAAAATGTGAAGATTTGATGAATCAAAATCAACATATTGAAGTGGTGATATCTAAACAATCTAAAAAAACTCGTGACATGTATCGAAGGCGGTTGACAGCATCACTTGATTGTCTTCGCTATTTATTGAATCAAGGATTGGCTTTTCGTGGTCATGATGAGTCCATTGAGTCTTCTAATCAAGGAAACTTCCTTGAAATGCTTCGATGGTATGCTGACAAAAAAAAGAAAGTGAGGCAAGTTGTATTAGAAAATGCTCCTGAAAAATATGAAAATGACTTCTCCATCAATTCAAAAAGATATTATTAAAGCCGCTGCTTTGGAAACTACTAAAGCAATTATTAATGATCTTGGAGATGAATTGTTTTCTATTCTTGTTGATGAATCCAGGGATATATCTAATAAGGAGCAAAAGGCTGTTATTTTGCGTTATGTTAACAAATATGGAAGTATTGTAGAACGGTTTTTGGGTATTGCTCATGTTAAAACTACAACATCCATATCTCTAAAAACGTCCATAGATGATCTTTTGTGTAAACATGGACTTACTACTTCAAGAATTCGAGGACAAGGTTATGATGGTGCTAGCAACATGCAAGGTGAGATTTCTGGTCTTAAGAGTTTAATTTTAAGGGAAAGTCCATGTGCATTTTATGTACATTATTTTGCTCATCAATTACAACTTACATTAGTTGCTACTGCTAAAGCTCACCTTCAAGTTTGCTCTCTTTTTAGTTTGATATCTAATTTAATTAATGTTGTTGGAGGGTCTTGTAAAAGGAATGACATGCTACATGAAAGACAAATGATTAAGGTTCGTGATGCATTGGAAAATAGAGAAATTTCTAGTGGAAAAGGTTTGAATCAAGAAACTAGTCTCAAGCGACCTGCTGATACACGTTGGAGTTCTCACTATGCAACTTTGGTGAATTTAATATTGATGTATAGTTCTATTACTGATGTTCTTGAAGTGTTGAAAGAAGATGTATCTGCTCAAGATGCAAGAGCCGAAGCAAATGGTCTTTTATTTTTAATGGATAAATTTGATTTTGCACTCACTTTACACTTGATGAAAAATGTCTTAGGTATTTCAAATGAGTTGTCACAAGCATTGCAAAAGAAAGATCAAGACATTGTCAACGCCATGAAATTGGTTAACATCACAAAGAAACGATTGCAAACTCTAAGAGATGATGGATGAGAACCTTTTTTGGATGAGGTATGTTCGTTTTGCATTGAGCATGATATTCACATTCCGAATATGGATGATATATTTTTTCGTGGAAAATCAAAACGTGGAGGTAATGCTCAATCTATCACAATAAGGAATCATTACCGCATTGAATTATTTTATACTATTGTAGACATGCAACTTCAAGAACTTAACAATCGTTTTAATGAGACGAATAGTCGGTTGCTCATTTGTATGTCTTGTTTGTGTCCAAGTAACTTGTTCTCTACTTTTGACAAGGCAAAGTTAATTGAGTTTGCAAACTTTTATCCAAGTGAATTTTGTCTTACTAGTTTGGTGATGCTTGATAATCAACTTGAGACTTACATCATTGATATGCGTACGAGTGTTGAATTTTCATCTTTGAAAGGAATAAGCGATCTTTCAAAAAAGTTGGTTGAAACTAAAAGGCATATTTTTTATCCATTACTCTACAAGCTTTTGAAGTTAGCATTGATTTTGCCTGTCGCCACAACAACCGTTGAACGGTCCTTTTCTGCTATGAAGATTTTGAAGACTAGATTGCGTAATAGAATAGGGGATGAATGGATGAACAATTGTCTCGTGACTTATATTGAGAAAGATGTGTTTTGTAAAATTGATAATGAATTGATTATTCAACGGTTTCAAAACATGGGACCGCGCAGAGGACAATTGTAAAATATATGTAACTTTTTTTGTATAATGTAAGTTTTTTGAATATATATTATTATACTTTTTAATTAAATTTTAAATGTTTGCACCCCCTAGACCAGGGTCCTGGCTCCGCCACTGTCCGTATGTTAACCGAACGGGGATTCTCCCATGGTTGAATGGGGAGTTGTTCGGTAAGCCCATAGCACGCTGTGCAGTTCTTCCACCCACCTGTTCTTGGCTTCCCCGAGTCTCCACCTGAGTCCTCGTAATAAGACCCTGTTCGCAGCCTCTGCTTGGCCGTTGGTCTGGGGGTGCTCGACAGATGTGAAGTGGTGCTTGGTGCCCAGCCATGCTACGAAATTGCGGAAGTTTTGATCGGTGAACTGTGTCCCATTGTCCGTGACGAGGGCCTGTGGAATACCGAAGCGGGCAAGGACGTTTCGTTTGTAAAAACGAAGGATGTTGAAGGAGGTGATTTTGGCAAGTGGCTCGGCCTCTATCCATTTTGTGAAGTAGTCTACGGCCACGATAAGGTATTTGTTTTGGTAAGAGCCTTGCGTGAAAGGACCGAGTATATCCATCCCCCACCAGCTGAAAGGCCACGGGGATGTGAGCATCGTAAGCTCGTGGGGCGGTGCGATGTGCATGTCGGCGTGGCGTTGGCACTTGTCGCATTTCTTGACGTGTTCTTTGGCGTCCCTTTGCATGGTGGGCCAATAATAGTCGGCGTAATGCTTTGCGGGCAAGAGACCGACCTCCAAGGTGTTGGGCGTTAATCCCCTCATGGATTTCATGAAGGATGCCGGGCACCTTAGACTCCTCGACGCACTTGAGGAAGGGAATGGAGAAACCTCGCCGATACAAACGTTGCTCGAGGACGACGTAAGAGCATGCGCGACGTTTGGTGGCGGCGGCTTCCAACTTGTCAGTGGGTAACTCCCCGCGAGTGAGGTAGTTGAACACGGGGGTCATCCAACAGTTGGCATCGCCGATCGCGCTTACGTCGAGTGTCATTGTGGACTGCTCGATGCTCGGTTGAGTGAGCGTCTCTTGTATTACTGACCAGTTGCCTCCCTTTTTCTTGGTGCTCGCGAGTTTGGACAAGATATCTACCCGAGTGTTCTGTTCGCGGGGAACGTGCTTAATCTCTGCTCGGTCGAAGCCCTTCAGTTTTTCCTTCACAAGGTGAAGGTATTCGATGAGGCTGTCGTTTTTAGCCTGGTAATCTCCAAGGACTTGCGACGCGACGAGTTGGGAGTCGGTGAATATTTGGATGTCCTGAGCGCCTATGTCCTCGGCCAATCGTAGTCCTGCGAGCACTGCTTCATATTCTGCCTGATTGTTGGATGTTGGGAAGGCCAGAGTTAAAGAATGCTCGATGACGATGCCTTCTTCATTTTCGAGGAGGACGACGGCGCCGCTCCCCGTCGAGGTTGAGGCTCCGTCGACGTGCAGGGTCCATCTGTTGCTCGCCTGGGGTGCTTGCTCGTGGGCGGTCATTTCGGCGATGAAGTCGGCGAGCGCTTGTGATTTCAAGGCTTTCCGTCCCTCATACTGAATGTCGAACTCAGAAAGTTCGAGAGACCACCTCAGCATTCGTCCGGCCATATCCGGGCGGGCGAGGAGCTGCTTCACGGGCTGCTCTGTGCGCACGACGATGACGTGGGCGAGGAAATAGTATCGCAATCTCTTAGCGGTGATGACGAGGGCGAGTGCGACCTTTTCAATTTGTTGATATCTGGTTTCGGGCCCTTGAAGGGCTTTGCTCGTGAAGTAGACGGGTTTTTGCCCGTCTTCAGTTTCTCGTATGAGTACCGCGCTCACTGCTTCATTGGATACGGCTAAGTACAAATATAGTGTTTCCCCGAGCTGTGGCCGTGAGAGTACTGGTGGTTGCGAAAGTGCCCATTTGAGGTGTAGGAGGGCTTGCTCGCATTCCTCGTTCCATTCGAAGGTCGGCCCCTTCCTCAATAATTTGAAAAATGGGAGGGCGTGTTGTGCCGATCTCGTTACGAACCGGGATAAAGAGGTTAGCATGCCGTTCAAGACTTGAATGGACTTCTTGGATCTGGGTGTGGGCAGTTCGGAGAATGCCCGACATTTGTCGGGGTTGGCCTCAATCCCTTGTTCTGTTAGGTAGAAACCGAGGAACTTGCCGGCCTTGACTCCGAACGTGCACTTCTCCGGGTTGAAGCGCATTTTGTGCTTCCGAGCTTGGTCGAAGACTTTCTTCAGACGTGAAGCGTGGTCGTCATCGGCTTGGGATTTCACGATCATGTCGTCCATGTACACCTCGAGCATGTCGCCGATTTCATTTTGAAATACCTTGTTCATCATTCGCTAGTAGGTTGCTCCAGCGTTCTTCAGTCCG
The DNA here is from genome assembly GCA_021764765.1 of Vicia sativa. Classification (NCBI taxonomy): domain Eukaryota; kingdom Viridiplantae; phylum Streptophyta; class Magnoliopsida; order Fabales; family Fabaceae; genus Vicia; species Vicia sativa. The sequence continues at coordinate 46,796,499 of CM038793.1, read as the reverse complement.
AAGGGCATTACGTTGTAGTAATAGTTCCCCGACTCTGTCATGAAGACCGTGCATGTCCTGTCGGCCATGTCCAGGGGGATCTGGTTGTAACCTGAGTAAGCATCCAAAAAAGAAAGCAGTTTATAGCCGGCCGAGTTGTCGACCAGTCTATCAATATTAGGTAAAGGAAAAGCATCTTTGGGACATGCCCGATTGAGATCAGTGTAGTCAACGCACATATGCCATTTTCCATTAGATTTCTTAACGAGTACAACATTTGACAACCAAGTTGAATACTTGGCCTCGGAAATAAAATTTGCCTCTAGGAGGTCTTTTACAGCTTTTTCAGCAGCCTCCGCTTTCTCGGGAGACTGCCTACGCCTACGTTGTACTATGGCCCTAGCGGCTGGATCTATGGCGAGCTGATGGCAGGCGACCTCAGGGTCGAGTCCAGGCATTTCCGCTGCGCTCCATGCGAAGAGATCTGCATTCTCCCGGAGGCAAGTTCTGAGTTGCTTCTTTGCCAGGTCGGGGAGATCGGCGCCGATCTTGACGCATTTGCTGGGGTCTTCTCTGAGGGGGATGAGCTCGAACTCGCCATCTGGAATTGGGCGGAGTGGATCCGCGTCCCCTGCCTGTCCTTCGACTTCGTCCTTTGCAAATCTGGTGTCGAGGTCCACCGAGCTGACGTTGGGGCTCTGATCTTCCGCGGTTTTGGGGAGCTCGATCTGGGCGGTGTCCGACCCTTCCTTCTTGTTGGTGGTGGGCGCTTTCGGGTCGACCAGGGTCTGTCCCCTAGCCGCGGCGTTGTGGCACCTCCTCGCAGCTTTGATATCACCGCAGATGGTAGCGACGCGCCCCCGTTTGGTGTAGAACTTGAGCTTCAGATGGACGGTCGAAGGAACTGCTGTGAGTTCGACCAGTGTAATTCTGCCCAGAATAGCGTTGTAGAGGGAGTGACAGTCGATTACCAGAAAGCGGACTTTGACCTGTCGTGAAGCAACGTCCTCGCCGAAGGTGACGAGGAGCTCGACGTATCCCCTGGGTCGAGACGTGGAGTCGTTGAACCCCTGAAGGTCGGATCCCACGTATGGTGATAGATGAGATTCATCGAGCTGGATTTTCCAGAATAAGTGGGTGTACATGACGTCGACCGAGCTGCCTTCGTCGACCAGGATCCCTGTGAACTTCAAAGTTTGCCATTCTTGCTTTAATAAGGAGAGGAATATGGGCGTTCGGTGCTCCTCCGGGGAGTTCTTCTAGGTAGAAAGTGATCGGCTCAGACTTGCCGCGGAACTGTTCGAGCGAGACCTCGTTGACTGGGGCCTTGTCGATCAGCTCGTCGAACTTTCTTTTGGCCGAGTTTATTGACAGCTGGGTGTCGCCACCACCGGAGATGACCATGGCCGAGGGGAATTCTTCCCATGGGCTGTGTGTGAATATAGGGCTCTGAAAATCTTCGGGCCTAGTCACCGAGTATGCTATTTGATAGGGGCCGGAGTCCCCTTGTGGTCGGCCCTCGTCCTCGACTTCTTTGGTCTCCCGGGCACTTCGTGATCCTTCAGGCTTTTTGTATTGTCCGAGTCTTCCGCCTTTGATTAGTGTTTCGATCGCGTCCTTGAGGTAGACGCAATCTTCGGTCAGGTGGCCGTGACTTCGGTGATATTGGCAATACTTTGTTCTGTCAGCGCCTGGTTTCGCAGGAGTGGGTTTCGGGCGTCTGACTCCTCCATTCTTGAACTCGGTAGCCGAGCATTCTGCTAGGATTTGCTCGCGGGAAGCGGTCAGTGGTGTGTAGTCGGTGAACGTCCTGGACCCGATCGCGGATTCTGGGCCTATCCTCGCGCCTTTTCATCGAGCGAGATGATCCCGCTTCGGTCGCTTGTTATCCTGGTGCCTTGTGGAGTTCCCCGAGCCTCGACTCCTTGAGTCCCTGGCGCGGTTGGCGGCTTCCTTCTCCTCGTATGTGGTATAAGCGCAAGCCTTATCGAGGAGGGCATCGAAGGTGGCTGGGGGCTCGATGCCGACGACCTTCCTGAAATCTGTGCTGGGGAGGAGCCCTCTTTCCAGCAAGTATCGCTTCATTTGATCATCACAGGGCACTTGTATGGCTTTCCTGTTGAAGCGGTCAATGTACTCTCGGAGAGTTTCATCGCTTTTCTGAATGATGGCCTCGAGGGAGGCCTCAGTCTTTGGGTGCCTGCGGGAGGCAGTGAATGTGCTCGTGAATCGGGCTTTGAGCTCTCTCCAGGAGTGTATGGACCCCGGGGGCAAGCTCTTATACCAATCCATTGTTGTTTTCCTGAGGGTGGTGGGGAACAGCCTGCACTTGATTGGCCCTCCAACGTTGAGGTATTGGAGCATGGCTTCGAAACCGTCGATGTGGTCGATAGGGTCGTCCACTCCATCATAGCTGGCGAGCTGTGGCGGTTTCTCCATTCCCCGAGGAATTGGGGCGTTCATGATGCTGGCGGACAGAGGACCGCGGGGGTCATCCTCGTCGCTCCGGTGAGGAGAGCGCGAGCGAGATCAGCGCTGAGATTTGGTTCGAGTATGCCTGCTCTTGGTCCTTCTTGATTCATTGGCCCCCCGCTCATGTCGGGGAGGCGATTGAGGTCGCTCCTTGGGTTGTTCGTGAAGGTCTCGTCGCTCGGTCACGGGTCCCCTTCCTCGGGAGCGGCGTGTCGGGCTGCGAGAATCGTCCCTCTTGGTTCTCTGCGGGGGAGTTCGGGAGCGATGTCGTCGGGGTGATGGTGACCACGAGTCTGGTCGTCGGTGTCTCCGCGGTGATCGGCGGGAAGCTTCGAGAACGTGGAGACGTTCTCCCTGGGTGAAGAGCAGGAGATTGGTGTTGTTGATGGCCGCGAAGAGGGCGGTGACCGTGGCATCGGCGTCGGGAGGCGGTTGGACCTCTTGGAAAACTGCGGGTTCAACTGCCTGATGGCGATTCGATTCAGCTCTGCGCTCGTCTCTTCGATAGGATCCGGTCGAGGAGGAGGCAGTTTGCCCGTCCCGAGGATCTCCGCTCGGGAAAACGGTGTCGTTTTGCTCGGCCAGATCGTCGTGAGGGGGATTTTGCACGTTGGTTGCAGAGTCGGCCATGACAAATGGAGTTTTGTTTTGCTTTGGTCAACTGAATGAAAGTAGACGGGGAAGCAAGATTCCCACAGACGGCGCCACTGATCGTACCTGATCAGAAGGTGTCTTGGCCCAATCTGCAACGGTGGTTCAAAGTGAAAGAGAAGGGGGGGTACCTGCAAGATACTCCGATGCCAAAGTAAGTAGAGGCAGAGAGAAAGCAAGCAAGTAAGAAGAGAGTAAAGAATGAGATACCTGACCCTCTCAAGTGAGAGGGTATTTATAGCCCCCAACGTTAGGCCAAGATCCGATTAGTGGGCAAAAATCCAAGCCCACTAGCGGATTGCTAGGGCTTGCGTGTGCAAGGAGGCTAGCACGTGGCCTCCTCCCTAGATTGTCGTCCGGGAAATCCGGGTTTGTTCCGAAGTTCCTGGGGGACGTGCGACGGTTAAGGAGATCCAGTAAAAGGGTCCGATATTATCGGGCGCGTGGCGAGGACCATACGGGCCGCGTGGATACTCTAGGTTGTTTTCCAAGGGCAATTGGGCCTAGAACCTATTGGGCCTTGAGCGGCCAATCCGTAATATATATATATATATATATATATATATATATATATATATATATATATATATATATATTGATCTGAATAAGTGATCAGAATCGGAGACCCTCGGACGAAGGTCCTTCGAGCAATGTTGATGTTGAGGAGGGGTGGTGTACCTGCAAGGCACTCTGATGCTAAAGTAAGCAAATGATCAAGATGAGGATAAGAGAATATTAGGGTTGTTAGAGTAAGAATGTGATACCTTGTCCTCAAAGACAAGATATGCGGGTCCGCAAATATAGTCGTTCGAGTTGACTAGGTCAAAGTCGAACAATGGCGTCCGTAACTAGTCGTTGTGTCTGGCAAAGGGAGTGTCACGGTCATAGCTCTTGATGCGATGAGCAGCGAATCTGCTCGACAGACGCCGAGAAAGAGACGTCGTGTGGCATGCGTTCCGAGCAACTGGCAGCCCCCAATGTCGGCACTGATCTCTATCGAAGGTTGTATCTCGAAGAACGTGACCTGCCCGACAGGCGTGCGTTCGGGCAGTCCATAAAATTCCCTTCCCTTCTCTCCATTAAAATCCATCCCCTTATCTCCCCTTCATTTGAACCAAATAGACCAGACCCCTTATAGTCTGTTTGGTTGGGACTGAGGGGAGGGAAAGAGAGGGAATATCTAATAGTTTATGTGTTTGGTTCAAATTTTAAGAGGGGGAGGAGAGGTAAATGAAGGAGACCAAAATCCCTCCTGAACCACTTTTTACTTCCCTCCGATTTTGAGGGATTTGGAGGGGAGGAGTTTCATTTTAATTATAATTATATTTACATATTTATCCTTATTTATTTTTTTAAATATAAGTTTAACTTATTTAAATGTTAAAAGTTCTATTTTAAATAAATTTTATCTTTCCTTGTATAATTCTTGTATTTTTTATATCTCCATCTTATTATCATTATATTGTTTAAATTTATTAATTTTATTTTTTATATTTTAGTGTTAATTTTTAATTATCGTAAAGTTTTTGTTTATAATAATTTTTGTTAAATTTTATTGTATTTGATAATCATTTTAAAATTATATATTATTATAGTTATATTTTTATAAAATCTTTCATGATGTTCTCTGATTGAAAACTTATATTTCGTCAATGAATTTGTGTTTGAATTATAAGTGATAAATATCATGAACTTATAGTAAAATTACAAGAATATAAAAATAAATAAATTTTAAAATGTCTCCCATCTTCTTTTCCTTCTCTTGTGAATCAAATATATTTTAAAAAAATTAAAATTTACTGAAAATTTTATATCTCATATAAATTCGGTATATTTCAGAATTTCAATAAATTTTATTAGAGGTGACAGGTATGAAATGAATGGAAGTGACAAGATATACTCTGCATACATGGGATTCTCCTAACCAGTAGACTACTTGCTTCAAATTTGATAATATTTGCATCCAAATCAGTATATCAGAGTTAATGTAATTATTTTGTTTTGAAAAACACTATAACATAAATATTAACATAAATATTCTATATTTTAAATTTAAATATAGATTTACATAATATTTTTAGAAATACTATTACTTAAATATTTTAAAAATATATCATTACATAATTTCTGAAAACATATTTATTTAGGGTAAAGAAATTAAATTATTTAATAAATTTTACTTAATGTTAGTTAATATTTTCAAAAGTAATATATGTTATATTTGTTTAACAAATAATACTATTTGCATTAACTAACATATTTATTTATTAAATACTATATTAATAATTATATTAAGTAATTATATTAATAAAACATTTATATTTAATTTGTATTAAACTGAAAGTAATATAAGTTTTTACAAAATATAAAATATTTAATATAATAATACTGATTTAAATGATATGATATTTAGTATTAGTACATTTAATTAATAAAATAAATTTAAAAATTAAAATAAATATATAAAATATAGTTGAATAATACTCATGTAAAATCAATTTCAAAAATAAATGGTACGTATGTAATATATCCATTTGATGCAAGTTACTACCTCCGTTCCTATATATAAGAGACAATTCAATTTTTAGATTCATTGAATAATCAATGTACCTAGCCTATAAATTGACCAAATACATTGATTATTCAATGAATTTAAAAAATGAATTGTCTCTTATATATAGGAATAGAGGTAGTATTATACAAGAAAAACAAATAGCCTAGTTGGAAGGTAACGGCCACTATCATTATGTAAGAGTTTTTTTTCTCTCTTTCTGGTCTACAGTATAAAGAAATATCCTTTGTATAGTTCAAAATATATTTCGAAAATCAAAAACATATTTCTGATATACACATAATTTATTTGTTTTTAAAATATATTCTATTTTATGATAAAATTTATTTTAGAAATTTATTTTTGAAAATTTCCAAAAATACAGTTCCGTTAAGTTAATGTTGACAAGCTTATTATTCTCTAATGCTTCTTCTATTCTTATAAATATATCTATGGATTTAAACTTATTTCTCTTATATAGAGTTCTCTTTGGCAAATTTCATTTTTGAGTTAATTGCTTTGTGTTTAAAAAAAGTGTGATGTCTTTGTTTTTGTAATAAGAATATCATTATTTCAATTTTTTCCAATAATTTTTTCTCTCTCTAGTTTGAATTTTCTCCTCATTCTCTCTAGAAGGGGGTGATTTTCTTCCTTCTATTTCGTGAATCCGAATGTGAATAGCCCTATGGCAGGGGGTGGCAGGAGGTCAGAAGGAGCCAATTTCGAAGGTGGGTACCGCGGTGGATACGTATCCATTGGTGGTTAGTCAAAACTGTGAGAAATCAGAAGGTGTAGTCTCTATATATTTCTCTGAGTTTTCTGATAGATGTCGTGCCAAGGAATTTCATGAACTTTTCGGGCCCTTTGGGTTAGTAGTAGAGGTAGCAATTTCTCCAAGAAGAAATAAATTTGGGAAAAAGTTTGGTTTTGTTAGGTTCAATGAGGTTTCTGAAGCAAGATTGTTACGATTCAGCTGGATAGTGTTATTGTCGATGGGAAGAAAATCCATGCCAATATCCCATGCAGAAGGAGTTGGAGGTTTCACAAATGGTCTGGGGGCGAAGTAGCAGAGGTATCCTCATGGCAGGGCTTGTTACGAAGTTGGTGTGGGCAATCGTTCGTATGCTGACGTTCTGGGAGTCAAACAAACCAAGGCAACGAATGTTATTTCGAATGTTATCAGGTTTTGTACCTCAGAAATGGATCGTCACCGCTTTTCAAAGGCAAAAATAGGTGTGTTGAAGGCTCACTGCTTCCAAAATCTATTCAGTCTTGGTGTGAGAAAGAAGGGTATTTTGCGATTTCGGTGTTATCCCTGGGCCCTAATCTGGTGCTCCTTGAGGAAACTGAAATCGATGCGTTGGAAAATTTCCTTCGTGGAGGAGACGAGAGGTGGATAAAGTGGTTCTCGGAAATCAGAGATTGGAGCGACAAGGATGTTGATTCGGAGAAAATTATTTGGATTCAGGCTTCGGGAGTTCCGTGCTTGGCTTGGAATCAACTGTTCTTTGAGAAGGTAGCAGCTCTATTTGGCAGATTCTTGGAATTTGATTGTGGAGAGAAAGTCGATAATTGTTTCGAGTACCCCACAATTTCTATAGCGGTGGAGAATAGATTCAAGGTTCCAAATTTTATATCGTTCAATATAGACGGGAAACCTGAGAGAATTTTCCTTTCTGAAGTTTTCCCTGTTACGTACGTTAATGCTACAGGTAATCCTAAATCACAAATTACTCTATATTCTGATTACTCTGACTTGATAGATTTAGAAGACTTGTGGTCAATTGATTCGTTATGCAGGGAGAACAAGATCGTGAGAGAGCGATATTGCTCTTCGTGAAATCGCTGACAATCAGAATCCATCTATTGCGGATTGTGATGAAATTTCATCACCATTATTCTCGTCAGTGTTGGATAGAAGGCCTGCTGGAGGTTCAAGGTCCAGAAACTTTGCAGGACATTAGTGAAAATTTGGTTGTAAAATGCTCTTTCGATGGGGAGGTGAGAAAGTCTAGGATGGGAGCGCTTGGCAGGTAGGAATCGGCAATGTCGAAGTCGGTTGGGCAGGCAATTGTGATAAGGAGAGAGACAGTGGGTCACTGTTCAATAGATGAGCATATTATTGCTAAGGGTAAGAAAATAAAATTCAGAAAGCTGTTAGACATAGGTGGTGTTATTAATAGGAAAGGATCATTGAAGAGGATGATGAAGTTGAAAAGAAAAAGGAAGGAAAGAGGTAAATCAATTTCGGACCAGATTCACATCAACGTGGAGACAGTCCAAACAGACTTAGCTGCAAGATCGCCGGGGGGAGAGAATGTCCGTAGCTCTTTTCATGGGAATCATATAGACACTGAGGCGATTAGAAGGAATAACTTGAAATTATGGGAGTTTATGGAAGAAGGAGAGGGAAGTAAACTTTTGAAGGCCATTGAAGCTTTAGGTGTGAAAAAGAATAAAGGAGGAGAATGCTTGGTGTCAAAGATCAAGGGATTAGAGTTAATAGAAAAGGAAAGAATGGCATGTTCGAAGGAGTCTTCAAATGGTTTGTCATGATTATTGGATCTTTGAACATTCGAGGGGATGTAGTGCTTTAAAAACAAGGAGGATTAGTGCTTTGATTAAGAAGGGAGGAGCAGATATGTTTTTGATTCAAGAATCAAAGATGATATCTCATTTAGATGGTGTTATTAAAAGTATGTGGAGTAACACAGATATTGGTTTTTCTTTCTCTAATTCTATAGGGATGTCGGGAGGTTTGATAATTTTGTGGAAGGAAGGAGTGACAGAGGTGTTGCAAAGTTTTAAAGGAGAAGGTTATATAGGGGTCAAAGTTATTTAGAAGAATAATGTCTATTATGTAGTAAATGTGTACTCTTCTTGTGTTCTTGTTAAGAAGAAAGAGTTATGGAGTAAATTATTGGAGTTGAAGGAGGCTAGGAAGGATGGAGAGTGGATTATAGGGGGTTTTAATGAGATCAAGAATGGGAGGGAGAGGAAAGGTAGATCTTTGTTGAGTAATGGAGGGGAAATGCATCTCTTTGAAGAATTCATTGCTAATACTAATTTGGTGGATGTTCCTACTAAAGGCAAGAAGTTTTCTTGGTATAGCGGGGATGGTAGATCGATGAGTCGTTTGGACCGATTCCTTATATCAGATGTTATTGTTAGACGATGGAATGTTATTGGGAAATTAATTGGTCTAAGGGATATTTCGGATCATAGTCCGGTGTGGTTGACTTTCGATAATGTTGATTGGGGCCCCTAAACCGTTCAAGTTCAACAATGAGTGGTTCTCTTTAAATCCTTTTATCCCTTTTGTGGAAAAGGAGTGGAAGGAGTTAAAAGTGGAAGGTAGGGGAGATTTTGTGTTAAAAGAAAAGCTTAGAATTATTAAATATAGATTGAGATGGTGGAGTAAAAATGTTTTTGGGAAGATTAATTTAGAGGTGGAGGAAAGTGTAGGGGATATTAATTATGGAGATGATTGTTTAGAAGGAGATGATGGAACTAATGTTGAGAATTTGTTGAGAAATCGGAAGGAAGCGAATAGTAAGTTTTGGCTTAATTTTATAATTAAAGAGATTATGTTGGTTCAAAAGTCTAAAATTAAATGGTTAAATGATGGAGATAGTAATAGTAAGTTTCTCCATAAGGTGATGAAGGAGAAAATAAGTGTTAATCACATTGGGCCTTTAGTTGTAGGGGGAGTTTCCTTTGAAGGGGTAGAAGAGGTTAAGAGGCCCTTTTCTTTGAAGTTTGTAGAGTCGGATAGGGATATATTGTTAATGGAAGGCTTTGCTTTTGGCAACATTGGTGTGGAAAAGAGTAAGATTATTGAGGATCCTTTTGGAGAGGAAGAGATTAAAAAATCTATTTGAGAGTGTGGGAGTGATAAAAGTCCGGGCCCCGATGGTTTTAGTTTTCTTTTCATCAAGAAGTGTTGGGCGTTTCTTAAAAATGTCTTCATTCAATTTTTTAATTCCTTTCATGTTGGAGAGATAATTTCTAAGGCAGTGTCTTCCTCCTTTGTGACACTTATTCCAAAATCTCTAAATCCGATTTCTTTGGACGATTATCGGCCGATTTTCTTGGTGGGTTGTATGCATAAAGTGTTATCTAAAGTATTGGCGGGTAGATTAAAAAAGGTGTTGCATTCTATTGTTTACCCGAATCAAAGTGCTTTTGTTCTGGGGAGACAACTTATTGATGGGGTTCTAGTAGCTAATGAAGTGGTGGATTATGCGAAACAAGAAGGGAGAAATTTCCTTCTTTTGGAATTTTCTAAGATTTTGATGGAGAAAATGGGTTTTGGGGAGAAGTGGAGAACTTTGATGGATATTTTGGTTTTCAAAAGCCATATTTCGGTGTTGGTTAACGGTAGTCCTACAAAGGAATTTAAAGTGGATAGGGGATTGAGACAGGGTGATCCTCTTTCTCCGTTTCTCTTTGTTTTGGTGACGGAGGGGTTAACAAGGTTCGTGAGAAAATCCATGGTGTTAGGAGATTATTGTGGTTTCAATGTGAATGGTAGATGTATGGTAGATATTCTTCAATTTGCGGATGACACTTTATTGGTGAGGGAAGGTTCTTGGAAACATGTTTGGGCGATCAAAACGGTTTTAAGAGCTTTTGAACTTGTTTCGGATCTTGGTATTAATTATCATAAGAGTAAACTAATTGGGATTAATATCAATCCCACTTTCTTGGAAGCGGCGACTAATGTGCTATCTTGCAAGTTAGAAGTCCCTAGTTTTATTTTTCTTGGTATACTGATAGGCTATAATCCGAGGAATTATTCTACTTGGGTTCCTATTTTGAGCAAAATGAAAAGGAGATTAATGAGTTGGAGGCATATATTTTTAAATCCAGGAGGTAGGATTTCACTTTTAAAGTTCATTCTTGGCTCTTTATCTATCTTCACTATGTCTTTCTACAAGATGCATAAAAAGGTGGCTAAGGAGTGTGCTAGCATTCAAGGAAATTTCTTGTGGAGGAGTGAGGAGGGGGGAGAAGAATTCATTGGTTTAGTTGGAAGAAGATTTTGTCTTCCGATAGTTGATGGGGGTTTGGGTATAAAAAGTATTCCGGAGTTCAATTTGGCGCTTTTGAGTAAGTGGAGGTGGAAGATTCTTCAAGGTCACAAAAATCTTTGGGTGGATATTTTGAAAGCTCGGTACGGTGATATTTCGTTGAAAGTGTTTAAAAGGGGAGGAAGGTGTAAATGAAAAGTGCTCAAAATCATGGTGGTGGAAAGATATTATCAAATTTTGTGCTTCATCCTATAGAGATCTCTTTAGAGAAATATGCAAGTTTTCGACGGGGAAGGGATTTTCTACGTATTTTTGGGAGGCAAGGTGGTTGAAGGACCATAGCTTAAAGGAAGATTTTCCGGATTTATTTTTGGCTTCCGATTTGAAAAATATGTTGATGGCCGGTATGGGGGGTGGAGGAATGGTGGGCGGAGTTGGGGTAACTTAGGAATTATTGAGGCTTCTTTACCTTATAATAATAAAATTGAATTTTATTGCTCTTAAAGTGGAGTTAGAGGGGAACCCTTTGGTTAGTGATGAGCTTGATGTAGTGGAATGGAAAGGGGAAAGTAATGGTAGTTACTCTGTAGCTTCGTGTTATGCTTTTTATATGAGCTTACGGAATTCCTTTGGTCTTCTGTCTAGGCAAGAAGTGCATGCTCATAAGGTTTGGAAGATGGCGGTTCCTTTTAAAATAAAGGCTTTTGGATGGGGGCTTTTTGGAGATAAACTTTCAACTAAGGATCAATTAGCTAAATGAGGTATCATCTTTTCCAATGGATCTTCTCTTTGTTCCTTTTGTGGGAATATGGAGGAAAATTTGGATCATTTATTTTTAAGTGTAAAGTGGTGGATATTATTTGGGGTGAAATAGCTTTGTGGATTGGTAAGCCGGTTAGTAGAGGAAACGAGTGCATTGTAAATTTAATAGAATGATATTCGTTTTGTAGGAAGAAGAAAGTAAAGGAAAGTAAATTAGGAGTGGTGTGGTTGGCAACCTTGTGGTCTATTTGGATAACAAGGAATGTGATTTGTTATAAAAATGATAGTTAGAATGTGAATAATATAGTGTGGAATATAAAAAATCTAGTTTGAAGATGGTATTTTGTGGGAAAAATTATCCATTTCAATTATAGTTTTTATGAGTTTAGCAAAGAGTCTTTGCTTTATTTCTCTAAGTTTTAATTGGTTGTTAATTTCTTGTAGTTTTTTGCCGGGTGATTTTGTAGCCCCGCGTGTAATCAGGTTGGAGAACCCTTAGTTCTCTCATTAATGAAATCTTGCTTACACAAAAAGAATATCATTATTTCAATTATACACGACAAAACTTTTGAAAATATGTTGTTTGATTGCACACTAAAGTATGCATCATTGGTATTTTTTGCAGCACTTGGATAAATTTATGATTGTTTTGTTGCTAAGATTGAATGGGTGAAAAAAAATCTGAAATCCAAAAATTTGAAATTCAAAATATTTGAAGGAAGTGTATTTTTGGAATAAAATTTATTGTAAAATAAAGTGAATTTTAAGAATCAATGAACTATATGTGGGTACGTATCGAGAATATATATTTTTTATTTTTAAAAGTATTTTGAGAATTTTGCGTGATGCGCTAGAAAAATACAGGGTGAGAAAAAAATCCTCAAAAAGCATTAGCTCATGACTCATTGGCCATAAAATTTGAGGATTTTTTTATCCACACTTATGTCTTCTTAGGAGTCCCTGACAATATTTCCGTAATACCTCCTTAATTCAAATATTCATATCCGAATGAATCAAATATTTTATTTTTAGGGGGTTTTCGGATATGCATATCCAAACAAACTCCTATATTTTCGAGAAATTAACATGCCACCCCCAAAATTAAACATGTCACCCTCCAATTTTATTTATTCTAGTTTTTCCATTGATGAGAAACAATTTTCGAACGAAATTTCCGGTAGAATGAATGAAATTTTCGGTACAAAACAAATTTCCGATACACCCCTACCAAATTTCTGGTAAGTGTAAATTTTCGGTGGTGCATTTGAAATTTCTAGTAAGCCAGAAATTTCAAATTTACATGACAGTACCGAAAATTTGAGTTATACTGAAATTTCCGGTAGATTATGTATTCAAGTTTTTTCAACGGTTGAGATTTTGCCGACATATTTGGAGGGTTCTGATTGCACTGACACATTTGTGTGATCTAGAATGTATCACCATTTATATAAATAGGGGTTTCAGGTTATAGGGTAAGACATCTAAAACATGTCTCTTGAGTATGTGATTGATGCAGAAGTGTATTACAACAGATGCAACCATGCTGTTGAATTCAAGATTCCAGATGGCCCCGAATCCCTTGCCATCTTGAAAGAAATGTTGAATGGTTTGTTGTCTAATTCCAATAACAGATGGGTGACAAAGGTCGAGTTTTGGGAGGATTATATTGATACAAATGGAAGGGTGAAATACAATCTAATCTAGTTGAATAATGATGCATTTGTGAAGGCCATGTGGAAATCATTTCACCGTAGGATAACTAAAGATCCAATCGAGTTGGATGCGAAGATCCTAAGATCCGTCGATGACATAATGAAGATCCTGAAACATCTAGAGAAATCTAGTAGTGCCTAGGTTTTCATGTTTAGTTATTTTAAGGTTATATTTGTTGTACTATGTTATATTATGTTCATCATCAAATTGAAACATGTAATCGCCAAAAGATTATGCAATACATAAGATGTATATGTGTCACAAAATATACATATAATACAACCATAATACCACAAATCTACATAGGCCCTCCACGGACTACGTCAACTAACTTAGATAAACTAGTATGGACCTCACCATCAAGATTTACCAAATCCATGGGGCTATCTAAATAAACAATGATGAATTGTAGCGGTTGTCCCGATCATCTGCGGGAGGCGGAGGTAGTAGTGGTGGCTCGACATCAACCCTAGCACCTGAAGGCCCTGAAACATTAGATGCTGCAGTCGGTGGTATGACCCGATGGTGTGACACATTATAAAACCACTTCAGGTATCCATCATCACACTGCCCTGGACGCTGAACCTTAACGACTGTATCCATGACCTCACAGGGGAGTTAAGGATGTGACTCTGAAATCATCTACCAATGCCATCGACTGAAGTTTCTGAAACTGGATGATGGATGCCATGCACTTAACCATACTGGCGTAGACACCTCTCAAGAAAGTGTCTAGCCACATGGGTCTCCCATCTGGTATGCCCTGAATACAAAGTAGACACCTCAAATGGACGATGGGGGAGATGAGATGCATAAGGTGTCCAAATGATATCCTCTAACGTCATTGCATCTAGCCTCAGCCATAACCATGCACACTGCCACCAAATAGTTAATAACTATTGGTGTGAAGAATGTACCAACAACCAGAATGTGAAACAACTAGTCAACATTATTTAATGTGACAGTCATCTCCCCAAATGAAGGATGAAAATATGATGTCTCTAGGTGCCACCTCTCAACAAAAACATATAATAGTGAGGTGTCCAGCATGGTCAAGGAGAACTCAACAAAATCCAACATATGAAAATCTCTAACGATACTCTTGACCTCCTCAGGCATCAGAATCTCAGGGAAGTTCTTCAACTTTGAACCACGAGAAGCAACCTTCAGCATCAGACGCTCCTGTAGGAAGCAAAAACAAAATATTATACATCAAATCATGTAAGCATCTTGTAAGCAAAAATAAAAATTATGCAATTAAATAAAACCAAATATATACCTTGTCATGCGATATCCAGTAGTCGACATGGTCAGCAAATCATATCAGCACAGACTATTTGAATGTCCTCAAAGAAACACTTCATCTGTGTATATTGATGGCTCCATAGATGCACAAGTTGTGGTGTCTGAATTAGTGGGGAACACCTTGCCAACGCGCTTAACCACAACCTCCTGCTCCACAACCTGCTCAACCTCCGACTTCATAACAAGAACATTAACATGTACCTCTTTAATAACCTTCACAGTTGTCGGCTCCACAACAGGAACAGGAACATGTACCTCAATAGTTGGCTCCAAACCAAGAACAAAAGCATGTACCTCCGTAGCAGTTGGCTCCATAATATGCTTTGTGTAACACCTGAGTCTAAAGAAGGTGGGGGTGGTTACACCGTATTTAATACTCGAGGCCAATGAGGGCTAATAGTGGTCGTCACATTGGAATGAGAGGGATCCTGAGACTATGCATGTATGAGACTGCATGGTTGAATGGGGCTTATAAGGATTAATTGATACTACCTATACCAACAAGATGCATCTTCTTTTCGGTAGCCTACCCATAAGAACTCCACAGTTAAGCGTGCTTGACTTGGAGTAGTCTTGGGATGGGTGACCTTCTGGGAAGTTTCCTAGAAAGCGTGCGAGTGAGGCCAAAGTATACCGAAAAGACTCGTGTTGGTTTGTGGGGTCAGTCAATAATTTTGAAGCCAGTTCGGGGCGTTACAAATGGTATCAGAGCCATACCTCTCCCAGTACGATGTGGTTCGAGGATGAACCATGCGGAAACTGGTGGGCATGTAACACCCGAGTCCAAAGAAGGAGGGGGTGGTTACACCGCATGTAATACTCGAGGCCAAAGAAGGCTAAGAGTGGTCGTCACATCGGAATGAAAGGGATCCTGAGACTATGCAGGTATGAGATTGCATGGTTGAATGAGGCTTATAAGGATTAATTGCTACTACTTATACCAACAAGATGCATTTTCTTTTCGGTAGCCTACCCATAAGAACTCCACAGTTAAGAGTGATTGACTTGAAGTAGTCTTGGGATGGGTGACCTTCTAGGAAGTTACTCGGAAAGCGTGCGAGTGAGGCCAAAGCATGCCGAAGAGACTCATGTTGGTTTGGGGTCACTCAATAATCCTGAAGCCAGTCTGGGGCGTTACACTTTGCAGCTGGCTACTCAGGAGTGGCTCTCAATCCTCGACGATGGGATGCGCAGAACTGAGCCTGCTGCTCACCCAACTGTTTCCAGTGGGAACCATTCGGAGGATGTCGTCAAGTTCGTAGCTCGAAAGAATGTCCCTCATCAGTCCAGGCATGAGCTTCCGCTCTATTAATCTGACGACCCGCAACGGTAGTGTCTTTTCCCCTAATCCTCACTGCAAAATTAGAAAAAATTAAGAAAATATGAACTGTCAGAAATTTCTAAATTTCATGTATTTTTCAAAAAAAAATTAAACTATCGGAAATTTCAAAATTTCCGGTATCATGTAAAGTCCCGGGAATTTTGAAATTTCCAGTACGAAAGGAAAATGTTTACACACAAAATTTCAAAATTTCCGGTACAAAAATACCATAATTTTTAAAAATTCTGGTACAAATTACCGGATATTTCACAAATATATAGGAAATTCCTTACTGTCTCACTAAGTTTTCGGTGTTGCCTTGAAATTTCTGGTATCGCCGCAGAGATTTGAAAAATTCGATTGGTCCGAAAAATTTGGAATTTCTGAAAAATATATGGGTTTGGATAATTTGGTCTTTTCATACTATTTAGGGGAGGGGGTTGACATGTTTTTTTAGATAAAGATAATATGTATTAAAAAAAGATTGATACTTTAAAAGGTGGAGGAACTAAAACCAAAACCCACTCAAAAGTATCTAAATCTAGAGAGAGGCAATCCAAGCCTATTCTTTACATAGTCACCTCTTACCCCATTTGGTAAAGAATAAAAAAGAGTGAAGACATTAGATGTGCGGCCTATATTAGCAAAAAATCAACACAATTATTGTCTTCCCTACAAATATGGGAGATAATAAAATATGTCTAATAAAAGCTTAGAGCAATGTATCCATCTATTACGAAGCTGCCAAGGAATTAAGGCATCATTGACAGAACTAAAAGCACTAACTACTAAGGTAGAATCCGATTCAACCCAAAGATTTAGCCAACCTCTACCAAAAGCAATTTGAATACATCTTAGCACACCACAAAATTCCTCCAGGAAGGAATTGTTCCAAGTTAAAGGCTTAGCAAACAGTAAAGAAAATTCTCCAACATTTCTATGAAAAATACTGCCATATCCCGAGGAAAAAGCACCCTTAACAAAAGAACCATCAACATTACACTTCATCCATCATTGACACGATGAATGCCAAACAATCTCTTTAATGATAGAAGACCTCGACATATTTATCAGAATAGAAAAAGCTTTTAGCACTTGGAAATCAAACACACTATGACGGAAATGAAGCTTTGCCTTAGAACAAAAAAGTTTCATCTGGGCCATAACCTTAGCACAAACAGAATTGAAAAGCTGGGATTTGTGATGATAACATATCGAGTTTCAAGCAACTCAAACTGCATTAATACCAAAGATAACCACTACATTAATTATAAATTCCCCCTCAAGAGAAGAAACATTGGCAGAATGCTTCCAAAAATTTTCAGCTGTAATAGAAACCTGCAAGTTAATAATACCACCAAGCCAGCTCAAAAAATGACGCGCAAAATTACAAAGAAAAAACAAGTGTTAAGTGTTTTCTTCATGACAGTTGCAAAGCGAACATTTAGAGACAAACATGAAACCCCTAATCTTAAATTGATCATCAGTAGGATTTTTTTTGTGGTCCACCCTCCAGTCCAAAAGCGATTTTGAAGGAGGAATAAATCTATTCTAGAGCGAAGCAGCCCACTGCAGAATTGCATGTTGTTTGAAAATAAATCGAAAAGCCTCTTTGGAATCTAAAATACCATTAGTGGAGTGTTTCAAACAAGGCATGTCCTATTTTAAATTCTCAACTAAGAATATAGAGTCGATTCCATCTTCTAGGGAAAAAGTCATACCATGCCAAGGGAATATTCTAAGAGTCGTTAACGAAAATCTCAGAAACCCGCATGCCCAAGTTTATATCAAGGTCCAATTAATAAGAATGTCATCCACATATAGAGTGTGAGACAAAAGACTAAAATTTCTACAGCCAATCATCGGTTTAACCGACCTCGAAGAAACTAGATTCGCAATATCCCGACGCAGAACCTCCGCTGCTAAACAGAACATAAATAGGCGAAAGAGGATCCCCTTGACGGACCCCTCTCGCACAACTGAAAAAACCATGAAGGGAACCATTGACAACCACCAAATGTTTAGCAGAATTCAGAATAGTTGAAATCCAATTGAGAAATTTAGAGGAAAATCCAAAAGTTGTTAACACTTTCAACAGAAAATCCCAACTTAGAGTATCAAAAGCCTTTATAACATCCACTTTAATCGCAACATTACCACCAAAGCTAGCATTATCTAGTAAATTAAAAGATTCAGAGGCAATACAGAAACAATCGTTAATGTGCCTACCTTTGATGTAGCCTTTTTGTTCTTTAGAGATAAGGCGAGGAACCACCAAAGTCAATCTATCCGATATTTTATTTTCAGGGGGTTTCCGAATATGCATATATGATATAACCAAATATTTCATTTCAGAAACTTTTGGGTATGCATATTCGAAATAAACATACCACTTAAAATTAAAATTAAAATTAAAATCTCTAATTATTATTAACTTTTTAAAATAATCATATATCAAAATAACATACTAAAAATAAATTAAAAATTACAATAGTAATTATTGTTTAAAATAAATTATTTAGACTTTAAAATGTTTAAACAACTTTATTGTATTATTAAAATTATTCTAAACTAAAATAGTAATTTATTTAAAACAACAAAATGAATAATATATCTGTTAAATTGAAAGAAATTAAGGCATTCATTAAAGATCATTAAAATGTCAAATGACTCTTTGAAAAAGTTAGAACAAATTAAAACTATGAACTTTAGCTTAATTTAATATTATAATTATTATTTCTTTTAGTAAAAACAAATCTGAAATAATAAGAACAATAATGTATTCAAAATAAATATCATTTAAATTTAGAATGATTAAAAATTAAATTAAAAAATAAAATTAAAATAAAATTGAGATATTAAATTATTTTAAATATGTATATTTAAAAATTCTTTAAAAACGAAATATTAAATTATTTCAGACATGAATATTTCAAAACTCCCTAAAAATAAAATATAGACGTTTGTTCAAATATATATGTATTAATCCCTTTTTCTATGATGAGACCATAGTTTATTTAAATATGTAAATTTTTTTATTATAAAAGTAGACAAAACTATTATTTATTTATTTTAATTTATAGTTTTATTTATTAGTATATGAAGAATTGTTAAAAGAAATGATTAATTTAATTTTGATTGAAAAAGTTACTTCCGTAAGTGGCGTTTCATTTCATCCGTCTTGTTTAGACAATATATGAAATTCTATGTCCTATGTGACCGTGATTCATTGGAAAATTTAAGAGATTTTTTTTTTTTTTTTTTCACTCAACGCTATTTTTCTGTCACATACGAAATTTCAAAAATATTTATAAAATAAAAAATATACTTTTAGTACAGCGTTCAGTCACGTATAATTCATTTATTTTTTGAAATTCATATTATTATATTATAAAATTTATTTAAAAAGTATTTTTTAAAAATTAACATAAATATATTTGGCTTAAATGACTTTTGATCCCCCTATATTAATTATTTAAACATTTTAGTTTCTCTATAAAAACAATCAACTATTAAGTCCTCCAATATCATATTTCATTTTTTTTTTTGAGGTCTCCCATGATAAAATAGTCTAATTTACCCATGTCGCATTGAAATTATGGGATGACATTTTTTAATTGTTGTCACGTCATTAAAAATAGACTCATAAATATATATTTTAGAATTAAAATTTATAATATATAATTTCTAAATAAATATTTATAAATAAAAATAAAAAAATAATTAAAAAAGTTTAATTATTATAAAAAATATTTTAAAAAATAAAATAATTAATTTTTAAATATTTATGATGACGTGACATCAATTTAAAAAATGTCATTTCATAATTTCAATGCCACATATACAAATTAGACTACTCTATTATGGGAACCACTAAAAAAATATGAAATATGATATTGAAAAAGTTAATAATAAAGCTTTTTTAGAAAGACTAAAATATTAAAAAAATTAATATAGAAGGACCAGAGTGCATTTAAGCTAATATATTTCTAATTCTTAATAAACAATCCTAACAGCATGCTGATAACCAATACCACGCCTAACACCCCCAGAGTGACCTAGCAGCTGTTACGCTAATTAACAAATTCATCAAATTTCGGTTCAACATTTTTTCTTTATGATTTGGCTGAGTTTTTAGGTTGAATTCTCTTCATGAAGATAGTAAATTCTAAATAAAAATAAACAATTAAAAATTAGAATAAAAATGTTTCCTTGTGCTTCAAAATGATGAAACAATGAATTATATACTTCATCTTAGAGAAACTAAAATATATCAACTATATTCATTTATGCAGAGGTTTATTAGAACCGGAAATATATATCCAGAAACTTCAAAAAATGCATTTATGTTTTTTTTAGTAAATTCAATTCAAAAACTTGTGTATCGAATTTATGATTTTCAAGGACATTTTAAGAAATGTATATGATATTTTTTTACACTATAGGATGGATAAAGAAATCTTTAAATTAAAAGAGATATCTATAAATTTTTTTTGAGCTCATGGCAAGATATGATTAATTTTTTGAGATTTCTTAACCCACCCTATATTTTTTAAACGCACCACGCGAAAATAAATAAATATTTGAAAATCGAAAATACATTTTCGAGACACACCCAAATGTGACAAAACAGATTATTTATGGAGTCATATTTCTGTAGTATATTGTAATTGTATTTCCAGTATTGTGTTACATAGAAACCAAACAAAATTGAATTGAAATACACTAAATTTACAAACTCAAAATACTAAAATTCAAACATCGATATCATAACATAAGAAATACATTAAGAATTTTAACATAATTCAAACGTTACACTTCAACGTCTAGGTGGACGTTGTAACATCTTAATAATATCATTGACCAATCTCGCAATAGTCGTATCCAGCTCGAGCAGAACTTTTGCTTTTAAATAGAAAAAAAAAGTTCTCTACATAGCCCGTAAATCAGAGCTCGTCTTTAGCTCATAGTTGATGAATTCAAGCTTCCCTTCATTGTCAATGGATGACAAGTAATACTCGATCTTCACAATTTTCTGATTATCATTATATGGTAGAAGCTCATGGAGTGTGTATTGCAGATATTTAAGAAGGATGTACTTGGTGATCTTAAATTCTCGTGATGGTGTATTGTCGGTAAAGTAAACATTTCTACATACCAAATGATGCTCATTCTGGATTTTTTTTGCATGAAACAATATGAGGAATGGAGTTATTTATAATAGTTGGAGGCTATTATGGACCTCAAACCCTATATGCTTGCAAGGTGTGTGCCGATAATATATTTTTTATTCCTCCCTTAGTTTAAGTGGAGGCGCATTTTCGATAACTTCCCTGGTATAAAAAACAAAAACAGAGCAGGAAAAAACTAGCATAATAGACATAATAACAAAATGGTTACATTCTACAACATAATACATTAACAAAATGGCATATACAATAATATTATGATAATTAACTACTTAAATGAACCAAAATAATTTTCGCCTGAAAAATCCATAGGTGATACCCCTCGACTTTTCTCTATTTTTTTCCTATTTCAATGTTGTTCAGTTTGGTGAACTCTCGCATCCTTTCAAGAAATTGATACGACCAAGTCTTAGATTTAATTGTATAATGATTCACCCACTCTGGTGATGTAAGTGGTATAACTTATTCCGATTTCAAATATAGTTGAACAATATGTCACGGATTTGAAACCCACCCAACACAAATGATACGGTCAGTGAGATTTGGTGGTGGAGCAGTGCGTAGTAAGAAAAGATTTAGAGAAATGTTATCTTGTATTATTAATACACTCTCTCTCATATGCACTTGCTATCAGATGATCCATCTCGAGGAAGCACATTTATTTTCCTCCAGTGCAAATCCATTGACGCAAGGTACTAGCACGTGATAAATGTATTCAACTTTTTCAGTAGTCTCGAGCACCCGTTTGTATAATTCTCTCTTTCTCCTCAACTCTCTGATAAGGGTATCACATATAAGTTGGTGATCATCTTCCTCTTTACCCACCAAACCAGAAACAACCTAGAAACACTTTTTTGAGATTCAGAGTCGAAAACAAGTTGGTGATCGCTGACTATCCGTTTAATGTATTTGTGCATAAAAACTGACATCTCCTCGTTGAATGATATTTTTGGTGGAGGAGGATTATGAGGTGGTTTTCTAATGCAATCTCCTTTAAAAAACCTTTTCTGAGATTTTGGAGTCTGCGAATTGGGAAATACCTTATCAACATTTTCAAAATACGAAGGACTCCTCATCATTGCATTTTTACTTGGTGTAGGTTTGACCTTTTTAGGTGCTCTTTTTGTTTTTAATGGTTGAGATGGTGGTTTCAAGTCACTGGTTTTTGAAAATGCAATCTTCCTCAATTTCTCTTTGATGTGGAGTTTTGTATTGTCTTCTAATTTCAAAAATATTTCTTGTATTGCTTCTCATTTTGTCAAGATTGATATATTTTATTTAATATCCTTCATAACATCGTCGTCATCAAAACTAAGCCTCTTCTAATGACTATAAACCTCGTCCATTCATATCGAGCAATCAAGTTTCATCTTCTTATATATGACACAAGCACATGGTAGACCATATATTTTCACAAGTGTGGAACCATACTTTAAGCTTTCTGAATTAAAATTTGAAGCTCATCTGGCTTCGTGAAAAATATAATGCTGAGTTGATCGAGATATATTTTTGAACAACTGAGAATAGAGATTGTTGTCTTTGAACCTGTGTTCCAACACTTTGATACTACGACAAAATGATGTTTAAATTTTATCATCTTGGTTTAGTATCATTTGGTTTACAAATTTATAATCCGCACACATATCACCCTTGCTATTTCCAACCAATTCTTTAAACAAGCATAAGCCAAATCGACTCAGTTTATTGTTGTATTTACAAGGTGCATAAACTGATTGGTCCAAGCACCACCAATTTTATCCTTTACATGATCCAAAATTGTGCTTTCAACATATTTCACTAAATTGGGATATTTCATGCATACCTTCCTGAAATGTATAACTGCATCAGCATATAAATCTTTTGTAGTTGCATTTATTTTAACATTTCATGGATCCATAATTTTCTCCACAATAACTCTAGTATTTACCAACTTACCATATTCAATTTCTACCCGCTTCTTCCCTACCGCGGGTTTAACGCGACTTCTCACATTCTTAGTAATCTGAGACCTAGAATGTAATGCATAAGAAGTTGAAAATACCGTTGCAACTGAATTCATCAATGCGGTATCTCGGTTGATAACAATGAATTTCGACATATTTTCTCGGTCCTTCAACATTGACTGACAAACCTCTATAGCCCATGAAAAATTGTCCTTTTTTTTCGCACTCTAAAAATGCAAAACCAACAAAATATGTCTTCTAAATTGACGTAACACCAACAATGGAAACCTATATTTGTTGGTCTTATACGTTTAATCAATTATAAACACGGTGGAAAATACATTGAACAATTTAATGGAATCAGGATGAGTCCAATATATATCTCTTACTAATACTTCATCCTCACTTCTTCAGTGCCTAGAAACGTAATTGTTATCATCTAAAAGTTTTAGTTTGATCCCCCGTAAGCGCTAATTTGGATTGATAGCGCCTATTGCACACTTTCTTGATATTTTAGATATTCATGGCTATTTTGTGCTTAAAAGTTGCAAGTATATTTTTGGGTGGTACCAAATTTATCGTCATGTCAGATACATATACCTTCTCTTCCAGCAAAAGCCGACATGAAATCTGATGAGCGACTAACTTATCACACAAATCATGATTGTGTAAACCACATATCACATTAAAAATCCATTTATTATTTGCCAAACGATAACCACACAATCTAAATGGACATTCACATTTTCTTGAGTTTTCGTCTCGTATGAAATTCTGGATACGAGGTATATATTTCCCTCTTCTTTCGCATATCAAAGTCACAAATACATTTCTTATAGCTATTCCATTATCAGACCTTAAAATCACAACACCAACCCCTAATTTGGTGGCCTCTGCACGAATCCACTACAACATGTTATCACAAAATCCATACTCTTCTTCATTTATAAAATGGTCCTAAATATCTACCACCTTAGTTACAAAAGGAGAAACAACTTGAGATACATTTGGTTTGGGAATGACATCGGGATGCACTATACCTAATGTGATAAAAATTAAATTAATTAGCATACACAACTGAAATTCTAGTGTTGGCAGACTCAGGATGTCGTGACATCTGATCCGACATTACAAAACAAACAAGGTAGAATTACAATTAAAATGCAGGAAACAAAAGAACACAAGGAATTGTTAACCCATTTCGTTTCTAACCAACCTACATCTGATGGCATACCAAGCCATGAATGAAGTTCACTATCAGTAGTATTAATTCGGAGGGAAACCATCCTGTTTACACTCCTCACTTAATCAGACTACCCAATGACCCTTCTACCTAAGATACCACACTTAGATATGAGAACCTTCATTTACTTCCAATCACCTCTGTGATGTCTATCAACTACTATCACACCAGCAACTGCATCAACTGCGTGGCTCCTAACACAATCAACTTGGAGATACCTCACTCCAAACACAACTAAAACAGTTTGAAGATACCACACTTCAAACACAATATAAAACTGTCACTCAAGTAACAGAGACCAAACTTGGAATTTCTTCACAGCTTCTTCCAAGGACACAACCACACTCATCGCTTCACAACTTCTAGGTGAGTAAAATAATCCTCTTGCCTACAGGATTCGAGGTACAAATCAGTGACCATCCCACAATCTGGGTGGTTCACTTACATGGCTAACCCTAAAGATTACATCTTTCTAAAACCGGCTAGCTAAAACTAGGTTACAATTCCTATTAACCTATTACCCAACGGATGGGACGCGTAACAAATAAATAAACTTTGCATAAACAAAATGCGATAACGGTCCTGCGTCTTTCTCTTTCTCCTTACCTCCACATAGCCTTTAAAATCATAAGATGCATAATATTGAATATTGCATAATTGAAACATAATAACGGAGCATATGTCGATGTCTATTGTCTCGACATCTCATATGACATGTTGTTCCAGATGTTGAAACTTTTCAACACAACATGTTTAAGCATTCCATTATTGCTGCTTTATATTTTTTTTTACCAAATTAAGCCAACTCTTAAAATTGAGGAACTTACAATCTCCCTCTTTGGAACTCATATGATATATATATAATAAAGCATTACGTTGCATTAGCAGTAATAATTTACAATTAACAATTAATATCTTCTCCAGCAGAAACATCTTTTGTCTTCTGCACACATCTTCAGATCTTGAGTTCCTGCCCATGTCAGGACATCCCATTTGACATCTTGTCTCCTACCTTGCACTAACACGGGGTTTAGTGTGGTGGTGAATGGAGAGACTCAGTGTTGGACTTTGGGATATACTGCTTCCCGAGTAGCCTAATTGAAGCTCGCAGTGACCTAATGAAAACTCAGATCACAAGTCACAATTAATTTTCTTCTTTCAGACTGAGACCTGATCTTTTGAGCGTTGTGACTTATATATAATTGCATTCTTTCTTGTTCTTATTTCAACATCTGTGCAATATTGATACAGGTATATCTTTTCTCCCCCCTTTTAGGAAAAATTTGACAATGGGAGCCAACAGAAAACCAGATCCAGTGGCATGATATCCACACTCGAATGAACTACATTTGATCTGTTTTTCACTGTCTTTTAAAAAAAAAATAGAGGTTAAGGAGTCCTCTATAAATACCACAGCTGATAATTTGGAGTTCACAATTTTTAGTCTTTGGTCAAGGTGACGAGGATTCTGTTTTGAGGGACTGTATTAAGGACAAAGATGTACCATCTAGACTAACTCTGACCATTATTAAAGGAGTTTGGCAGTTTCTGATGAGAAGGGTTAGTTTTAATAAAGGTCTGAATCACCTCCTGCAGATACATGTGAATTCACCTTTTCTTCCACCAATCATGATAGTTTCTTCAAGAGATATCATAACATGTGACTTTGACCAAGTTCTTAATGATATCTACTCTTCAACAACTATCAAGGACACTATTTGTCGAGTTCTAGATGTCCCCACATTTTCATGACTTGTTTTGAATAATTCATGCTCCCATAATCTGAATTAGCTTGATTAAGATTTATTTGTCTTCAAATTATGTTAACAAAAGAGTCTTCTTTTGATACTTGGCAGATACTTATTTCTTCTATTTGTATGCTTCACTTACGGTTGATGACACTCAATGAAGTTTAAGGATGCCAATTATGATGTTTCAACATCTTCTGGGACATTCACACAGAGTCCATCTACCTAGGCTCTGAGATAACAATAATACTGCTTCTTCAAGATTTTCAACACATAGCAGTATAAACTCCCCTTTTTCATTTGCTAATGAACAATCCCCCCCTTGACATTAGCTGATCATCAGCATATAGGAGCTTACACAATTGGCAATTAACAATACATAATTGCTCTTCAATATCCAGTTTCTCTTTATATATGCAGTTGCTTCTTAAATAGGTTGTTTCTCCCTAATGATACTTTTGCTCCCCCTTAGTATCAGAAATCCTCCTTTTAGCTTCTAAGATAAAGCTAATCATGATGAGGTTACTCCTACTCCCCCTGAGTTACACAAAATAAGGACACTTTTGATGGTGGTCCTTATAATACTTGAAGCATTCTTCATTTGGACTTGCCACAGTTTCCAAATTAGGAATCCTTAGTTTTCTTGCTATACAAGTTTCAGATTTCCACACTCTGTACCTTGCAATAGAAGTAACTTCATAGTTAATAATGTATAACTAATTACATGTCTTCAAAATATAAGTTTGAGCATTGTCTTCTTCTTCAATCTCTGGTGTCTTCAATAGTTGTGATGTTACATCTTCATGTTGAACATTCTTCATTATTCATCACAATCTTCTTCTCATCTTGTTTAAGATTACCATACAGTTATCACAAATATCCAGCTCCCATCAAGATATTTGACAACATTTGTATGTATTTCCTTAGTTGAATCAACTCTTCAAATAATCACCACATAACATTGCCACACATCCAAAACTTGTGAAGATAACAGTGAACTTTAATATTGATATTCAGTTCACAAAATACCGTGAATGCATTAGACAAATACTCAGCTCCCGACAGAGTATAAGTGGTTTGACATTCATGTTACATAATAATAAGTACTGAGTCTCCCGTAAAAGTACCTATCCGTTTAGTCAGTTAGAATTGTCTACTCACACTAGATCATCTTGACTGATAACATCTTCACACTTACTTCTTCTTTCAGGAAATAAAATATATATTCAAAACTGAAGACATTTAAATGATGTTCCAACATCTCATACGACATCATTTATCATAGTGTGGTTCTGGGGGTAACATCCATATTTTCTCATTCATGACATTTGAGGGGAACATAGGAAGCAATGCAACTGACAACTTTTCATCCAAACAATTTACACATCAATGAATAATATGATCCATATCTCAATAAGTTTTTCTTCAGACTTTCACTTCTGATTTTGAGATGATGGATGCCATAGTCTGTACCTATAGAGGAGATTCCCTCAACTAGGTTTCTAGAACAGACTTAATCATGGCATAACACAAAATTATGCATATTCTTTCAAGATAATATGCCATTCTTGATTCATCTTGACACTACCCTTCCTGGACAGTATTTAGGGTAGTCAACATTCATGACCATGTTTTACTGTGGTTGAGACAAAGTATTCAGCTCCAATATATTCTATGGTCATGAATAAATCTCCACATATCTGGTTTCTTTGATCATAAGAATGTACCAGATATAAGCTCATCTTGTTCTCACATAAAGGGATTGAGGGGTATACCTTTATGAGTCTTTTACTTGCACTGAGCTTGACTTCTATACTCCCATAAGCTTAGGTCAGAAATAACCTGACATCTGGAGTATAAGAGCTTGTTGATCATGTTCTGATCAACAAATACATATGTCTCCTCTTCCAGATCAAGAGCAGACTCCAAACATATGTACTCACACTATATTTGTTTAGTACCCAGAACATCTGTTCTTCAACTAGTAGCTGCACACCAGTAATAATATTCTAACATCATGTAGAACATAAGTTCCATCTCCTTGGAACTCATCATCCTTGATATCTTCAAGGTCTTCAAACAACTTGCATATGTGTATGAGAATCATTAATCAACTGATACTCATCAACTCTATTAATACATGCCTTTATGAGTGGATTTGAGAGAGACTCAAGTATCTTTGACACTTTTAATATGGTTGAATAATCTGCTAAATATACTGTTGAACAAAATAACCCTAGAATTCTTCTTTCACTATAGGGGTTGCGTCAGAGGCTATGCAACATAAAATAGCCATATTTCAACAGAACTTACACAATGCTTACTCCATAATTAACTTGTAAGCATAACACATAAGGATTGAAAATAAATCAACCCTACAATAAGCTTTCCTCTCCACCAAGAACCAGACTGGACCCAACCAATATCCTGACCAATATGGAAACACATAAGCACATAAGTTATCTTATCAACATCTTCACTCCCGCATGAAGGTTTTGACAATATTTTCTCTGTGCTTATTACATGTTGAACAACACAATTCAAAACCCTCACTCCCGCATGAAGTCTTTGAATTTAACTTTCTTGTTCCAACATCTTTATCTTATTTCTTCAAGAAGGTACAGGTTCTGGTCAGGTTGGTCTAGTTTTCCATAAATAGGTCCATCCTCCACTTCTAGGGACCATACAATATGAACACTCCTTGTTCAAACAATTTACAAATAGGTCCATCCTCCACTTCTAGGGACCATATAATATGAACACTCCTTGTTCAAAAAATCTTCTACCTTGTGCACAACCAGAAAGTATCCCCTATGGATCTCATCCAGAAACAAAAAGGATGCCTGCTCTAATACCAATTGAAATTTTGGTGTTGGCAGACTCAAGATGTCGTGACATCTGATCTGACATTACAAAATAGACAAGGTAGAATTAAAATTCAAATGCAGGAAACAAAATAACACAAGGAATTGCTAACCCAGTTCGGTTCTAACCAACCTACATATGGGGGCATACCAAGCCAGGAATGAACTTCACTATCAGTAGTATTAATTCGGAGGGAAAACACCCTATTTACACTCCTTACTTAATCAGACTACCTAATGACCCTTCTACCTAAGGTACCATACTTAGATATGAGAACCTCCGCTCACTTCCAATCACCTCAGTGATGTCTATCAGCTACTATCACACCAGCAACTGCTTCAACTTCGTGGCTCCTAACACAATCAGTTTGGAGATACCTCACTCCAAACACAACTAAAACTATTTGAAGATACCACACTTCAAACACAATATAAAACTATCACTCAAGTGACACAGACCAAACTTGGAATTGCTTCACAACTTCTTCCAAGGACACAACCACACTCATCGCTTCACAACTTCTGAGTGAGTAAAATAATCCTCTTGCCTACATGATTTGAGGTACAAATCAGTGACCATCCCTTAATCCGGGTGGTTCACTTACATGGCTAACCCTAAAGATTACATTTTTCTAAAATTAGCTAGCTTGCTAAAACTAGGTTACAACTACTTATTTATAATCTATTACCTAACTGGATTTGGGCCTTCAAAATAACAGCATAAGTTGTAACAAACTTCTACAGAAACAAAAACGCAGATAACTTCTACTACAATCAAGGTCCTTGCTGATCTTTCTCCTTAGCTCTTAGACCTCCACATAGCCTTGAAAATCATGCCACATAAGATGCATAATATTCCTAGAATATTCTGCACAATTGAAACAGAACTATAATAAACTTTTACAGTTCAGTAACATGATGTCTGATGTCTAATGTCTCTATATCTCGTATGACATGCGGTTCCAGATGTTGAAACTTTAAAACACAACATGTTTAGGCATTCCATTATTGTTTCTTTATATTTGTTTTACAAAATTAAGCCAACTCTTAAAATTGAGGAACTTATAACAACAATAAACGTGTTGCTGGAAAATAAGCATAAATAGAAACCAGAAGTACATTTCCAGTTAAGTTCAACTAATAACTGGAAATACAAATTCGGTATTCACGTAACCTTTTTCGTCAGAAAACCAGATTAATATGATGAATGGGGGTTGAAATGAAGAAATTTTACCTTAAATTCCACTTCCTTGAGCTCATTTTGATATGATGAACCACAAGAATGAAGGTTTGAAGTGAAAAACTTGATTAAGGATGAAAGGATTTTTGGAGAGGGTATATGGAAATGAAGGTGATCATCCTGGTTCATGATAATTTCTATTTAACGAGAAATATAACACCGGTTCTGTTTTGTATTTACAATAAGGTGGCACCATTTTTGATCTTGTGGTGTATGGATTATTGTGCGTACCAGAAATGTATTTCTGGTTTCTCGGGAGCATTTTTGGAATTGTATGGGGAGGGTGGGTTAGGAAGTCCATTTTTTTGTTAATATAGAAGACCTAGTCCCAAATAAAAAGAAACTACAAGACTACAGTTCTACTGGAAACAACTCCAGTTTTATCCCTCTCAATAAAATTCACAAGCCATCATGGGACTTCCTGGTAAAAATTGATACCACCTTGCAAGAACTAACCTTTTTTAGCATGCATATGAACAATCTCATTAGCTTCCCTATAAACATGATTTAATTCCACCACTTAAATGTTAGTCATCATAGCCATCAAAGATCTTATTTGAAGCACCAAATTGCAACTACCAAGATTCTTCTTGCTCACCTGCTTGATTATATCAACCGCAACTTTAAAACTAGTTTCAATTTCAACATTCATATAGCCTGACAATATATGATTATTTTATGGGATAATTACAGTCACCTCCCTTGAAGTTTGTTAAAAAGACACTGACACACCCTCTAGTTTTAAAGTATGCACTGACCATCCCCAAGCATACATATACAAACGAAAAGTTGTAGTAACAGACCAAAAATCATAGGTACTGTCATTTGTACTTACGATGTTTACTGTCACTAAAAATTATAAGGTGTATTAATGTCATAAAAATTATAAGGGATATTAATGTCATTTTAATAGATATTTAACAGATCTCAAGGAAGGTGAGTGTATTTTCCCCTTATTTTATCCAAGCAAATAAGATGAAAATGGATGATGTGTTATACTACTCAATTATGTTTTAACATAAATAGAAAATAATTGTGCAAGTGATTGATTCATTATCCTAACACACACAAAGGCTAATAAATAAGGAATTAATTGAGATTTTGTGGTGAATTATTTATAGCTTATTATTCAACCACTATTTTGGTCTTTTTGAATTTTTTAGTTTTTTATTTCATTACTTTATATCTCTAGGAATTTTTGTAATACAAAAATCATTTTAGAGATTTATTTTAAACTAATGTCCGTTAAGTTTATTAAAAATATATTTAAATTTGATTTAAAATTTATTAATTTAAATATAAAAATAATATTAGATATTATTTTAATTTATTAAGACTTATTGAGTTATTTGGTGCAGTAATTTTATAGACTGTAATTTTCTCTCATGATATAAAGAGATATTTTGATTAAGTAAAAAAAATTAGAGTTTATTCTTTTTGTTTCATTGAATCTTATTTCTAACTTATCAGTTTGTCATGATACTAAACTCCAACATATAAATTGGAACCTCTATAGTCGGTTGTGACGTCTTTACGCCATATCAATAGGATATTCATTATGCTTGTTCTTTCAAAACCAAACATTTCTTTATGTTTATTTTCTTATCGATTCGATACTACTAATAAATTCTGGTGCAAGAAAGCTTGTGACATGATACAAACTAAAATTGAAAGATAAGAGATTTTTTTACACTATCTTAAGTGAGCAAGAAGAAGTGGCTACCTGATGGTGAATATCAATCCTGATGGATTTGATCAAGACATTGATGGTGTTCTTCAATAGATGTGATCAAGGTGTCGACATTGATCACAAAGTCTCTTAGAAGAGAAGATAAATCTATGGTGGTTTGTCGTTCCCTCGAAAGGGGAGTTTCCTTAAGTTATCTTGAGATTTTTAGATAGTATAATTAACAGAGATTGGAAAATCGAAAAAAAGACTAAATATCTAGTAAGTGATTTATTAATTGCATAATCAATTTATTTTCTTACTAACTTTAGGAGTGAGTTTTTAAGTGTTTGTGAAGCAAAATGGTGCCAAACATCTAGATTTGAATATTAGTTTAAGATCTAAGGAGACTAAAAAAGAGGTTGTCCAAGAGACTCCTAAGGGAAAATAATTATTGCTTGGATAAATCTGAGCAAGAAAAAAGTAGACTCCATAATTTCCTCTTGATATAAAAAGCTTCAAATACTTCTGAGTTCTATTTGAGAAAGAGCGAAGGAGAAGAAGCTCTCAAAAGCCTACCTCCTGGTTGATTTCAAAGCAGGGTGTTATCTTCCATGAGATGAAATAAGATCATAATCCTATTTGTTTATGCCTTACTTTAGAATGATTATGTTCATTTCTATAAGGTAACTTGTTCCTTTTACAAGTGTTATATGTGCTTATGTTGATCTTTGTACTTATTTTGCATATCTCACCTCTTTCATTACATAGTTTTATCCACCTTTTTATTTTGACAAAGGGGGAAGAAGTATACCCCCAGGGGGGTAGAGTACACTCTCTACTTAACTGAGGGAGAGTTTAATCACTCCAAACATATATATGTTATTTCATATACCACCTCCCAAAGAGATACATTATCATCGTAAAAAAGGGGGATAGTATAGATTTATTTGCATGCATGTATAAAGTTGAAAATCTCAAGATGAACTTGTATTAAGGTTTGTGGACATAATCTGTAAAAACTCAAAAGTTTGTAGACAAAATCTTAAGAAGAACTCTTGAGAACATGACTAGGCCAACCTTCGGTTAAACCTGAATAACTCTCTCTAGAGAAATCTTTCTGACCCCTACTCTATTTTATTTTTACTATTTACTATTTGTTTTTACTTCTACGATCATTTACTCTTAAGAAACTATTAATACGATCTTAATGGAGAAAAGTATAAACGTAATCGCTAATTTTAAATACTACAATTCACCTCTCTCATGTACTTGAAGTCCCTTATTCAACAATGCATGATGAACATCGCGAGTCCAAGTACCATTGATCTTTATGCTTTTCTTCCTCCTTTGTTGTCACCATTAGTAATGCATCTTCATCATCTTGTTTCACAAGCCTTACATCACCTTCTTGGTCGCTCTTCTAGTTTCTAGGACACTCATTAGCATAGTGGCCATATTTTTTACAGTTGTAACACTGAACATTGATTTTGTCAAGCTTCTTGCTTCATTTTCTTCCTCTATTTGTAGCAAAACCTTTGTGACTACCTTGATTTGTAGGTTGCTTTTGATTTAATGAGCTTTCTTCTTACTGGTAACTTCTGCCATTTGAATTGTAATATCATCCTCTACTTTCGTTGCCATTCTATTTTCCTTTCCCATTTCTATCTTTTGTTGATTATGTCTGTAATGCAACATCATCACTTCTAGTATTTCTTGCAGATCTATGAGTCATTATTTTTTCATGAGATCCAAATGTCTCTTGTAGTTCTTCCTTTGTCAAGCTTGAAAAATATTTGGATTCTTCCATGGCTACTACATCATGATCAAACTTTAGAAGCAAAGATCTCAAGATCTTTGCAACTATCGACATGGATGACATTACTTCATCACATTTTTATCTGATTCACAATCCTAGTCACCCTAGTGAAGAAGTCACCTATACTTTCATTTTCTTTCATATGAAGAAATTCATACAATATTTTGTGAGTTTATAACTTCACCTCATTCTTTTTGTCAGCAACATCAAATGACTTTTCTAAAATATCTCATGCTTCCTTCTCTTCTTCAAATCTTTCTGAGTAGTCTTCCATTCTATAGTGGTACTATTAATGATTGATGTCACACAATTCTTTACAAGATCTGACACATTGATAGCAGAAAACCATATTCGTCTGCTTAAACCAATTATCATAAATCATTCAATTCAAAATGGAAAGATTTGCAAAAAAGTACCCATTTGAATGAGAAGCCATAGCTCGGATTTTTTTCAAAAGTTACAGACAATACTTTAGATATAAAATGTTAGAATAAATCTTTTGAGAACAAGATCAATCGTCACTAATTGATACAACCACCAGCACAAGCACTCTTTACTCAAGTGATGCACACACAAAGTTTCAATTTTCAATCTTGTTACACTTCACACTTTAGAAATTGAAAAGAAGAATAAAGAATGCAAAGAAAGAAATTGGACGGAGAAGAGATTATATTGCCTTAACTCAATTTTACATGCTTAGAAACCTATATCCCTTGAAATTACTTACAGACTAAATAACCTCCTTTAGACCTAACTAACTTCCTCAGACAAATAACTTGTTTTTACTTATTTTCTAAATAATACAAACACTATGAATTATTCTTTCAACACATAACTTACGATGTATATTACTTTCTTTGACTACTACTAAAACGCAAATAACAGTTTTTACTAGGTGATTAACATTAGAGTCCTTATCTTATCTATCCATAACCACACAGATTAATAACACGTGTGATTTATCAGATGATAAACATGCAACAATCATTATCTTATCTACTCATAACTAGTTGTACTGATTAGTACTCCTGAGTAAATGATGATGTCGAAGATATGTAAAAGGACTTATCAAATTATCATCACAAGAATTATTGTTTTTTTATTAATAATAGAGCAGGAATAAAATAATTGAACTTTTTTATTCACGGTCACCGGCATATCACATTAAAGGCCCTACTATATATATACGCCGTGCATCATTTAGATTTCTCTTATAGTATTATTATTCTAAATAAGATATAATTATTGAACATATTTATTCATGGTCATTTCACATGTCCCACTAATACAAAGCCAGTCATATCATATAGGCATATTGAAGAGGAATACTATAGCCACCACTCTAAAAATACATACTCCCTACGTGTTATAAAGTCTTGCAAAAAATATTGTCTCAAACTATACGTGTCTGTAAAATATCAACATATTATTATTATTATTATTATTATTATTATTATTATTATTATTATTATTATTATTATTATTATTATTATTATTATTATTATTATTATTATTATTATTATTATTTCATTAAATGTATTTTATTTATTGTATTTCAAGTCAGTTAACCACTTTATTTATTACTAGTAACAAAGTTGTTTCAAACTTTTGAAAGTCACTGTATAAAAAAATTAAAATTAATTTTAGTTAAGTCGTAAATTTTATCAAAAGATTTTACTTATGTTTAAATTAATAGTTAAATATGCGTATTTTAGCTATACCATTTTTATTAGAGCAATGTTATTTTTACATTAATATTTATATTAATATTATTTATTGTATTTATATTGTGAATAGTATTTTTAAATAAAAATAAATATTTATAAATAGTAAAAACTTATTATAATAATAATTTTTAATTTTTTTTATTTGTTTAGATTAAGAGACACCGATATAAAATTATTTTATTAACCAACTTCATAACTTCATTAACCAATATTTTACATTTTATCAACTAATTTTATTTTAGTGTATTAATAATTTTTAAATCTGAACGTTTATTAACCAACTACATATTTTCATTAACCAACATTTTACACCGAATTAATCAACTTTGTGTTATTATTAAAAAATACTTTTAATATCTGATGTTTATTAACCAACTTCAAAACTTCACTAACCAACAGTTTAAAACTTTATTAATAAATTTTATTTGACTATTAAAAATTAATTTTGATATCTAGACATTTATTAACCAATTTTATCACTTTATTAACCAATTCTTTAAATTTCATTAGTTAATTTTATTTTATTGCTGAAAAAGTAAAAAAAGTTATAAAAAAAATTATTGTAATAATATTTTACTGTTCGTAAATATATTATTTTATTTAAAAAAATACTATTCACTGTATAAAAACAATGAATAATGTTTAATGTATATATTGGTGTAACAATTGAATGTACGAATAACATTACACACTTTATCAATGTTTTAAAACCCGGACCGGTGATCGACTCGGTAAAGTTACTGGGTCACTGGATTACTGGTCGGACCAGTGGGTCACTGGTCAGACCGCATGGCTTTTGACCCGGTTTCTATAAAAAAATATATTCATTATATGAAATTCGTAACTATAATAATATAGAAAATTATAAATTCAAATAATTTAGAATAAACAAAAGTATTAATAACAATCAAAATAAGTGATAGAAACTTAATGTAGCAAATTATAAATTCAAATAAGTGATAGAAACTTAACAATTCATAAGTTATAGTATTATAATAAGTCAAAATCCACACTCAACAATCCATAATTTTTATGTCCATGAAGTCAAATTGTCATAATCTTGATATTCATATTCATCTTCACTTCATTGTCTTCTCCACCAACTTTATCTTCTCCGGTGTTGCTTTTTTCTTGATTCACAATATCAACAATAGTATCTTGTGCATTATCCATGTCTCCATCTTCATCCTCATCTAAATCTATTTGATCTATAACAATATTTTTAAAAATAATTAACAAAAAAAAAGTCAAACCCGTCGGTTTAGTAAAACCGGTTCATGGTTTAACGGTGAACCGGTTCACGGTTTCATCCGGTCTAAATGTAATTCCGGTCTTATCCCTTAATCGGACCGCCTGGACCACCGGTTCTCGGTCAGACCGGTCCGACCGGCCGGGTCGGGCTGGGTTTTAAAACACTGCACTTTATTATAACTTAATCATGAAAGTTTGAGGGCTTATGTTGTAGGCAACATTACACGTTTTTTGAAAACATTCTTGATAATAAATAAGACTTAATTTATTATTTTAATTAATACAGTTAATTATTATATTAAAAAATATGAAAATAGAAAATACTTGTTTTAATGGAATATATATATATATAAAATTGAACTCCCTTCTTTTTTTTAATAAGATTATATTCAATCAAAGAAAACGGAACAAAATGATAGGGGGTTATACCAAAACCCTCTCAAGAAGAAACAAATCTAAAAAAAATTGCAAACCTAGCATATTTCTTACAAAATTTGTCTTAAAAAAACAACAACAATGCAATTGTAGTTAGTGTAATCAGTAACCGTTAGATCTGTATTTTCCAGAGTATCCGTGCACCTGTTCTCTTATCTAAAAATATGAGAAGCCACAAAAGACATACTATCAATGATATTAACACAATTCACCCATCTGGTACGAATTTACCAAGGCACCTTGAAAGGAGGGGAGAAATCACGAATCACAACAAAAGAATATGATTCTAACCAAATTTTACTCCAACCCTTCTCATGGGCGAACTCAATAGGTAACATTGCACCTGTGAGTTCGACAATGAGAAAGTTAGTGATACAAATAAAATTAACAAAATCCCCAAGAAACCTACCATCATTATCTCTAGTAATTCCACTGTAAGCCGAAGAACCCCGGATTGCCAAGGGAGGCAACATCATAATTAAATTTAATCCAACCCCACTGAGGAGGTTTCCAGATAACCTCCACGATCTTAAGAGCAATAGGGGGATGGATAATGACTCAAAATTTCTTCAAAACCTCAAACTCAAGAATATTGATAAAATCTGGAGTACTAAAATTATTACCTGTCAACCCACATGCAAAAATTATGCCGACAATACAAGAAGCAGGAGAAATCCGAACACCTCTGAATCTAAACATTGTTGCGGGCAAACCAAATGGCATTAAACAAATAGATAACAACAACTTTAAAAACAAGCTTACACTGTGCATGCCAAGGATGTTGGACGCCGCTCCAAATGTGTCGTGATTCAAAAATTAATCTTCAAAGCTGACCCCAACCAACACCAAAGTTTCAACGCATAATCACACTAGAAGAAGAGGTGATAAGAACTTTCTTCAGCCATAGAACAAAGGTTGCACATAGAATGGAATGTGATGAACAAATCCCTTGATTGCATGACCTTGTAGAACTTGAAGTGTAGGTTGTGTGTACACTTGAATAGATGCACATCATGATTCCATGTTTAGAGTGAGTAAGATTGAATGTCTTGAAGCATGATAGGATGTTCACCTTAATACTCAACTCTTGCTTCATTTTCTCTTTGACTTGAAAGATGATGACATACCTGTTGCCGTGAGCTTACTTGTAGACAATATTTGATACTTGTTCATATCTTTGAGATGCTTGCTCACACCTTTTTATACTTGTTCAAACACTTTGATACTTGTTCATATCTTTGTGATGCTTGTTCACTCCTTTTGATACTTGTTCAAACACTCTGATACTTGTTCAATTCTTTGGATACTTATTCATTTATTCTTTGATACTTGTTCACTTGTTCACTTCTTTATTGAATATTTGTTTTATTCTTTGATACTTGTTCACTTATTTATCGAATATTTGTTCTTTTCTTTGATACTTGTTCACCTTCTTAGCTTACATGATGTTATGGTTACACTCTTAGGTTTTGTATGTTTGTTCATCTCTTTTGATTCATGTTCAATTTGGTACTTTGTCTAATGCATGTTTAGATGTTCATCCTCAAGTTACTTGTTCTTGAAGTTTTGTGATCTTTACCTCACTTTTTGGTGTGCTTGGCCTTTACCTCATACTTGTTTAGGCTTTCTTAATTATTGAGATAACTTTGACATGTGACGTATGTTCACTCTTTACCTAATACTTGGTTAGGTACTTTATCTTAGGAATTCTCGTATAGATGTTTGTCTTGATAACATGTTTATCCTATTGCTTGTTTAGGATTCTTTGATATCTTATACATGTTTGTCTTGATAACGTGTTTATCCTATTACTTGTTTAGGATTCTTTGATCTCTTATACATGTTTGTCTTGATAGCATGTTTATCCCGTTGCTTGTTTAAGACTCCTTGATCTCTTATACATGTTTGTCTTGATAACATGTTTATCCTATTGTTTGTTTAGGATTCTTGTGATATTACTTATACATGTTTGTCTTGATAACATGTTTATCATATTGCTTGTTTAGGATTCTTTGATTTCTTGTAATTTTGTCTTGATAACATGTTTATCCTATTACGTGTTTAGGACCCTTCCATGATGTCTTAATCAAGTATGTACTTCTTGCTTGTTTAAGTGGTTCATTACTTGTTTGGATGCACTTTTGATATTTCTTTGACAATCACTTACCTATTTATTGGTAGGTATTTTAACATGCAACTGTACATTTGATTTAATCTTGGTTAAGATTTGAATTGAGATAGAGCTTAGTATTGATATCCAAGCATGATAACAATTAAGTAGGATTCCCTTTATCCTGACTTTAGATCCACAATTGCATGACAACACTTAGTATTGAGATCCATTTGCTTTTGTTAGTTCTTTTTCATTTCATGTTTGTAAAACTAAAACTTCCTTTCTTCTTATCAAATCTAAAATACACTTAATAAATAAAGATATGAATCATATCACAATGATCCTTAAGTGATGAGAGAATAATGAGGCGATACATTCGTAACCTTGTTCTTTATTTCATCCATAATCTTTAATATGATTCAATCCACAAATATTTACAAAAATAAGCGGAGAAATAGTAGGTGCCCATGCATTGGGAGCTATTTGCTATGATCCCAACAAAACACTCAACAAATTCAAATCTATTTTGAATTAGGGCCTTTTAATTTTAAAAACCTTTGAGAAAAGAACAAGTTATTTCTATTATGCACCATACAGCAATGCATTAGTCTCCAAAGGTCAAGCATAGACGTTAATGATTAGAATGTGAATGTAACATTGTTTACAAAAAAACATGCAACAAACCAATTTTTTTGAGAAGAACTACGGTGCTATGATTTCTTCGGGATACGTAGGCCTTGGGTTGCAAAACCTAAGCGAGTACAATAATAAAAACCTTTATTTTTTCTTAATAATTCATTCATGCATTCCCTTAGCAAGTAAGCTTTATATACAACACACCATTTGATTAGAACAACAAGAGTAGAACAGTTGAATACAACGAATGTAAAGGGGTGCTAATACCTTCCCTTTGCGTAATCAACTTTAATACCCGTGTTTTGGTTGCAAGACCATGTTCTTTCCTTTTCTTAGGTTTTCTTGATATTTTCCTTTCCCTTCTTTGTAATAAATAACGTTTGACAGTGACTCTGTTTGCGACCTTATTTTTCGTAGTAGCGACAATTGGAGATTCTACAGGGGAACTAAGCATGTTAGTCCTCGCTCTTGTTTGTTTTATTTTCTTTGGGTTTTATCTTTATTCTTTACTTGCTGTTTATTTATTGTATGCATTGCATCATATTGCTTTCCACTATTATGAATATATGTTGTGCTGTTGATTTCTTGGTGGGTGGAATGTTACTATGAGGTAAAAGGCCCACTACCCAGGCTAAAGAGAACACCTAAGAACACATAGGATTGGAGTGGTGTCATGATGGATACTAAATGCAGATCCTACTAGTATGGTCATGTAAGCCATGCTTATATGAGTCTCGTTTGGGGATGTTATCATTATACACGTTTGTTGTTACGATAATAATATTTTCACGTGGGTTCACAATTATGTGAACCTTTAGACCATACCCAAAACCAGAAAGAATATGTGAGATGGGGGTGTAAATTATTCTTACAGGTGCCGTTACTGATCTTCATGGTACTTGGTTTCCTTGTGTTCTGATATGGTTTCAGACCTTTGATTCTATTTTGTGCAAACTATTTAGAAACAATGCAATAAATATCGAGGCTTTGTGGAACCTTGATCCCATTTGTTTGAATATGCATCGTAGCGTTTTTATTTTTAAAAAAGAGAGCTAACTTGCATATGCATGCCATTTCCAAGGTATCTTAAAGTCGTCGTCTTCTTCAATAATTTCAGGAAGCGCAAATACATGCAGGAGGTCTACCAAAGACACATTCACTTAAAAATCCCCTCTTGTCGATTTGAAACTCCTGAAGGTATTGGGTACTCGTTTGGTTCACAAGAATCTAGATATTTTCAATAAAGGATATGGTACTCTCATATCTTTATTGAACACTAAAGTTGATACATGGGCTCTTTAGACTCTGTTACATTCCTATAACACTCAACTGCGTTGTTTTACTTTCCATGACTATCAACTAGCTCTTATTCTTGAAGAGTATGGTTATCTTTTCGGAGTTAAGATTAAGGATCATGTTCCCCTTGTATGTGTGCCAGAAGTTCTCGAGTTTGAACTTATTACTGATTCCCTTATTTGGGCATAAAAGATGTAAAGGATAATTGGAAATATAAGAGTGACACCAATGGTCTTACCTTGAGGGTTTTGATGAGTAAAGCTACAACTTTGGAAGATAGTGAAAGTTGGGATGCCTTTAATTCACTGTTGGTTGTCATGATTTATGGCATAGTTCTCTTCCCCAACATGGAGAACCTTGTGTATTTGGGTGCAATCTATGTCTTTACGAATAATAATCAAATACCAACCTTACTTACTAATGCTTATCACGCAATCCATTCTAGACATAAGAAGAAAGAAGCCATCATCTATTGTCTTCCTTTACTATACAAATGGTTCATGTCTCATATACCTTTGAAGGGACCTTTTGTAGATACCAGGGATTCCCTCAAGTTGTCAAATATACTTATGGAACTTACCTCTGATAAGTGGCAAAATTAAGTTATTTTGTATATATGTTTAGTGGCACTTATCGGTTCTTTTGTTGATATTCTTCGAATAAATCCTCCATTTTTTGTATAAATGTGTACATAATAGAATAATTGATTTTTTGTGTAAATATTGTATCATTTTATAGTTTTTCCATCTCTTTTATAGGTATTCATTCATATTTGGAGCATGGAGGAATAAAGTGTCGAAGACACGGCTCTGAAGATGCATTTTTGAGAAGAAAAACAGCAACTTTCGCGCTTAGCGCGATTTTGAGCGCGCTTAGCGCGGTAAGGCAGTTTAAGTAATAAAGTAATAAAGTATGCCGCGCTTAGCGTGATCTGCGGGATTTTGTTTTATAAATACTTTTCAAAACAGATTTCTAGGTTATGGTTTTGGGGTAGTTTTTGATCCCCATTTCCATCAACCTTCATTTTTGGTAGATTGCTTAGATTCTTACCTAGGATGATTATCTGTTAGTTTCTGAATACTAGAGATGGGTTTAGAGCTGACATTCACTTAGAGTATCTGAACTTAATGCCTCTGCGTTGGTGAAGTATGCCAAAGATGGTTATGGAGGTGACGCAGTTGACTTTTGTGTTGTTGAGATAGGCCAAACATGGATATTGAGATGATTCGGGAGGATTCTCAATTTGGGTTAGAAATAACCAAGGTTGTGAGAGGTATGTGATGACACGGACGAGTATCGTAGGCCGAGTATGACATGGGTTGGGTATTTTTGAGTCCCAACACCATCAACATCATTTTTTTGATAGATTTGCTTAGAAAACAACATTGGAGCTTGCATTTGGATGATTCGGAGTCGAATCCCTCGTCGATTGGTGTTGACAAACCAAGAAATGTTTGTTCTTCTTCTTCTTCTCTTTGTAATCTCTTTTGTTGGGTTTTGTATGTATATCTACTCTAACTCATGTATATTTGTCGCCTTGGCGTTGTATAAAGTTTGCTTACTTAATGTGTTGGTGATTGTCTTGAGTTTTTCTATGTTAGGGATTTGAGCTTTACTAGAGATAGATTGTTTAGATTCTTACCTAGGATGATTATCTCGTTAGTTTCAATGCTATAAATGGGTTTAGAGTGACATTCACTATAGAGTATCGATCTTAATGCCTCGTTGGTGAAGTATGCCAAAGATGGGTATGGAGGTGACGCATTGATTGTGTTGTCGAGGTAGGCGAAATGGATATTGAGATGATTTGGGAGGATTCTCAATTTGGGTTAGAAATAGCTTAGGTTGTGAGAGGTATGTGATGACACATACGAGTATCGTAGGCCGAGTATAACATGGGTGGTAGATTTAAGTCCGTGACGGTAGTTTACATTGCTCCGTCTATCCTTTATACTTTTTGTTCATTTACTTTCTGTCTTTTATTTTCATTTATTTTAATCTCAAACTCATTAACGGTAGAATTTTCGAACGACGAATCAATAATCAATCTCTGTGGACACAATACGATATAACCTAACCGGTATATATCACCCGGTAAAAATAATACCAACTCTTTGCTTGTCGCTATACCGCAACAACAACCTCCTATAGTGTGGTATGACATCACATCATAATTGATAGTACATAGGTTATTGCCAACTGTGGGGATTTCCCCAATGTTTCTCTCATGAGAATAAAGGGTTGCATCAAATAGGTGAGAAAAATAAGGTAAACTCCTCTCAAAATAAACACGTTGATGGATTATCTCATTGTGATTTACTTGACACTTTTGAAAACCTACATAAAGAAGCTTTTAAAAAGCTGGCTTCAAATAGAAACATATTTTCATATTTAGAAGCAAAAATTTCAGAAACGAAAAAGAAAATGGAAGATTTAAAGCTTTTCTTAGTAGGTGGTCATAGAGTAAAAAATGAAATGGAAGACAATCCATTTAACTTTGGTTGTGATACTAGTTACATTTGGCAAAAAAGAAGTTAGAACTTTTAAGGTCAAACTAACCAAGACACAAAAAAATTACTTTTGCTATAGATCCAAAAAAATTTAATAAAACCTTAACCCCCCCTTATAAAAAGTACAACTTTTTCTAAAAGAAATTGAAAATCAAAAGTGACATATCTCAAAAAAAAACTTGTTACTACTGTTGTCTGAAATGTCACACTATTGCTAAATGCAAACTTAGGAAAGTTTTAGTACCTAATGGAATTTCTCAATGGTAACCTAAGTGCAACAACTGTGTTACTCACCCTTAATGACCCAACAAGGATTGTGACTCATGGTCTCACTTGATTTTTAGTTGATGTTTTGATTAGACTCCAATGTTGTTTCTTTTATTTCCATTTAAAAATACTTTTTACATGCATTTAATTTCTTTTATTGCATTTTAATAGATTGTTTGATCATAACTTTCATCAACCTCATTGGATCTTGGATGTTGATGAGGTGAAAACCTAATCCCCAAAAATGGATGAATGATGTTGAAGATAACTTGATCCATGCTTTGGTCCAATTTGAAATTTATTTATTTTTCAAGTTATCTCTGCTCTATCTCTTTCTTCTTTTTTTAATCAATTGGATAGTGATTAATTCATCTTTGTTTAGTTGAATTTGGATTGGCACCTGATGAACTTTCATCATTTTAATTCTACCTCTAAGTGATCAATTGATCACTCAAGGTACTTTGGATTGATGATAAGTTTGTTCTAAGATATTATGAAGGAATTAATTGATGTAATGATCTCATATCCTTGACTTAGTCTTGATCAAAGTTTCTTTTAAACCTTGGTGTGCATTATATGTAATACACCTACATTATTTTGGCACGACCTCATATAGGTGCACCTTATATATAAGTCACTTACGATTGCTTAACATAATGCTAAATAATCCCGAATCGGAAAATTAATTACTAACACTAACTATTAATTATATTAACATTTAATTTTTTGCACCTTTACTTTTTTGTCATTTAAATTTCCTGTAATTTATTTTATGCCTTTTAATTTTAGCATCTTTATCATTCTTGTCATTTTACTTTCTTTCCTTTATTTTATGCCATTTTTATTTTCCTACTTGAGCACTTGATTTTATGTCCTTTTTCTTTTGGCTCCTTATCCTTTTTTCTTCTTCTTCTTTTAAGACATTAATAAAGGATTAAATATTAAAATTCATCTGGTATAAATATTAACTATTAAATATTATAGGATTAAATATTAAATATTATACATGTTATTTGGTACTTTAAAATTCATCTGGTATAAGTTCATCTGAGACATCAAGTTCATCTGATGCATGAGAAGTCATTTGTCTTCTTTGTGATTCATCTGATGTTGGGACTTTGAGCTTGTGCCCGAGGCCCTTATTTTTTCATCTAATGCTTATTATTTTCTTTTGTGTGGCTTACTCCAAAGGGAATTAGATGCTTTATTTTACTTGTGTCAAGATTTTTTCTCCTTGTTTAGTTATATCTTTTATACCTT
Organism: Vicia sativa; assembly: GCA_021764765.1. NCBI lineage: Eukaryota > Viridiplantae > Streptophyta > Magnoliopsida > Fabales > Fabaceae > Vicia > Vicia sativa. Next base: position 46,751,505 of record CM038793.1, on the reverse strand, counting down.
AGCTTTTACTTTATGCTTTAGGATAGTCACTTCATCTCTTGCCCATTTTCTTCAATTTTCAAATCTTCTCCCTTTTTCAAAACCTTCTTGTTTTAAAACTTAAACCATTTTCAATAAAACCTTGACTTTTTCAATTGCATTTTCAAAAAAAATTCTTAATTAAATCTTAATCCACTTAATCAAAGTTAAAATTTTATATTCAAAAACTAAAAAAACACAAAAACTCATTCAAACTCTTTGGCCATTTGGCTTTTGACTTTAAAATTTTTCTTAAGATTAGACATGAGTCATATCCATAGTTGAGATGTAATTCTCCCATGCCCATAATCTTGAATGAAATGATATTGAATTTTTTCCACTCGAAAGAGGTAGTGGCATACATGTTGATGTTTATCCAAGTTGGAACCTTTCTTTAATTTTGATGCAAAGGTCCATCATTCTCATGTCTATGGATATTTGGTTAAGTATAATTCCTTAAGATGACAAAATGTCTCTTCATTTAAATTTAACCGACAAAAAACTTTGTTATTTTTTAGAAGAATTATGTGAGTCCTACTAAAGATATTGCATTAGAGAAGGGCCTTAGATAGGGAGAACCACTATCGCCTTTCTTATTCTCTTTGGTAGATGAAGGACTTGCAAAAATGATGTCAAAAGTGGGAGAGATTGGGGCTTTCAAAAGGTTGAAGCTGAAGGAAGATTTTGTCTTCAAAATTTTACAGTTCGCGGACGATACAATAATCATTGGCAAATGGCCATGGGATAACTAATGGTGTATAAAAGCTATATTACAGGGATTCAAGCTGGTTTCAGGTTTGTTTATTAATCTGTCCAAGAGCAATCTTATGAAGATAACCATTGAAGATTAATTCATGGTGGCTCATCAACGTTTCGATGTTGTCAACAAGGTAAAATCTCATTCAATTTTTAGGATATCCCTATTGGGGCAAATCATAGACATCAATCTGTTTAGAACTCGACCGTGAACATTTTGAGAAACATATTATCCTCATGGAAAAGTTGTTGCTTATCAATTGTTGGTAGGATCACCCTTATAAACTCGGTACTCAATGCGATACAGATTTATTTCCTATCATTCTTCAAAATTCCAAAGATTGTATTGAAGGATCTAGTTAGAATACAAAGGGAATTCATATGGTTTAGAGGGGAAGACAAGAGGGGAATTTCGTGGATGAGTTGGGAGAAAGTGTGCAAAAGCAAGAAGAGTGGAGGATTAGGTGTTAGATGTATTAAGGATTTTAATATTTCTCTTTTGAGCAAATGGAGGTTGAGATTTCTAGAGGACAAAGAAGCATTATGGAGGCCTTTGTTGATCCATAAATATGATCAGTTGGAGTCAAGTGTCTTGGGTAACAAGGTGTATGTTTGTGCAAAAAGAACTTCTTTATGGTGGGGGGCATATTAAAGCTTTGGGAGCATTGGAGGTTGGCTCTTCAAACAGGTTTTTGGATGATATATCTTGCAGGTTGGGAAAAGGAAATAAAGTCCTCTTTTGGAAGAATAACTAGTGCAGTGGGGAGCTATTGAAAAACTCTTTTCCTCTCTTGTTTAACATTTTTTTAGTATCCTAATGCAACAGTAAGCAATATGGGAGCATTCAATATGGGGAAATGGCAATGGAACTTTCAAGGAGAGTTTCTCAACCTGGATGGGTTGTTCTGGCAGAAGTGGATGAATAATCAGCGGTTGTATTTTATATTACTCCAAATTCGAAGCGGAAGAAAAGTTAATTTGGTTTATAAATAATGAAAGGAAGTACCAAGTTAGAGAGGGCTATAAAGAATTCATGAAATTGGCAATACCTATTGTGCTCAATCGGTACTTGTTGGAAGCTAGAACATGCTTGTGGTTCACCAAGGTTCCATCGAAAATCCAAATTTACGGGTGAATGTGCGTGAAAGACAGACTAGCAACCAAGGAATAATTGGTAAGACGAGGTGTGCTCACGAATATCACGGACATAAATTGGATCACCTTATCTTGTTATGTCCTTTTTCAAAAAGTGTGTGGAAATTGGTGATGTCTTGGCTAAGTCTACTCTAAGGGAGGGAGGTGTCGGTGATAGACCATTTGTTGTGCCTCAAAGAGTCTCTCTGTGACAAAGTTTCTTTGAAGAAGAAGTTGATTGTATGACTATCTACTTGTTGGACTTTGTGGACCTCGAGAAATTTAGTAATCTTTAAGAATGTGGTGCCTATTATGGTTGAAATTGTTGAGAATACTAAGCTTCTATCTTGATTTTGACATGTTATAGATTTAAATTCTAAAGGGTGCAGTTATTACTATTTACAGTGCAAAAGTACCACGAATTTCATGTAATTGTAACAATACCTTTAATCGGGATCTTTGAATAAATTATTCCATTGCCTATAAAAAAATTTATACCTTGAAATTACAAAAACATTTGTTACAAGTTTGTTAAACTTCATCTTCTTGTACATCAATAAAGTCCTTCCACTATTAACGTCCATAAAAAATCTTATATTTCGCAACACTGATTATTTTTAAGTTTTATTTCCTCATAAGTACAAATTAATAGAACTTAAATGTATTGAGAGAATATATGATAAGTAAATTTAAATTTATAATTAATAGTACATTGAGCATAAAATAATACAGAAAAAATTACAACAAATAAATCAAAATAAAAATGCTCCAAAGAGTAGGGACTTTCACCACGTGAAAGAACTATACCCTTTATTATTTAAAAACACAAGAAAGACAAGAACCTCTCCCAAGGGCTCCACACAATTGAAATTCCATCATTCTTAATAATTGAAAATTCTTTTTTCCAATCATTGCTTGAATGAATATTCAAACCACACCACACATAATAATGCAGATAATTAAATATTAATTTTATAGATCCCATTGCAAATGCCTTCGTGGAATACTGTAGGACACATTTATAGTGGTGGTTCCATCTGGACTTGGAGGATAATATGGTGAATCTTCAGCAAATTCAGTTGGTAATGACATCCAATGCAGACTAGGTTTCCAGTCTGCTTCTCTAAGTACCTTTAATATTTCCTTCAAAACTACTTGGCTTCCTTCAGCTGATAAATGAACTCCATCGCTAACAAAAAATTATAGAAATTAAAAAACAAAAATTATTACTATAGTTGTGATTAGGGTTTTAAAACGGTTCACGAACACGAAAACAATCGCCACAAAATGGTATCTGCATTATTACTATTTTTATGTTAAAGAATAAATTATAGTTAATTCAAACAACTACGATTGAAATCATTATCGCGACATTTGTACCGATCACAACTGCGAAAGTCTGTTCCATCTTTTAAAACCCTAGTTGTGATGACCAAATATATTTTAAATTTTTTTAGAAATATATATACTCACGTAAAACTGACATCTAGCCAATCCTCCCTTTGCTGGATTGCAGACCAGAGATTGATGACTTTTAAGTTCATCTCATCACATAGCTCCACCAATGCCCTTGCATATATTCCACAATGTTCATTGGTTCTTCCAGTTTGTGTTGCACTGAAAGTTCATCAAAATTTATATTTTTGCAACATATATATGCATCATGTATAATATTTTTCAAAAAAAAAAAAAGACATGAACCTGAGTTTTTTTCTGATTTGTACTTCACTGATAGGAGGAGAGGTGAGAAATATGAGACGGATATGATCTGAGAGGCTCTGAAAAGTATTATATATTCTTTGTGTTAGATTTTACACAAAAAAGATTATTAGGTTAATTATTTTTTTAGTATGAAGAAATTATTAGTGCAAGAGGGAAAAAATAATTGTTTACCTTAAGATAGTTAGCAATTTTTCTCATGTTTTCTTTATATTCTTCAATAGGAACATGAGGACCAAGACCAGATGGGTGAGGGTGGATAGAATCATTTCCACCAAAGTAGATAATTACCAATGATGGTTGCACATAAGCATCCTAATAAAATTAATTAAATATTAGAACATACAAAGAAAAAGAATTAGAGAAAAAGAATCTAAACAATCAAACATATTAAAATATGTCCATTTTTTGTTTGTCCGCTAATCAATTCAATTAATATTTGCAATATTCCTCAATTTAATTAGTGTGTTTGATTAAGGGTACCTAGACCATTTCAATTAGTTGATTCCATTGTGACGTTTAGCCCCCATTGGTCAAATAAGAGATATAGATTTAATATTCCAGATAGAAGAAATCTATTAAATATTCAAGAGAATAACAATATAATATTATAAAAGAAATCAATTATTGGAACATTGAAAAGAATCAAATGGAATATCCATTAAGATACCAATGGAATCTGTTAGGTACCTTTGGGAAAACTTCATCAAGAACTTCCAAAGCACGCCTGGAATTCCAACCTGAGTATCCCCGCAACACTATATCTGCCTATATATCATCACCATGTGTTAATATTATACATAAATTTATTTTCATTATTAATAATTACAACAAAAAAAAAAAAGGTTTAAATGCATATATCTATCTCTTTGATTTGAAATTTTGTTATTTGTCAATATAGAAAAAATGAAAAGGGCTCAAAGAAAAACTTCTCTGATTGTTGTCATGCTGTTTTTCATGATTAGTTACATTCAATAAGTTTGCATTAAATCATAGAACTAAATTCTAGTAATATAAATCCAACAAGTAAAGAACAAAATAACTTATAGTAAAAGTTAAAGTAAATATATATTATATATATATATATATATATATATATATATATATATATATATATATATATATATATATATATATATATATATATATATATATATATATATATATATATATATATATATATATATATATATATATATATATATATATATATATATATATATATATATATATATATATATATATATATATATATATATATATATATATATATATCATACGTGTGTGTAAAATATGAAATAACCATAGTAAAATGAAATAGACTAGGAAGAAAAAGACCTTTCTAGCATACAAATTAGCTAGAATAGCACCCCATCCACCATTATCAAAACTCATCTGAATTATAGAAGAGCCAAATAGCACAATTTGAGGTCTCATTGGGCCTGCCATAATAACTTTATAGTACTATGTTGTTTGTGATATTTAGCTCACTATAACTCAAACACTACTCTTTAACCTATGAGTTTGTAGTTGCACTATCCAACACAATTTATAGATGTGGATTTTATTATTTTTCTTTTGTTTATTTATTTTCTCTCCCATAGATGGGGCTAATATACAGTCCTTGCCACGTTATTTGGTTGGATATATAGCTTTCAATAATGGATTTATATATTGTCAAAAATTTGCCATTTCATCATTATCTATGATTCAATGGGGGATAATATCATTGTTTAACCAATTAAATTTGATTTTCCGTGTAAATAACAACCACTAAATATTTTTTCTTTATAGTATTAGAATCAAGTCTTGCTCACGGACTAAAAAATTATTGCTTAAAGACAATAAAGAATATTGTTCACATGTAATAATTGTAGTTATTGTATTTTTAATTAAGTTAGATTATTTTTGGGTCAATTAGTTTGGTCAATTTTCATTAGCTAGAAATATTTTTGTTTTGAAACGAAAGATAAAACTACAAAAAATAATGGAGTATAAGGATGAAAGAGTGATAACTCTCAAAATATAAGTGATAAAGAGAAATAAAATATATTTCGAGATTGTTCAAAATTATGAAGTCGAATATCAACTATAATATTTGGTTATGTTGATTTTTAGATATTGAATTCGACCTATTCAGTTTGCAAATTTATTCATTAATATTAAAATATTAAATCATATATATTTTTAGATTTATAGTTTTTTAATTCCGATAAATTTTCGAATTTTTGATTTTGGTTCTTAACTTTTTTTATTCAAATCTCTATTGTCACTTTCTTGTTAGCATTTAAATTTTAAATCTTAAAATTTAAAATTTTAATCCTACTAGGCCTTTTCGTATGTTTAAATTATTGCAACATAAATATACATTACATAAATGCTTACCAAACTAATTTATTAAATATTTTAATTTTTAATATTTATAAATAATTTAATTACTGTGTAATTAAAATATTAAATAATTTGTTCAATATTTTAACTATTTTATATTTTAAGTATTAATAATTTTTACTATTCCAACTATTTATGATTAATTAGTTTATGAAATATTAAATAATCATTTAAACAAAATAAATATTTAATTAATTATTAAATATTATGATAATTATAAATAGTATGAAATAATAAGAAATTTTAATTATTATTATTTATTTGGAATTTAAAAAACTATTTTATCATTAATAAATAGGTAAAATAATTTTATGTAATATATTTAATTATGATTGAAATGGTAAATAATTTTTTAAATATGAAATAAGTATTTAATTATGTTTGAAAAATAAAATAGTCGTATTCAATAAAATAATCATTTAATAAATTAAATAGTTTAATTTATTTCAACTATTAATATTTTGACTATTTAATTTATTAAATAATTGTTTATTAAATATTTTAACTATTGAATAGTTCAACTATTAATATTTTAAATATTTAGTTTATTTAAGTAGTTAGTCTATTAAATAATTCAACTACTAATATTTTAAATTTTAGTTTATTAATTAATTAGTTTATTAAATATTTTAACTATTTAATATTTCAATTATTAATATGTCAATTATTAATATGTCAATTATTAATATTTCAATTATTAATATTTCAATTATTAGTTTATGGTAAAATATTTTATTTAATATTAATTGTTGAAATATTTAATAATTTATTAAATATTAGTATTTATGAAATATTTTATATTTTAATTATTTGATTAAATAGTAATAATACATGAATATAAAGAGTATTAAATATATAAGAGGCGATTTCCATTTGTCCATATATATCTACACCACTGTGGTGTGTTTTCCGACCAGGTTTAAAATTCCAGCCATTTGGTTTAGGGATCAACTGGGGAATCCATTGCACATGGTTCTAGATCTCTTTCATTTTCGGTAATGACTCGGGGAAGAGGAAGGCCAAGGAAAAATGTATCATCTTCACCGACCAAACCCTTGACCTCAGAAAAAATAGTGACATACAAGGCTTCAATCAAAACATCAAGTAACTTACAAGATGAGGCATCTGAAGAAAATTCTGAGGAGGAACTCATTTTAAGCATTTGAGAATAAATAAGGGGAATAAGGGGGAAAAAGAAGTTATGTGTGGACATAATTAGTGGAAACTTTCTACCCGCAAATGGGATGTCAATTGGGTTTGTAGCCCTAAAACATGTAGAGATAGGGAATTTTAAGTTGAGATTGAAGTGGAGGATGTGGATTCTGAATTGAAGTTTTGGGATTCAACTATGATAATGTATGCTTTTGGGAAAAAATTAGCATGAACGATGTTAAACAATTCATGAGTAAATTTTGGAACTTCGTTTAACTTCCTGGTATGTACTATCATTAAGAGGGCTATTTTCTACTCAACTCCTGTAAATATAGGGATCATGTCCTCATAAGGGGCCCTTACACAATTTATGGTGTTCCAATGGTGTTGAAGGAGTGGCACCATGATTTTGATTTTAAATGAGATATGTTAAGAATTTTACCGATTTGGGTGAAACTACCAATCCTACCTCTTCACCAAAACCTACCTCTTTACTTTTGGTGAGCTAATAGTCTTGGGAATATAGGAAGTCTGCTAGGAACACCTATATGCAAGGACGAATGTATTTGTTGACGCTAATCGAATTTTTTTATATTAATTCGATTACAATACAATGAAGTCGCCACCTAATTTTATTTATTCCTAATGAAGAAAGGAAAAATATAGATAAAATCCAAGAAATGAAAATGAAATAAAATAGTCTTCGAGACCAAGAGATACAGGTTCGGGAGTCGGTTATGTAAGGGGAAGGTATTAACACCCCTCACATCCATCGTACTCGATGGGACCCATTTAGTTCTAAGTGTATTTGTGTGTTTAAAAAGTAAATTTGCAATCTTCTAATTATTATGTGCTTTTTAATTTTTTAAAAGTGTGATCGCCAAGATGTTAAAATCTCGTGCCTACGTATTCCCCAAGTGCGATGGGAAAGTTAGAGCTTACATAGTTCTCGGTTGCGAGAACATTTGTTGGTTGGTTGATTTTATTTATGAAAATAGGAGCTTAATCGTACGTGGACGATAAGACATCACTAGTGCAATTCGCGTGTAAGCGATGGAAGATCGCGTGTGAGTGATTTGAGTTTAAAAAAGGACTTGCACATGGGCAAGTTTTGATGAGTTGAATTGGTTTTAATTGTGGATGACAAGTACTTAAACATTACGCTATCATCTAATGATTCAAATACTAGAAATCGGTGAGTGAGCTCAACCAATCGTCTCTCATCCAAAAAGTTTATTATGAAAATGGTGAAGTGAACCGAGTTTCACTCTTGTTAGGTATTTTTGCATGAATAAAAGTATTTAGATTATTGGGCTACCATCCAACAACCTAAAGACTTAGAATTTATTTAAATCTTTGGGCTATCATCCAACGAATCAAACAAATATCATCCAAGTTTTTTTTGTGAAAACAATTTTGAAAATAAACAACTCGACGTTGGATCGAGGTTTGAGAATTTATTATGAAACTGGTGAATAGACAATGGGAGGAGATTTAATTTGGGCTATGATAAACCAAGAAAGCTTGATTAATCTCGAGAGAATAGACAAGTGTCTACTCCCTACCATGAGACCCTTTGGATGAGAACTTGGTATATGGACCAAGGCGCGAGAATAAAAGTGAGCAATTGAAAATAATTATATACAAGCATGAGATAAAGCGAGTAAATAAATTAAAAGCCCATACAAGGTTACTAACACAAATGATAAGGCAATTTACATTGTGTAGGTGCATGCGCGAAATAAATTTAATCAATTAATTAAACAAAATTTAATCAAGTAGTTAAGTTAATAAAATTAATTGGATGGACTAATCAATTTTAAACAACATAATTAGATAATTAAATGATGTTTAACTAAACAACTAAAATCTCATTGTAAGCCCAAGAGCAAGCATGGTGTGTGCATAAATGTGTGGCTGTTGCGACGCTTCTAAGCTTTGTCGACTCAAGGTAATGAAAAATGGCTCTCAATCGAGAATTAGTTTGAAATGTTTTTGGTTTGTGCATTGTGAATGAATAATAAAATAAAGCAATAAAATTATTTACTAACTATTACATTATGTGGGGAATGGGGATACATATTTACCAATGAGGATGAACTAATTACAAGTCTATATAAATGTACAAGTGAGGTAAACAATAATTCGACAAGTAAATAAGGCAAAATTAGTTCTAAACCTACTTAACAATAGAATTTTTTGGTTAATTATAAAATATCTCTAGATAGAAGAGAAAATTAAATTTAAACTACATATTATTATTATTTTATTTACAAAGGAGAAGAAATGTTTTAAATTATTTTTCGAGATTAAGAATTAAACTAAAAAGCAAATAAAGAAAGGGAGGTGTTAAGCTTCTTGGACCACTACTGGACTGGGTCAGAGGCCTGATTCAAACTTAAACAAAGGAAAGGGTGAGACCGAAACCCTAGCTACATGAAGTAAAAAGGTTGCCCTTTGATTTCTATCCAATATTATTTGACTTTAATTATTATTATTACTATATATATACATATAGAGGAGGTATCAAATTACACCCGAAGAGTTACACCATGACTTACACTCGCTCAAAAACGTCACTTCGGATTAATATTTTTTAAAATCAACCGTTGGATCGAAACATATCATCATATAGATCATACCTATAAAGTTTGATATTAACCTATAAAATTTTACTATACGATCAAGATATCTAAAAATTAACGTCAAAATGGACTTTCATATAACGTTTATTTTGATGTAGTTCAATGACATAGTAAATCATTATAGATTAATCTCAAACTTTATAGGTATGATCTATATGATGATATGTTTCAATCCAACGGTTGATTTTAAAAAATATTAATCCGAAGTGACATTTTTGAGCGAGTGTAAGTCATGGTGTAACTCTTCGGGTGTAATTTGATTCATCCTCATATATATATATATATATATATATATATATATAAACAATTAAAAGAAAAGGTTAAAACAAAATGATGATATAAACTCTCTCTCAAACGCACTCTTCATCCTTCACGGTATATTTTCTATTCTCGCGCTTCCTATCTCTCGTTCTAATAGTGACTATGTTCACTTTCTATCTCCACCGATTTATTCTTTACAGCATGGCCATGGAATCACAATACACAGAAATAAACCCTTATTCCATAGAAACCCCAAAGCCCCAAAATCGCTATATTTCTAAAACTTACAAATTACATGGTGAAATTGAAAGCAGAAATTAATCAACAAAATAAATGGAAACAAATTCAGGTATGTTACTCTTGTTCGCTTTTCTATTCGTCAGATGGGACAAAGATGGAGGGTGTCTCTGCGACTTCCTGTTTCTGATTTTCGTCTCTTCCACTCCTCTGTGTTTTCTGGTTCTGTGACTTTAAAAGGTTGTTTGAATTCTGAGTTGAGCACTGCGTTTGGAGGTGTGGGTTGACTGAATGTTGTTGAGTGAGGTTAGGTTCGTGACAAAAGTGTTTTTATGGTGGAGTGTAGTTGATGGTGATTTATTGAAGATGAGAAAAACAGAGGATTTTGATGTATGGAGTTTGAGGGACCGGTGGATGTATGGCTTATGTGAATGTTGTTGGAACCTAAAAATGGTGGTGAGGCAACGATGAAGGATTTGTGTTTTTCCAGATCTGATTTTTTTCTTTGTTTTGCAATCTAATTGTTGGTTCTATGAAAAGTTGAAGGGTCAGTTTTATAGATGGAATGAAGTGAGGGTAAGAATAGTATTTGGATGGAGAAGGGGATAAGACAAGGTTGAAGGAAACTTGGTGAGGAAGAATTGAGAGGTTTTACAAGGTAGTGGAAATGAGAGTGGAGAGATAGTGGATGTACTGATTTTTGTTTTTGAATTTTGCAGGTTTTGTACTAGATGGTGGTGATATGAAATTGAGGATGGCGCGTGAGTGGAAGTCGAGAAGAACAAAACTCGATGCAATGCTTCTTTGTTTTTGCTTTGTACTGTCATGCTAAGGCATTTATTTTTGTTTTTATTGATAAGCCATATAAAATAAAAATTGCACATACCAAAATGTAACCGTAAAAATGCATCATGTATTATGTGAATAAACCTATAGTACTACTAAACTTATTATTATTATTATTCTTTGAATAAACTCTAATCAAATTCCCAATTTAAAAGAAAATACTATAATTGTCTTAAATAGAAATTTGAAATTAAAATTTAAAATGAAAAACTAAACTAATTGTTAATAAAATAAAAATAGAAAATATTTTCAATGAGGAAAGATTTTATTTAACTCAAAGTTCTAACCAAAATGCAAATTAAAAAATGTAAATTTCAAAAGAAATGAAATAGAATGAAAATTTTATCTAATAATTGAATTCACTATTAAAAAAAAGGGTTAATAGCCATTTACCCCCCTTAAAAAAAAGTTTTGGATTACCCCCTAAAATGTTAAAATGCTAAGTCTTTTGCCCCCTATGTATACAAATTACCCCCTGTAAAATACATTTTTTTGATTTATCTCCTTGGTTTTTACACGTTTAGGGGGGTGCCCAAAAATTACAAGAGGGTAATCCAAAACTTTTTTTTAAAGGGAGATAAATCAAAACTCGCCTATATGACAGGAGGTAAATGACTATTAACCCTAAAAAAAAATTACTTGATTAATAATAAATCCTAACTATAAAAAAAGGAAATGCAAACAATTATTCACATGAAAAATGCAAAATTGAATTAAAACAAATTTAACGCAAAAATAACAAATTAACTACTAATTACGTAATTAAAAGTCAAATGCAACAATTCAATACTCATGTAAAAAATGACATGAAACTTTATTTCGATGCAAATGAATCAGATGAAATGTTAAAAAAAGAAAAAAAATACAGGAGAAATTTAGGGTGTGACAGTACTGGCAATAAGTTGTGGGTATCTTATGCCTGAATTTTAGTTGAGATTGATATCACAGCTACGCAGAAGGAGAGCATCAGAATTAGGGATAATTATGGAGAAAAGTCACTCAACCAATTGAATTCGATTGGAAGCCTGAGTATTGTGAGAAGTGCAAGAAATTTGGGCACCAATGTACAGAGAGGAAACTAAAGGCTGACAAGAAATGGCATGCAAAAGTTGCTCAAGAAATCCCAAATGAGGTTTTGGAATGAGTCTGAAGTGTTTTATGAACCACTCATATGATTGTATCTTGGAATGTGAGGGGCATAAATAACTTAGGTAAGTTTAGAGAGGTTAGTTCCCGCCTCAACAACCTGCACCATGAGCTTGTCATTTTAATTGAAACGCGGGTTAAGATCAATAAGGCTGGCAACATTAGGAATAAAGTAGACCAGCACTGGTCCTTTGTTGACAACTACCACAAGCATGCCAATGGTAGTATTTAGATCATGTTTGATGAGTAAAACATTCAGGTGGTTCATATGGACAGTCTAACTCAGTTAATTCATATTAGGGTCTATACTACTACTGGGGTATTGAAATACTGGTGCATATGCATATGTGCTTGGAATGTTCTCAATGAGAAAAAGAAGCTCTGGGAGGACATTGATCAACTTCAGCCTCATTCAAATGAACATTGGATCCAAATGGGAGATTTTAATAACGAGTTAAAGGAAAATGATAGAATAGGTGGTGACTTTGTTGTTATATATGAATTTTAAGACTTAAGTCAATATGATGGAGAATCTGGATCTTTATGAAAAAGATAGCCATAGAGACAACTTCACTTGGTCAAACAAGCAAATTAATGGTATGATATACTCAAGGATTGATTGGATCATTAGGAATATTACATGGCACCAACAGAATATTGACTCAACTCTATTCATCATAGAGCCAGAAACTTCTGACCATGCCTTTTTATACCTTAAGAACTTGGTTCAGGAGCTGCCCAAAAAGAAGTATTTCAAGTTCCTCAATGTTGTTACACAGACTGAGGGTTCTTGAGCTCTGTCAAAGAAAGTTAGGACACCCCAATAAAGTGTCATGCTCACTCGTTGGAAAAAATTACAAAGGTTACAACCCATAATCAGAAGCATGAGTAAACCCTTTAGCGGCATACATGACCAGATTGAGAAGGCTAGAGGGAACCTTAAAGAGGATCAAATGATATCTTGTTTGACATAATGAATCCACAAAAGGTTGATCAAGTGAATAATTGTACTAAGAATGTCCTTAAGCTGAATAATATTGAGGATCATATGTTGTTTCAAAGAGCTAAAGTTAACTGGATTAGAATGGGGGTGGCAACAACAATATTTTTCATGCCACCCTTAACGATAAAGCTAAACTGAATCAAATCCAATATTTGCAGAGGGAAGATGGTAATTTTTTGAAATCTCCACAAGAGATCAAGAAATAAAAATTGCAGTTCTATGGTATTCTTGTAGGAACCGCTACTAGGAGCATGAATGATATTGATATAAAAGTCGTGAGAAGGGGGAACCAGTTGAATATGGAGCAAAGTGGCATTGTAGTGGTACCTATAACAGATGATGAAATACACAAAGGGCTTAAGAATATTAGAGACATAACCTCCTCTGGTGGAGATACTTACAGGGCTAAGTTGTATAAAGTCACTTGGGAGATCATTAAAAGGGTGTGTGAAAGGTTGTTAGAGAATTATTTGAAAATGAGAGAATGTATAAGGCTATTGATAACACCATTGTCACCCTCATACCCAAAAATATTAGTGCTACCAGGACTCATGATTATAGACTTGTATCTTGTTGTACTATCATATTCAAAGTTATTGGCCATATTGTGCACCAGAGTCAAACAAGTTTTATTCATGGTAATTATATTCAAGATAATATTCTATTGGCATTTGAGTGTATCAAGGTTATAATAAAGTAATTGGTCCCCTTATGTGCATGGTCCAAATGGATATCCATATGGTGCTTCAAAAGCTTAGGAATAACACCAACTTTAACTTCCATTCCAAGTGTGAAAAGTTGGGCATCATCAATATGAGTTTTGTTGATGATTTGTTACTAATTACTAGAGGAGACCCCACATCCATAATCCTCATTATGAAAGCTTTCCAAATGTTTGGTACATCTATATGCCTATCTGTCAACCTGCTAAAGTGTAAGATCTATTATGGAAATGCTGACAAACAAACCAAAGAAATAATATCTCAAATTACTACTTTCAAGGAAGGTAGTTTTCCCTTCAGGTATCTTGGCATTCCTCTCCCTAGTAAGAAAATGTTTGCGGCTCATTGTTTTCTCTTGGTTTAGAAAATTGTTGGTAGAATTAGGAATTGGAGTACTAGGCTCCTTAGTTTTGTGGGTCGAATCTAGTTAGTGAAAAGTGTGCTTTTTGCAATATTTAATTTTTGGATGCAAAATATTTCCCTGCCCAAGAAAGTGATTAAACTTGTTGAGGCCATGTGTAGAGCTTTCCTTTGGTCTGCTGGAGACAAGATTACTAGGAAATATCTGGTAGCTTTCGATAAAACCTAAAAGCCTAGGAGTTAGGGTGGTCTCAACATTATAGCCCTTGACATGTGGGGCTCAATTAATATCCTGAAAATGCTCTGGAACCTTTGTGGAAAATTAAATAGTTTGTGGATTAAGTGGATCAATTGTTACTATGTGAAAACATATGATATCATGGTTGTTCAAGTAAAATCTACTTGCTTTTGGATTCAAAGGCTATATTGAACAAAAGACGAATTGCTGCTCAATTACAAAGCTGGATTGGTATGCTTCAATTGGAAAATTTAAGTCAAAGACAGTCTACCATGATCTTAAAAAAAAACAACCTGATATGAAGTGGAAGAAAGTATTTTTGAACAACATAGCAAAGCCAAAAGCTAGATTTATTCTCTGGGCGTCTTGCCATAACAAACTTGCTAAAAAGTAGAGGCTCCATCAATTTTCTCTCATTAATAATGGTATCTATTGTTTAGTAGGGATCTAGAAACATTGAGGCTCCTGTTTTCCAGTGTAACATGTTATTTGAGATCTGGAAGTTTATTTTTAACTAGCTCCAGTTAGACCATAAACCTACTAAGTGGGAAGAAGAATTACAGTTGGTTTTGGATATCAACAAAGGGAAAGGTTCCAAAGTAGAGGTCCTTAAATGTGCATTCACAGAAACCATTCATGAAGCATGGAAGTTCAAAAATCAGTATTATTTTAGGAAAGTTATTGACAATGGTGTAATAGGCCCTAAGATCATAGAAAATGTGATGCATAGATGTTGGATGAAACATAGATTGAGACATTATGTTGTTAATGCCATAGGTTTGCTATTTTGTTGTCTGGAGGCTGGATTATTGGGTCGCCTTGGGTTGTATTGTTTTTGATTTTTGAAAAAAAATATTTTCACTTCCAAATAAATATATTAATATATTTAATTAATAGATTAATTATTAAATAAACTAATTAATAAAATATTTTATCAATTAATAGACTATTTTACAAAATATTTAATAAAATAATTATTCAATAAACAAAATAGTATAATTTATTTCAACTATTAATATTTCAACTATTTTGTTTATTAAATAATTATTTTATGAAATATTTTAGTTATTTAATACTTCAACTATTTACTGTATTTAAATATTAATTAATAGTTAAAATAATTAATAAAGTAATTATATAATTTAAGGAATACGAAAAAATTAAACTATATAATAAACTATTTTGGTAATACTAAAGTACGGGTGTAAGATATATTTATGTTGAATTGTTGTGAATCGGATGCCTTAGAACAAAATATAAATTTGTTTCTTAATGATCAAGAAACAATTAGGGTAGGAAAAATAATGAAAAACACGATGAACACAAGGATTGGAAATTAACTGTTATTTTTTCCTTTATCTTCAAAACAAGATTAGAAGTACAAGAATAACAAATAACCCTCTCACCCTAAAATAGGATTTGCAGTATGCAATGATGAGAGACTAGTATGCTATTTATAATAAACCTAACATACTAAACTAATGGGCTTTTATCACAAATACCCATTACAAGCTAACTTAAGGTAAAATCTAACTTAACCAATTGGACATGACAAACAGGGCCAATTTGATGCTAACAATCTTAGCATCCTTCGACACTACAAGCTAGAACACACTTCGACTACAACTTGTAAACACTTCGACAACAACATGTGAGCAACCTTCGACTGCATGCTAAACTCTGTCGAACCGTAGAACCATGATACTACCTTTGACCCAATAGAGTTCGATCCAATATCTCACAAATCTCCACCTTGGAACAAACTCTATTATCAACTAACGAACTAGTTTTCTTCATGCAGCTTTATCAATTGCATACAGTGGAAAAACTTGCAACTAGGCAATGTCTTGGTGATCATATAAACAACATTATGATATGTCGAAACCTTCAGCACTTGGACTTCTCCATGCTCGATTACCCCTCTGACGAAATGCAGCCTCACATTAATGTGCTTGTTTCGCTCATGATAGGCTTAATTCTTCGACAGGTGTATTGCACTTTGACTATCATATTTAACAGTGATAACTTCACCTTGAATTTTCAGCTCCTTAGCAAAACCTTCAAGCCACAATTCTTTTTTACAACTTCAGTTAAAGCAATATATTTCGCTTCATTGGTTGATAATGCAACAACCTTCTGAAGTGTTGCTTTCCAACTAATTGTGGTACCAAACAAAGTGAAAACATATCCAGAAATAGATTTTCTGGAATCCATACAACCTGCATAATCAGAGTCGACATATCCTTCGATTACTGCTTTACTATCTTCACCCAAGGCTCCACCGTAAATTAAGACTCTGTTAAGAGACCCATTTATGTACCTTAGAATCCACTTCAATACTTGCAAGTGAGCCTTTCTAGGATTCGTCATGTACCTGCTTACAAGACTTACTGCATATGCTATGTAGGGTCTAGTATAAACCATAGCATACATCAAAGAACCTACTACATTAGAATATAGGATTCTATTCATATAAGCTCTTTCAACCTCAGTACTGGGACACTCATCAATACTTAACTTGAATTGAGGGTTTGTTGGAGTCACAACAGGCTTCGAATTGGACATACCAAACTTTTCGATAATCTTCCATAAATATGCCTCTTGAGATAAGTATAATTTCGACTGCTTTCTATCTCTTCGAATGTCAATCCCAAGAGTCTTCGAAGTTGCTCCTAGATTCTTCATTTCGAACTCCTTATTGAGTTCAGCCTTCACCTTCAATACCTCTTTGACATTGTTACTTGCTATGAGAATATCATCAACATAAAGCAACAAAATAACAAATGAATTACCAGGACGAAATTTGAAGTAAACACAATGGTCGAACTGACTTCTAACGAAAATTATGTGTGCCATGAATTTGTCGAATATCCTATTCCACTGTCGAGGAGATTGTTTCATCCCATATAAAGATCTATTCAACTTGCACACATAATCTTCCTTTCCCTTTTCGACATACCCTTCAGGTTGCCTCATCAGGATTGTTTCATCTAGATCACCATACAAGAACGCAATCTTTACATCCATTTGTTCCAGTTCAAGATCGACCTGTACCACCATGGCAAGCAACATTCGAATGGACCTATGCTTTACAATAGGAGAAAACACATCATTAAAGTCTACACCTTCTTTCTAAGTGAAACCCCTTGCAACCAACCTTAGCTTGTATCTTTTCGACGCCACTCCTTCGATTCCTTCCTTAACTTTGAAAATCCATTTACAGCTGACTAACCTAGCTCCAACAAGTTTCTTGATCAATTCCCAAGTGTTTTTATCATGAAGAGACTTCATCTCATCATCCATGGCCTTCAGCCATTCAGTCTTATTTCGACTCCTCATAACTTCCTTATGGTCTCCTGGTTCTTCGTCTAGAACCTCACTTGTAGAGATTAAGGCATAAGCTATAAGATTTGCATACCCAAATCTTTGAGGTTGTTTGATGACTCTTCGTGTCCTATATCTTGTCAATAGATAGTCTTCGGCAGTTTCCTCAACTTCATCAGCATCCTCTACTTCTTCGACTTTATCTGGGATATGCAATTCAGCATCAACATGCTCTATCTTAACAGGAATCTCTACCTGTTCCAGCTCTTCGTCAAATACTTCTATGCTTCGACCAACATCATTCGTTTTCTTAAAAGTCATTTCAGCTTCATTGAAAACAACATCTCAACTAGTGATAATCCTTCTGTGACCTGACTCTAGGCACCATAGCCTATAAGCTTTGACTCCTTCAGGGTATCCCATGAAGATGCATTTAAGAGCTCTAGGTTCGACCTTGTCTTGCCTAATGTGAGCATAGGCTACGCAGCCAAATACTCTCAGTTTGTCGAGATTTGGTGGATGTCCCGACCAAACTTCTTCAGATGTCTTCATATCTAACACAGTCGAAGGACATCTGTTTATCATATATGTTGTTTTCGAAATAACCTCATCCCAAAACACCTTCTTTAACCCAGCACTAGTCAACATGCATCTAACTCTCTCCAAGATGGTTTGATTAAACCTTCAGCCAAACCAATTTGTTGTGGAGTGCCTGCAGTAGTTCTGTGCATTGCAATACTAGAGGAAACACAAAAGGTGTCGAATGCCTCATTGTAAAATTCAAGACCATTGTCTGTTCTCAACCTCTTGACCTTTCTGCCAGTTTGATTTTCGACCAGAGTCTTCCAACCTTTGATATTCTCAAAAATTTCACCCTTAGTCTTCTGAATGAATATCCATAACTTTCTAGAATAGTCATCTACTATGAATAGAAAATACCTTGCTCCTGAATATGATGGGCACCTTGCAGGCCCCCAAAGATCAGCATGGATGTAATCAAGGGATCCATGTGTTCTTTGTTTGCCTTTGTTGAACTTCACTCTATAAGATTTTCCAAGTACACAGGGTTCACAAAACATTAGCTTTTCGACTTTGTTTCCAACAAGCAAATTTTGTTTCCCCAATTCGACCAGACCCCTTTCACTAACATGGCCCAATCTCATGTGCCAATTTTCTATCTTTGACAAAGGTTTCGTGGATGCAACATTTGTCGAACAACTTACAACTTCAGCCTCAAGGGTATACAAGCTTTGTTTCTTCACACCTCTCAAGACTTCCTTTGACCCCTTCATGACTATTAGGATACTTTTCTCTCCTTGAAAAACATATACTTTCTTGTCGAATTCACCAAAAGAAATCAAATTTCTCTTCAAATTAGGTACATACCTGACTTCAGTCAATAACCTTATTGACTCATCATGGAGTTTGAATCTCACAGATCCAACACCTGCAATCTTGCAAGCTTTGTTGTTTCCCAGTAATACAGATCCACCATCTTGATCACATAATCCTCGAACAAGTCTTTGTTTGGAGTCATGTGCCAACCTTTTCTTGTGTGACCCACCTTCTTACAATGATAGCATCGAATACTAGATGCTTCACCACTGTAAAACTTCTGCTGCCTTTTACCTTTCTTCTTGTCGAACTTATTATCCTTTTGCAAGAATTTTCCTTTAATGGCCAAACCTTCACCAACCGTCGAAGGTTTATGCTCCTTTCGTTCGTTCAAGTCCTTCGAATACAAGGCTGATTGAACTTCTTCAAAGGTCAGGGACTCCCTTCCATACAAGAGAGTTTCTTTGAAGTAAGCATGTGATCTGGGCAACACGCACAATAGCAACAACGCTTGATCTTCATCATCGATCTTCACGTTAATATTTTCAAGATCAAGAATCAGCTTGTTGAACATATCCAATTGATCAGCCAACACTTTGTCTTCAATCATCTTGAATGAATACAAAGCTTACTTCAGGTAGAGTCGATTCACCAACGATTTGGTCATGTACAAACTTTCAAGTTTCACCCATAACCCTGCCGTCGTCGTCTCCTTTGATACCTTTCGAAGAACCTTATCACCAAGGCTCAACAAAATCGCACTGTGGGCCTTCTCTATCATTGTCGTCTACTCAGCTTCCGTTAACGCTTTGTTCATGGTTGATTCTCCCTTCAACACTTTCAACAACCCTGCTGAACTAGTAAGGCTTTCATCTTCAAGTGCCACAGACTAAAATCATTCACTCCGGTGAAATTTTCAATCTCATACTTTGTCGAAGGCATCTTCTCCACGCTCACCGCACCAATTTGTTGTGAATCGGATGCCTTAGAACAAAATATAAACTTGTTTCTTAATGATCAAGGAACAATTAGGGTAGGAAAAATAATGAAGAACACAATGAACACAATGATTGATTATTAACTGCTATTATTTCCTTTATCTTCAAAACAAGATTACAAGTATACAAGAATAACAAATAAGCCTCTCACTCTAAAATAGGATTTGCAGTATGCAATGATGAGAGACTAGTATGCTATTTATAATAAACCTAACATACTAAACTAATGGGCTTTTATCACAAATACCCATTACAATCTAACTTAGGGTACAAGCTAACTTAACCAATTGGACATAACCAACAGGCCCAATTTGATGCTAACAATCTTAGCATCCTTCGACACTACAAGCTAGAACACACTTCAACTACAACTTGTAAACACTTCGACAACAGCATGTGAGCAACCTTCGACTGCATGCTAAACTCTGTCGAACCGTAGAACCAAGATACTACCTTCGACCCAATAGAATTCGATCCAATATCTCATAGTAATATTTTAAACAAAAATGAAAGCATTGCAAGATAACAAGCCCCGACGACATAATTTTGCAACAAGATATCACGTCTCTATTTGTTTTTATTGTTAAGAAAATAGAATTCAGGTTATCACATGGGAGAGGCAGACATTTTTTTAAATAAAATGTTGTAGCGTGGAATACGCGTCACAACTTAATATTTAAAATAAAATAAAAAGACGTCAGATTTACACATTCGGAAAGATTTGAAAATTTCAAAAATTAATTTATGGCGTGTAAATTACGTCGCAAAATTTCGATTAAAAAAAAAAGAGGGAACGTTTGACTGGGAGATTTGATGGGTTTGTAAGTTGAGTGCAAACTTTATGTAGAGACATGTTATTCACGTCGAAAACAACATGACCATTCTAACACTGCAGTGTTTTTGATGTGTAATTCACATCGCAAGACAACAATTATATTTTTCCTTTTGCAACATGATTACCATGTTGCCGACATGTATATTTAATAACCACACTCTTTCCCTAGATTTCACGCCAGCGAATAAATCAATTTCATCTTCGTGTTCTCCTCTTCCAACTTCTCTTCTTCCATAAATATCCCGCATTTTATCTTCTAATTTCACCTATTTCATCTTCAAATTAAAATCTAATTGATTTTAGATCTCCACCATAAAGATATTAATTCTACATTTTATTTTTTTCGTTTTTTATATGTTGAATGTTATGTTGATTTTTGTTTTTTATATTGGTTGATTTATTTTTTTTCAGTATTCAAGATCTCATCAAAAATCAAGAGGATTTTTCAAGATTTGTTATATCTTCATTGAGGTATTTTAGCTATTTTATTTATTTATTTTTGTAGATTTTAATCTATGAAATTATTGGATTGTTGGTTGTTGTTGCAAAATAATTACTTAGTTGTTTTTAATTTTTAAAATATTAAAAAATTATTTATTCAAAAATAAATTTTAATGATATAATATATTATGTTTTATAAGTTTATTCATATTACAAAAAAAACAATATATTTGAATCCAAAAATATTTTTTATTTTGATAATATATTATTAAAACAAAATATATAGATTTATTTTATATTTTTACTAAAATAAGAATATATTTTTTAAAAAACAATAAATCTATTATATTTTTATTACAAATAGAATATAGATTTATGAAAAATAGAATAAACTATTATTTTTATTAAAAATGGAATATGTAATAGTTTTATTTTTATTTTTATAGTATATAATTTAAAAAAATATATTATATATATTTTTTAAAAATAGAATAATAAATTTAAAAAAAGATTTATTAAAAACGTAATATGTTATATGAAAATATTATTTCATTATTATTTGGAAATAATTTTGTTATTTATTTATTTTTTATTTTTTATTACGAAAAAATATTTTGGGAAATGAAAATCACATAGCAAATTTGTGACAAATTTTTAATTTTGCTGCGTGAAATTCACGTGGCGAATCTCAGTTTGTGGTGTGAAGATCGTGTTGCAAAATTTGTCACCTACTCTACCACTTCTTGCATTCACATGGAAAATCTCATTTTGTAGCGTAAAATTCACGTGGCAAAACTCATTTTGTGACGTGAAGATCACGTCACAAAATTTGTCACCTACTCTACCACTACCTACACTGTTAAACTTATGACAAGCTTGCATTATCAATGGAAGGGATGAAAGCAAGATTGCCAGAAGTTCTGGAAAGAAAGAGTCAGAAGTTCTGGGACGAAATGATCAGAAGTTATGGAACAGGTGATTCATAATTTCTATTACAAAAGGGAGTTTTACGTCATATCTTTACACTCTCTCATAGCCACCTATATATAGCCATAACTCTATGGATAAGATGGCTTACTAAGAATGGAAAGAGATTGTAGCCTAATGACTCATAAGCCCATTATACAATAAACCACTAAGCCCAACTATGTGAGCAGAACCAAATACACTAATACTCCCCCTCAAGGTCAGTGGGGAGACATGGATTCTTCAGTGACCTTGCAATTTGGAACTGGAACAGCAACAACTTTGTGTTTGCTCTTGAGATCTTTGAATGCAGAACTGGAGAGAGGCTTAGTGAGCATGTCAGCCAGTTGTGCCAAAGCTGGTACATCCTGAATGCGAAGTTTATTTGCCACAACTCTCTCACGAATAAAATGTATATCCAACACAATGTGTTTAGTGCTAGTGTGCAACACAGGATTATGACTGAGTAAGAAAACACTGAGATTGTCACAAAGCAGAGTTAGGGGGAAGCATTTCACCTGTAACTCAGTGAGTAGGGATTGCAGCCAAAGTAACTCTGTTGTAGTATGCGCCAATGACCTGTATTCTGCTTCAGCACTCGAGCGAGCTACAAGAGTTTGTTTCTTGGAGCTCCACGAGATCAAGTTGGGTCCAACAAATATACACGTGCCGGATGTTGATCTTCTATCTTCCAGATCGTTTACCCAATCAAAATCACTATAGGCTCTTACTAACAGAGCTTGAGTAGCATTAGCAGGTGACAGAAGCAAGCCATGTGTAGCAGATCCACTAAGATATCTGAGTATGCGTTTAACCATGATCCAATGACTGTTTAAGGGGTTAGCCATGAACTGACAAGATTTGTTCACACAGTAAGTAATATATGGTCGTGTCAAAGTGATATACTGCGGGGCTCTAACAATTGATCTATAAGTGGAAGGATTTTGCATTTTATCTGTTCCAAACCTGCTAGGTTTACAACTACTGAGCATAGGGACAACTACACCATTTTCTTCTTCCATGTTTACTCGACTCAGCATATCCCTTATATATTTAGTTTGAGTAAGAACAAGCGTGCCATTGTGCTGATATTTGACTTCAAGGCCAAGAGAATATTCTGGCCTGCCAAGTTTCTTCAAGGAAAATTCACTGTGAAGCTTGGATATAATTATATTAATTAATGGAGCAGAAGAACCTGTGACAAGTATATCATCCACATAGACCAGGACATACAGAGTGACTCCTTGATGATTGTACTCAAACAGGGAATGATCACATTTACTTTCCACAAACCAAAACTTAAAGAGTGTCTTGTACAGCTTCTCATACCATGACCTGGGATCCTGTTTAAGCCCATACAAGGCTCTCTTTAATTTGCAGATAAGAGATTTGTTGGCAGATTCAAAACCTGGTGGTTGACTCATGTAGACTTCTTCTTCAAGAGAGCCATTCAGGAAAGCATTATTAACATCAATTTGTTGAACATCCCATTGAAATGTGAGAGCTAGAGTGAGTAGAACTTTGATAGTAGCAGGTTTGATGACAGGAGAAAATGTTTCATGATAATCAAAACCGTATTGCTGATTGAACCCTTTAGCAACCAATCTAGCATTGTATTTGTTGAGTGAGCCATCAGAGTTTTCTTTCACCTTAAACACCCATTTGCATCCTATTTCCTTTCTGTGAGAAGGAAGAGTGGTGAGAGTCCAAGTATGTTTTTCCATTAGAGAATTGTACTCTTGTTGCATAGCTTCAAACTAATGAGATTGTGAAAGAGCCTGTTTAACTGTGACAGGTTCAGAATGTGCTAGAAAGACTCTGGGTTTTAAACTACCAGATTTGCCTCTGGTTACCATGGGATAATTATTGGTTGAAAGACCATATTTTGGCACTGTGTCATGAATGGAGGGAGATAGTTCAGAATTAGTGGACACAAGAGGAGAGTTGCTTATAGCCGGTATGGAAACAGATACATGAGCAGACTCACGTCGGTCCAAGGAAGTTGCATTTTCAACATGCACAAAGTTATCATTTTGACCATTGGAGATGTCTGTCAGATATTGAGGAGAATTATCAGGTGAGGACTGTTGTGTAGAGTTATCAGTGTTGTTTTGAATGACAGCATGATCTATTAAATCTAGAGGCTGAGCAGGACTAGGCTGACAAGACTGACTAGCTGCAGTATTTTCAAAAATATTTTTGTACAACACCAACCTAGAGACAGAATGAGCATAGTCAGAACATGAATTTCTTGACTGACTCGTGCCACCAGAAGGAAATAAGGAAGTAAAAGGGTGGTTTGCTTCATCAAAGACAACATCCTTTGAGATATAAATCTTTCCCTCTTTACTAAGGCACTTATGACCTTTATGCTGAGGAGATACACCTAAATAAACACACTCAAGCTTCTGAGCTAAAGTTTGTGCTTATTAAAAGGTCTAAGATGAGGGAAACAAAGACAGCCAAAAACTCTTATGCCTTGATAATCAGGAATGGTGTTAAAAAGAGCATGAAATGGAGATGTGAATGCTGGAAAATTAGATGTGGAAAGTCTATTCAAAAGATACACTTCCTGAGTGAAGTTGTGATCCCAAAGTTCAACAGGAATATTAGCATGAGCCAAAACTGTTAAGCCCTTCTCTACTATGCTTCTTTGTATACTTTCCACAGTGCCATTTTGGTGTGAAGTGTGTGGACAGGTTAATCTATGAATTATGCCTTTCTCACTCAAAATTTTTGTCAGAGGTCGAAATTCTCCCCCAAAATCAGTTTGAACAGCTTTTACTTATACTTGAAACTGAGTTTGGACATAGACAATAAATTGAGTGAAGCAACTTAAAGCTTTAGATTTTTGTTTTAGAAAATACACTCAAGTGTACTTGGTGTAAGTGTCAACAACAGCCATATAGTACAAATAGCCTTGACTAGAAGGATTGGGAGATGGTCCCCATAAATCAACATGTACAAGTTCAAAATGTTTGGAATAAACAGTTGTGGATAAAAGTGCATACAATCTGTGAGGATTGCCTACATTACAAGAACTACAACAATCAATATTATCTTTGTTGGATGAGACAATATTACAGAGTTTTAGTATAGACTTGAGATTTACATAATTTGTATGTCCTAATCTTTTATGCCAAATAGATAATTTATTACAGATAGAATTTGCAAGAACTTGAGAATGACCTCTAGTGGACAAGCTAACAGCATTTACAGCTAGAGATTCCATTGAATGAGAGGAAAAACTATAGAGGCCATTAGTATCTAGGAATCCTTCTTGAAGAACCTCCTTAGATACCTGAGATTTGATGAAACAAGTGTTAGCATGAAACTCAAAAAAACACATTATTATCTTGAGCAAACTTTGACACAGACAAAAGATTTCTAGTGATTTTGGGTACATGCATTAAAGGCTTCAAGACTAAGTTGGAGTGAGATAATGAAGGAGTCTTGATGTTAGCTAAGCCAACAGAC
This sequence comes from Vicia sativa, assembly GCA_021764765.1. NCBI lineage: Eukaryota > Viridiplantae > Streptophyta > Magnoliopsida > Fabales > Fabaceae > Vicia > Vicia sativa. The sequence continues at coordinate 46,725,501 of CM038793.1, read as the reverse complement.
TCAATCTTTGACCATTACCTACAAGAACTTTATTGACACCAAAATAACTTTTTTTTATTTTGTAGTAAAGATCTATTATGAGTGAGATGATGAGTAGCACCTGAGTCTGCAAACCATGCTTGAGACTCTAAATCTGTTGGAACCTATAGTTCATCTTGATGAGTAAGATATGTTGAAGCTTGGACTGAGTTGGACTCTGGATCTTTCTTCTCACCCTTCACCAGTTCAGTGGACTCAGAGGCTTGATTCTTTGATTGTGCTGGCTCAAAGTTTTCATCATATCGATGTCAGCAGTCCATATCAACATGGCCATATTTCCCACAAAGCTGACAAGTTGGTCTATTACCAGAAGATGCAGAGGATTTGGCTCTTCCATGACCTCTGCTGCGAGAGTTACTTTTGCCTTGCTGATCCTGAGAACCACCTCTAGTGGATTTGGAGCCAAAATTGGCTTCATATTGGGCAACATTTGTTGTGGAATTAGCAAGAGAAAGCTCTTAACGATATTTGTCAAGTTGAAATTCTTGCACATACAGCAGTGCCTTAATTTCATAGAGTGTAGGAGGTTCCATATTTCCATATACAATCATGATAAATGGATTGTATTCCTCTAGTAATCCCTACAAGATAGATTCAATTTGATCTCGCTCAGATATTGGGTCACCAACTGCCAGAATTGCATCTACAATTGCACGAATGCGAAGCACAAACTCAGAGATAGAACGATTTGCTTTCTTGGTGACTTTTAGCTCAGCACGAAGTTGATGTACCCTGGCTTTCATGACTGCTGTGAAATACTGATGAATCTGCTCCCAGATTTGATATGAGTGCTTGCAAGAAAGCACACGAGAAAGCACTGACTCAGAAATTATGGACAAAAGCCATGTGAACAAGGCTTGATCTTGAGCAATCCAAGCCTCATATTCATCAGAGTGAACATTAGCGCAACAATCTTCGTCGTTCTTGAACATTGCAGGAATCTGAGGATTAACTATAAATAGATGTAGTTTGTGAGCAAGAATGATACTTTCAACCTGTTGATTCCAAAGAAGAAAGTTCTTCTCTTGCAGCTTGATGGAGAGTTTGGGCCCAAACACTATGTGATGGGACGCATTGCTGAATGGAGAGGATTGTGTCGTCGTGTAGGGATGAGACTCTAAATTATCCGGTGATGCAGCCATTGATGGAGCTTCTCTGAAGCAATGGAGCAAGAACGTGTAACGGAACTAGTTTGTTGAATCACGAAGGAAGATGCTGCAGCTTCTCAGCAAGAGCATGAGAATGATGAAACGAACAGCAGAAGACGGTTTGGATCAGCAACGATTGATACCATGTTAAACTTATGACAAGCTTGCATTATCAATGGAATGGATGAAAGCAAGATTTCCAGAAGTTCTAGAAAGAAAGAATCAGAAGTTCTGGGACGAAAGGATCAGAAGTTCTGGAACAAGTGATTCATAATTTCTATTACAAAAGGGAGTTTTACATCATATATTTACACTCTCTCATAGCCACTTATATATAGCCATAACTCTATGGATAAGATGGCTTACTAAGAATGAAAAGAGATTGTAGCCTAATGACTCATAAGCCCATTATACAATAAACCACTAACCCTAACTATGTGAGTAGAACCAAATACACTAATATACACTTGTTGAATCATAGTTGGCCAAACCTGTAGTCAACGTAGAATATTGTGTCATTAAAATCACATGGCAAATATTTGTGACGTGGAAATCATGTGGTTCTGTTGTAAATTTCACGTTAAAAATAAGTTGCCACAAGTGCTTCTGCATCATGAATTTTCACTTCGCTAAATGTTAATTGTGACATGAGTTTTCACTTTATGGCGTGAAATTCGCGTGGCTAATTATCGTTTTTTGTAATGAAGGTTGGCTTAACGGATAGAGAATACCTTGTTATTGCAAATAACATATAGGGACTTTGATAAAAAAAATATTTACATGGACCAAAAGAATATTGAATATATATTTTTGTATTAATTTAAATTAATATAAAAAATATTATAAAATATTTATAATATTTTAGAGATATTATAAAAGATATTAATAATATCTTTTATTCTAACAATTAATGAGACGTGTTTTGGTTTTGATATGGATCTATTGGCTTTTAGAAATTATAAATATGTATCTCGTATGTTATTTTAAAGTAACAATTTTAGAACTTTAGAACTAAAGAGAGAAATAAGGGTTTACGAAATTCCAAGGAGAAACTTAAAAAGACAAAGTTTTATTTGGAAAACCTTTAGAGTTATCTATAGGGACTGAGAAACACTTCTAAGCATCTTGGATTTGTGTGATTCATATATTGAGAGTTTGAGAGATTTGGAAACACTTGGATAAAAAATAGGATTTGTTCTTGGGAACATGGAAGACTATTTTCTTGTAACTTAATTGTAATCTCTTATAACAAATTTTTGAAGTATAGTGAATTGGAGAGCTTCTCTCTCTCTCCCGGACGTAGATCATTTGATCGAACTGGGTAAAAAAACATTTTATGTTTCTTTCCTTCTTTTATCTTCTTCTTCCAAGTTAATACAATGTCTTATTGGTTATTATTATTTAAGATCATTTATTTTGGTTTCTATTATTCTTTATCCCCCACACATCAAATTTCTTGGTGTAAATTAAACCTTATCATTTTCATAACTAGTGTCACAGTCTCTTGGATCCATGAACGTTTATCCCATTGATACTTTTGGCGCTCCTCAGACTCTCCAACCAGAGGTAATATAGCTTGGTTGACTCAATGGGAGAGCTGAAATTGATCTTAGTATGGATCAACACTAGTGATGTGGGTGACTTATACTTATAGGAGAGATTGTATAAGATTCAAGTGTAAAAGTAATACAGTTCCACATCGACTAGGAATGAAGGAAATATGGGGTTTGTAAGAGAGGTGACCCATTCCCCCACTTTTAGGGATCGCTCCCCAAACTCCCCTAACAAGTGATATCACATCTCGGTTGACTCAGTGGGAGAGCAGAAGTAGATCTTAGTGTGGATCAAGACTAGTGATGTGGGTGACTCACACTTGTGGGGGGAGATTGTTGGGTTTCAAGTATGGAAGTGTTAAAGTCTCACATAGACTAGGAATGGAGTATAGGTTGGGTTTATAAGAGATATGAATCATACCCCCATTATCTTAAGGTTTTTGATGGATATGTGGCATCAAGATCTCTTGGATCATGGACATTTAGCTCGTTGACACTTTCGGGCCTAGCTCTCCAAACTCCCTGACAAAGTGGCATCCACTGTGGGGAAAAGGGGTATTGCTTACAAGTAAGCATCATGGCTCAATGGGGGATTGAGGAATTTTCTAGAGACAATGATTTTGTATAGTGGAAAGTGAAGATGCAAGAAATTTTAACTCAAGAGAAGTGTATTGAGTCTTTAAAGGGTGAGTTATTGATTTCCACCGCCTAACAAAGGTAGAGAAGAACGATATGATGGATAAGGCTAGAAGTTCCATTATCTTGTGCCCCAAGAATAAACTTCTAAGGGAGTCCCAATGAGCAAGTTGCATCTTTGATGTGGGAAAAACTTGAATCATTTTGAATGTTGGAGAACAAATCCATAGTGGAGCCGTTGGTAGAATTTAATAAGATTATTGATAATCTTGAAAATATTGAAGTGAAGATCGATGATAAAGACAAGGCTATACTCTTGTTGAGATTATTACATAGATCCTTTGAGCACTTTAAGGATGTCCTTCCTTATGGTAAGGAATGTATTATTACTTTGGATGAAGTCTATACGAAAATGGGATCTAAAGAATTTTAAAATGAGAAATATTTTAATATTGATGATAATGGTTATTGCTTGAATGTTTCAAGAGGAGGAAGTGATCTTAGAGGGATGTCCAAATCAAATAGGTTTGGCAAATCAAAGGTAAAATGTTTTAATTATCATAATATTGGTCACTTTAAGAGGGATTTTCCTAAGAGAAAAGACAATGATGATTCTATTAAATTTTCGGTTGCCTTAGATGAGAATGGTTTTGAGAGTGTTGGTACACTATTGGTGTCGAGTTTGGAGACTAAAAATAGTTGGGTCATAGACTTAGGTTGCTTTTGTCACACGTGTCCAAGAGTATAATACTTTGATACTTTGAACCTAGAGCGATGTGGAGTAGATATCCTTGGAGACAATAAGGCTTGCAAAGTTCGTGGTATTGGTATGTTGAGACTTAAAATGTTCGATGATCGTGAGTTTCTTCTTCACAGCATGACATATGTTCCAGAACTCAAGAAAAATTTGTTATTCATAAACAATATTTGATGATCTAGACTATTTCACTAGAGTTGAACATGGAGTATTGAAAATTTTATATAATGAAGTGATCATAGGTAAATGGTCTAAAATGTGTGGTCTATATATTTTAGAATGTGAAAATATTGTTGGATTTTAGCAATTGATAAAAAAAGATATTATAAAATATTTATAATATTTTAAGAGATATTATAAGATATTAATAATATCTTGTACTCTAACAATTAATAAGATGTGTTTTGGATTTGTTATGGACCTGTTGGATTTTGTAATTATAAATAAGTATTTCTTCTGTTATTTTAGAGTGACAATTTTAGAACTTTAGATTTGTAGGGAGAAATAAGGGTTTAGGACATTTCAAGGGAAAACTTATAAAGACAATGATTTTTTGGGAACCTTTGGAGTTATCTAAGTGGATTGAGAAATACTTATAAGCATCTTGGATTTGTGTTATTCATATATTGAGAATTTGAGAGGTTGGGAAACACTTTGGTAGAAAATATGATTTGTTCTTGGGAACTTGGAAAGCTGTTTCCTCGTAAGTCATTTATAATATCTTGTAATAACTTTTAGAAGTATAGTGAAATGCAGATATCCTCTCTCCCCTAGGCGTAGATCATTTGATCAAACTGTGTAAACAAACTTTTTGTGTTTCTCTCCTTCCTTTATCTTCTTTTGACAAGTTAGTACACTATCTTATTACATCAAAGAGTTATAAATATTGAAGGCCATTTGTTTGGGTTGACATTGTTCATTGTTCATCACATTAAATTTCTTAAGGTGATTGAGGACCTTCATCTCTAAAGATTGAGTGTGGAGGGAGTCTAGTGGTATGTTAGGATATCTAATGTTTTTGTGTGAAGTTTTTTGTTTTATATAGGTGCTCATATCATTTCTTGAATGCAGTTTAGAATTTGTTGTTATCCATCAAGAAGAGAGTTTCATTATACTCAAACAAAGACTCTGGCAATATCAAGTATCAAATGTTCATAAGAAGAGGATCGAAGTTGTACATATTTAGTGGAGTTGGAGAAAGATTGCTCACATACAAAGTTGAGAGTTGTCCAATCCACACTTAGATAATGGAAATCACTCAGACAAGAGATCGGTGGGATAACATGGATTTCCACGTACAAATACTTGGAGCAGGTTATTGTGGATAGCAAGGTTATTAGAACAAGATATTTAGAGATCTTGTTTCGTTAGAAGTTGAGTGTCTGTATCAACAGAGGGATTTATCATTTGATAGTTCGTTGTAACAAAAAATACTTGTAATAAAACTTATCAAAATATGGAACCACTATATATCTCTGTGTATCTTTTCTTACTCCTGTATCTTTTTTATTTTTCTAGTATTCATTAATTTTGATATTGCATTAGTGTATTATTGTATTGATTTACCATATATAAGTTATGTTGGTGTAAGCCCTAGAGGCCAATACTTTTGGTACTTGTATTGAATTATTTATTTATAATAAAAGACATTTCTTTATTATGTTTGTTTTTCCAAAATAATAAAGTCCCTGGAATATTTAGTATGTTTAATGAAATGTTAAGTGTGACTTAATCATGAGATCCCATTAAACATAAGGACATTATTATTAAAGTATCTGTAGTCGAGCCTTATTGTGAAGTGGGATAACATTAAAGAATTGAGATTATTATGTAGATAGACCGATGATCACATCTCATAGATCATGGATAAAGAGTTATCAAGTCTTGATATAAGTATGAATATTAGGAATGATGTTAATACTAGATTGACCCGCTATGAGAATACTGCACAGAATATTATGCAAAGTGCCATAAGTTATTCTCATGGTGATAATGGTGTATACCACCCTTCGACCTAAAAAACACGCTAGATGATAGTCAAGTACTTTATTGTTGATCAAACGTTATCCGTAAATGGATGACCATAAATACAGTTGATGGGAACTTCACAAAGCACGCTGAGGGACATGAGCGACATAGATGGAATGTTCCCATCTTGCGTAACAGGATAAATGTCTAAGGGCCCAATATTGAACTGGACAAGGATGACACGATATATGCCTTGTGTTCAATATAGACATACGGGAAAAGGGTAATTGTACACACAAATATTATTGCAAAAACGTTTTGTCAAATCACATGGCATTTTCGTGACTTGGGTAGCAGTGATGTGTTGCTAAATCACATGGAATTTTCCAAATGAACACCCCCAAAGATTCTCAAACCAATTTACAAGTACACAACCTAAATTGGACGTTATCAATTTTTATTTTAGATGACACCCAAATAAAGAATGATTATGTGTAATTTGTTTGTTTGTATGCATAAAACATGAGAGATGAAGATGAAGAACAATGTTTTATATGTTTATGGTTTCATCAGCTTTTAAAAGATATATGTGTGTGTGTGTGTGTGTGTGTGTGAGAGAGAGAGAGAGAGAGAGATAACAGAGAGAGAGTTTGAGGCAAGATAAATAATAATATAATGCAAATTTTCAAGATTTTTGATGCATGTGTCGACTCATGTAAGTCATGTGTGGACACCTTCGAAGCATGAGTCGACCTGTATAGGTCAATGAGCCAGCACATGAATTACAGAAGCTACAACCTTTAAAATGAGTTATATGTGCCGACTCATAACTCGTATGTGTCGACTCATGGAGGAAATTTTCTTTTATGTGTCGACCTGAAATATTATGTGTTTCGACCCATGAGTTACAAATGCTACAACCTTCATAATGTATTACATGTGTCATCTTACAACAAGTATATGTCGACGACACATGGACATGTTTTCACATAGAAAACATGTTTTAATGCGTGAAAACTTTTTCCAAACCATTTCTAAGTTCCCTAATACTAAGGTGCAGATTTAGACTCAAAGCATACCGTCCAATATACATAAATGCAATAATATTCTAAATTTTGACATCATGCAAAACACTTATAATAGAAAGGTGCACTCACATGCAAGAAACCCCAATGTCTATAGCCTAGTGAAACATACTAATTTATTTAAGTCACTTGCAGAGCAAAATCGTTATCTTGGATTATAACACATGTGATCTGGATCCAAGATCCATCCGATGGATTTCCACATCTCACGAATGAAAATCAACAAGGTGTTATAACCAATTTGCTATATAAAGAGGAAGCACGTCATTTTCCTAAGACAATTCAAATTCAAACTTCATTCATTCATCTTACTTTTATATTGATTGGGTGATAATCTTACAAATCAATCACTCTCTTACAAGTTTATAGTTATGATCCACAACCTTCAATCCCCGATCAATTATAATTCATTTGCAAAATTTATATATTTAATGTCTGTCATTAAAAGTGTATGTGGTCATATTATAAAATATTTAAAATTGGATCATGATTAAATTATAATTAAGTATGACTTTTCTACCTATTTCTCAAATTAAATTGAATCTATATTTTATTGTAACTAAACTGCAGCTAAATTAAAAAATGTATACAGAAGACCAAAAGTTTAATATTGCCGAACCTGTATATACATTTGTATGTTATAATGGATATATTATTGTATTTATAAGATGTATTTAGACATCCCCATACTCTATATGCATTATGTATAGTTTACGATTAATTTATCTTTTATAATAAAAAATCGTCTACCAAACGTATAAGCACCATTACTTATAGATGCACTCTACAAATAAATAATCATTGAAATATTCTAAAATATTTTAGTTGATTGGTCGGCTTTGAGTTGTTATTGAAATTATATTTAATTTCACTTCAACATATAATTCTAAACTACATCAAAAATAGGCGGTAAGATCATGTGAACATGCAACCAAAGGGATCGGTTTAGCGCAAGCTAAGTCCTCACATCCTTTCAGAAAATAATTTACTTGTAAATTTTCTGTCTTAAATTATTTTATCATTTTATATTATTAAATATTAGGTTTATCTTGTACGATATTTTTGGATTTGTCCATATTAGATGCCCTTTTGTTCTTATCTTAACTCACCTAATTATTCAACTGATTTTATTTAACTAATTATCATTACATCATGGAAAATGTTTTCCAACAAGAGAGTGTCACATGATTCAAATGTGAATTATTATAATTGTAATTTATCATAAAATTGAAAGGTCTAAGGACTCTAAAATATTTTTATCGCGAAGTTTTAAAATATCAAACAAATAAGAATATTTTAATAAGTGAGACAAATAATAATAACAATTAAAATAAATAGTTTAGAAAAATAAAATAATCGACAAATAATGTAGGTAAATTCAAACAAACAAAAAGATAGAAAAAATATAAAACAAATTTATTTATTCAATTCGATCAAACAATCTAGTTTGGATAAGATGACAACTTTTTAACTCACTATATATTTTAAAATTTGTTATATTAATTGAGTAATAAAATGGTCTTTCAAGTTCTTAAAAACAAACTATATTTTTTACTCAAGTATTTCTTAATAGTGCATCTCTATGAATCAAACAAATATAATGTGTTTAGAATTATTCTCAATCTCCTTATATCCTAAAATTACAAGTTTTAATAACAAAAATGATATAGATAAATATTTATAACTATTAAAATCCAACATATTAATAACAGATTCAAACACATGATCCATCAATCAACAAATTTGTGAACCAAACTGATCATGATACCTCCGAGCCATTCAAATAACACCCAACCGCTATGGTGTCGGAGCTCTGCCATCATCAGTGGACCGTTGTTGTGGCCGCCACCACCTAATTGCCTCCAATTGTCCCATTGAACTGCCACTTCGTGTCTCTAACAGTCCTTCGTCAATTTCCCAATTAATTTTCTTATATTTTGATGTGTAATTTTATCATCTAATGATTATGATTGATTGGTTATTCAAAATAATTAAATTTTAAAAAATTAAATGTAAAAGTTAAACTTCTATAATGATATAATTATTATTTAATTTAATTAGTATAACAGTTTTTATTTTTAAGTTATTAAAATTAAATAAAATTTAAAAATTGATAATAAAATGGAAAGACCAACAAGAAAACTTAAAATTATACAAGTTATTTATACTTTACATGAGAGTTTGAAGGAAAAGATAGATGCGGCCTTTGAAAAATATGAAGGTTAAAGTGGAAAGAATCTATTGATATGAAAAATGAGAGATTAATTTTGTGAATTTTTTTAAACATAATCAAGTATTAAAAAAAATATACAAATAACCACGTTTCAGAAAAAATTACGCAAATAATCATGTTTCGAATCTCATTTAAGTGAAGGCGTCATCTCAAATGGCGCATACACTCCTTTTTTGGCGCATAGGTGCATTCATTCTGCACATAGCCATCTTAGATGGCGCCTAAATGCATTATTGAAAGAAAAAAATTAAAATTAGAGACAAGTGTGAAACAATTATGAATAAATTCGATTAGCATTAATAATAAAAGGATTACATAATGAAAGAAACAATTTCATATTATCAAGTACGACTCTTGGTTCCTCAGCCACGTTCCTGACTATTTCTTGCTGGATATCGATGAATTTCCTGTTGTGGCTGGATCGAGGGTCCAGCGTCGTAGAGAATGCGTTCAGGATCTATGAAATCCGTCAAATCAGCATAATCGGAATATCCGCCTTGAAATAATCGGTTACCCATGCCCTCAAAGTTTGGTCGTACTGGTGGTGGGTGGGGTTCCATGGGTGGTTGATAGTAGTGTTCGTCGGAATAAGGGGGTAAAACTAAAATTGGTCTTGTGGAGTTTGGTATTGTGATTGATGGGTACTATGGGGTTGTGGTGGTTGAGGGTAAGTTGGGTTGGTTGGGTCTTATTCTTTAGGCATGCCTAGATCTGGGCTAAGTTGAGAAAAGTTAGATGACGAGAGGCCCACATAAGGATATTGGATAAATGGTCTTGGTTCAGAATAATAGAATTGTGTGCGAGGCATTTGAATGTATGAGAATTGAGGTTCGTATTGAGGTTGGGTGTTGAGCATATAAGTGTATTGGTGTGGTGGTTCAAAATGGGGTTGGGTGTTTGTGGATCGGTATCGGCGTGGTGTTTAGTGGTAAGTGGGTGTATGTTGGGGTTGGGGTTGTTGTTCTTGTTGGGGTTATTTCTGGGGTTGTTGCTGGGAAATTGAGTATTGTGACCATCGTGTGCGTGGGTCGACAAGATATCTTGGGTCACACACAAACATTTCCGAGTTAGTGCATCTCCACTATGTTGAACCGGACGATTGAAGTTTTTGTCGTCCAAACAGTTGCATCATTGCGGTTGGGATCATGGCTCAAACCCAAATACGGTCGCCATATAAACTGCAAATAAAATTAAATTAGAACGGTGATAAATTTAAAAATAATTAAATTAAAAGATAAAGATTGTAAAGGTACTAACATCATCCGATTCAATGTGTTCCAAGAGATTACGATATATATATGGACATTGTTGCTTGGATTCTTGCTGTAATTCATGCCCTTCACACAAAATTATGGGTTCTCTCTCATAATGAGATGTATTATCATCTTAAAAAAATAAAAAAATGTAATTTTGTGTCTTGTGGATGTAAATGTGAATTTGATTGTAGTTTTGATGATGATAAGAAAATCGTCTAGGAAAAAAATTAAATTAAACCAAATGCTTAAATATTTTTACAAAGAAAGTCAAATTATTGCTAGAAACAATATCAACGAAGTGTTTCAAAATATAAAATGACATTAAAAGTTTAAATTTTGAAGTGTCTTCAATTTATTTGATACACAATATTTATAATGTCATGATTGATCTTCTATACATTTATATATGTTTACATTTTTCTATAAATATTTATAATAGTAATTAACATTGACTCCACATATCCAATAATTTTGAATCCGTCTTTGAATAAAATTTAATATTTAAGGATATTATTCATTATTGAATAAATGATTTTTTAGTTTAAAAAAAATAATTTTAAAATAATTTTTAATTAAAATTTTAATTTTGATATTTTATAATATAAACATACATTAGATCAAAATATATTCGAAATCTCAATTTTTTTAAATAAAATTTTAAAATTTTTTTTATGAAAAGCTTAAATTAAGTAAGTTTTTTATAATTTTGATATTCAAATTTTTTTAATAAAATAATAAATATCTAAAATAATATTTTAAAAACAATATTTCAAATTAAATTTTTATTTAAAATTTAAAAACAAAATGTTTAATTTTTTTACACAAAAATATATAATATTATGAAAATTCTTTAAAAATAAACTAAAACAAAGAAGCTTATTATCTTCCACCTTTAGAAAATCGAAATATAAATATTCTAGTTAAGCTAAAATATAAATCATCGTCGAGAAGATTGGAGTCAACAATCAAGCGGGAATTAAAATGAATAATTCAAATCTAAGACTAAGAGTGTATCACGTGTAAATAATTGGAGGATTTGATCCTCAAAAAATGATACAATATTCTGTAATCATAACAGCCATCGAGTTTTTAATTAATAAAAGTGAATCAGCAAGTTCTCATCAACATTGACATGAACTTTTAAAATTTTGCAACTAGAACATGTGTTTCTCGATGAACGTATGTTAAAAGTAAAAAAAATCCGCGGTTATACGATATTACCAAATCAATGCTTATCAAATTAAAAATATATATATTATCAAATCAATTTTCAATTTTTTATTACAAAAACAAATTCAACTCATGTGATTAAATAAAAGTTGTTTAATATAAAGAGTACTAAAATAAAGAACGGTGCATCGAAATTAAAAACTGATCGTTTGAACTAGGATATGAGCAACACAATTATCTTGACGTTTTATTAATTTGGCCTTAAATTTGTTACGAGAAATAAGAAGATTCTTAATAGTCTCAATAATCATAATATATTCAGAGTTATCAGATAAAGTAGTGTGAGTTGCTTAAACCACTAATTACGAGTAACTTTCAAAGATAATATGATTCAAATCAAACTGGATTGCTCCTTGGATCGCTTCCTTTAAAGCCAACACCTTTGTTTCAACAATAGAATATCGCCCACGATTTCACGATGTACCAACCACCCTAAAATCCCCAGCACAATCTTTGACACACCAGTCTCTATTTGTTGTCCCAATTAGGTTGTTAAACCCCACATCCACATTACACTTTAACCAACCAGTTGGAGGAGGCCTCTAAATATCGTGGTGTTGGATCCTATTTGTTTCTTCCTCATACGACTCTTGGGCTAGGAACCAATACTTCCACAAGCGGTACCCATGCGCACCTAGGTGATAATCGTCCATCTTTTCCTAGTTCAAGATCCAATTGTTCCTGTTATTCCACAACAACTACATCCTAACCACCACTTTTCCTGCTACTTTACTATCTTCCTTACTATATATATATTGGATTACTTATTGCGCCTCGTTCGTAGTGACAAGTTGCGACCCGATAACATTGTCAAGACCTACAACATTCCAACGCATATTCGTTAAAGCACAACCAAAGATAATGCGCCAATCATCCTCCACCTCGGAATTACACAAATGGCAACTAAGAGGGCAAGGCACATAGTGTTGTCAGAGTCTTTTCCTAGTAGGGAGGCAGCCCAATACAAGCGCCATAGAAGATACTTGCTTTTTGGTGGTGCTTTAATTCCCCATAAACACCATCAACCGCCTTTCATCCTTCTATTTTTGAATTTTTGTTCCTCCTGCCACCAGAGTTTATAACTTATTTTAACACAGTAACTTTCATTCTGCTCTTCCTTCCAAACCATGTAATCTTATGTAACATCATCCACAAGAGAAACCTGTAAAATATAGTTAGTAGTCACAATTCAAAACAATTGAACAATCTTGTTTCGATCTAATTCTTTACGATGATGATCCATAAGATCAACGGCCGACAAACTATAAACATGTTGCTCTTGTGGTGCTTTCACCCAACAACTCATTCCTCTCTCATCCACGGGTCCGATATCACATTTATACTACTAACATCCCCAATTCTTCATCTAAACCCTAAAACAAGCACTTCCCGAGCTTTCCAAAGGCTTCTCCACACAAAACTTGGGTTGTTCCCCAAACTCGCTACTAAAAATGAAGAGTTAGGAAAATATTTAGCTTTAAAAACTCGAGAAACTAAGGTGTTGTTGTTGGTCATAATATTGCAACCCTGCTTCACCACCATGGCGATATTGAAAGATTTCAAATCACATTATCCCAAGCCACCCTCTGTAACGCTCCAAATTTAATTAATTGGTTAATTAAATTATTTAAGGACTTGATTATTGGATTTACTCGAAGTTCGAGAATCAATCGGATTTGTCGATATTATTTTGGGAAACGTATTTGGATTATTAAGTTAAAGTCAGATTTTATTCGGTTAGTTGGAGAATTAATAAAGCTGATTACGTTGAAGAAATTAATATTAGAAATAATATTAGTTTTAATAGAATGTTAATTAAATTACCTGGCCTAAGTTGTAAGTGAGAAATAGAAAAATAAGGGGTGTTATTTGTTAGGCTCATTAAGATAAGTTAGTAAGTTATATAAATAAGAAGTAGTAGTAGTTACTAGTAGCATAAAGAAGAGAAAGAGAAATAGGGTTTTGGAGATGGAGGCAAGAGCAAAGGAAGTGTTAGAGCCAAGGTTCTAGAAATCCGATCAAGGTTTAGAGCTGCCATCAATCCAAAGAGGTAAGGATGAGGTTCTAACTCTATAGCGGGATACATGATGGATGACATGTGGGATGGGGTTTATAGATTTGCCTTGTTTTGGTGTCTTGTTGTTGTTGGATGAACTTCAAATTGATGCTTGATAATCCATGGAATTGGTTGAATGAATTGGTAAATGTTGTTTTTGTTTCATTCCTCATATTGCTAGTACCTTAGGCTGAATCGTTTTGGTTTGTGGGTGTGTTGGATGCCAAAAGTTGGGAAAATGGCATGAGGAAGATGCTGGCAGCGCAGAAAAAACCTTTATGTTCCGTTTAGTTCACGGCGCCAACGGGTTGACGCGGCGCCAACTGAGTCCCTGCTAAAGTCGTTGCGCGTACTGTGTAGTTTTGGACACATTTTCTGATTTTTGAATTTTACCCAATTTAAGTACTTGAACTAGAGAACTTTGAGTAGGCTTTCATGAGTAAAATAATGCTAGTAATTAATAAGGAACGATACCAGAATCGATTAGAAATAGTTCTGATTAGTATGTTGGTAGTTGTAAGCGGTATAGCTGAAATAACCGGCTGAACATCATCCGATAACTATATCAATGAAGTCGCCATCGAACGTTTTTTATCTCGCAAAAGGAGAAAGGTAAACGCATCGCGAAAACCTGAAAGGGATAAGGCACGGTCTTGTGACCGAGAGATAGGGTAAGGGAATCTATTACGCGAAGGGAAGGTATTAGCACCCCACACGTCCGTAGTACTCTACGGTATCCACTTCTACTTTCTATCTAATGGGTGTGTTTATATCTATTTACTGCTTAATTGCTATATCTGAATGCTAAAAAAACAATGCATATGAAACAAAAGGAAAATAAAGAAAACACGGGGAAAAGAAGGAAGTATTTACAAAGTTTGCTCGATCGAGCCCCGTGACAAGATGCCTACGTATTCCTGCGTGCAATGGGAAAGTCAGAGCGCCGTAGTTCGGCTCACATGTTTTGATGGGTTATGTGTTTTTTAATTATGAAAAATAGTTTAAACACAAAATAAAACCCGTAGGCAAAAAGTTTGCATTGGTAGGTTGTTTTTACCTTTGAAAAAAGAGTTTGAACCATTATTAAGTGTTTTAATTTGCAAAAGAAAAAGAAAAGCAATTTTTAGTTTTATTACATGCATGGATGCAAAAGAAACTAGAAAACAAACAAGGGAAGCTATCTAATGTTATCCCTAATGTCATCATGCATGGATTACCACCTAAGGTCTAACTCGAATCACTTCCTAAAGTAGAGTCGAGAGAATCCTAAAGGAACATGGCAAAGGTTTACAACCTAGATATATGTCTATCTCGAATTGCTAGCTAAAGTAGAGTCGAAGATGACAAAAAAAGGATGGAAAAGGTTTAAAACCTAAGTCTATGTCCATCACGAATCACTAACTAAAGTAGAGTCGAAGACGACAAAAGGGATGAAGCAAACAAGTGCTTTGGCAAAAGCACACAAATAATGCAATGCAAACAAACAAATGGCACACAAGCGCGGGAAAAGGAGGAAGTCCCATAGCCTCGACAGTAACGAGCATACCGTGAGTCAACTAGGACACATCTGATTCCTGTGAAGAGCAAATGATGCGAGTTCAATAAATGCGAACCCGAAAGCGTGGAGAGTCGAATAGGAACTCTTGCCACTTTTATTATTGACTCGATAAAGGAAGCAACACGATTCGCGTGTGCTGAGCTGACACGGACTAGAACTGTGCGGGCGGTTGATTGCGAACCCTTTTTCCGGCTTGCCCATATATCAATGACTCGATGACAGGAAGTATAAAAAAGCAGGACTTTGCTTGGTGGTGCCACGTCGGGTGTCCTAACCACTCTGACCTATGCAAGCACGAATATAAACACTTACTGAGAATTACCTCCCTATGCAGATGGAGGATTTAAAACAAACCAAACACAATTAGCAAACAGAAGCGCCCTAAACGGGTCTTTAAATAAACCGAGGGTTCCCGAACATGCTCCAACCACAGCCCCTTCATACATCTCTATTCCTACTTCTCATGGCAAGGAAAGTGGTAAAATCCTACTTCTCATGCTCTCTAGAAAAGCGGTAAAGAAATGCGGTAAACAAAGTAAAATAAATACGAAACGGATATTAAATCCGAAGAGCACTGCAAGCTATAGAAATACTCCGGAAAACTTCAAGTACTGCTGGCACGCAATAAAGAAATCCGGTGAGAAGTGTGCGGAGGCACAAAAAGCATAATCAGAATGTGTGTCATACACATCCGAAGCAAATACACCTATACAAGATGCAATCCAGACAATACAGATAAAGGATGTGCATCAATATGCACGGTCAAGAATGTGTGTCTATACACACTCGACGTATATCCAATAAACCTGCAAGAAATTATCCAGATAATACAGACAAAGGATGTGCGTAGATATGCACGGTCAAGAATGTGTGTCTATACACATTCGACGTATATCCAATGAACCTGCAAAAAATTACAATCCAGACAAGGCAACAGAGAAGGCACACACATGTGTGCGAGCAACAGATATGGATTCTACACATCCAAATCAAATCAGATAACCTGCAAAAGATGGTGAAAATAAAGCAGACAGATAAAGGGTACAAACACATGTGTGCAACATCAAAACATGGATCCTATACATCCAAACCAATAGTATAATGCTTCGTGTACCTCGCATACAAAACAGAGTGTCAGAAATAGCAATGAGCTTTTGAATAAAGCACGAGACGCAAAAGATGATTACTTACAATGAAATCGGAGTATTGAAAATAAATTCCTAGTCTGGGCAGCAACTAAGTTGCTCTAAAGCTATCCTAAATGTCTCTAAAAAATGAAGGAAAGACTATGAATTACTCATGCAAAAGGAAACTAGATAACTACACAATTATCAAACTAAATCCTACGAAATCGAATCATTAAAAGTGGATTTGAAATTTTACTTACAATCCTAAAGTCTACATTTAACTATAATTAGACGGTATAAAAAATATCCTAGAGTTTCAAAGGAAATATGACATTATACTCCTAAGTTAATCAATTCAAACTATAAAGGAAAAAAAAAACATCTAAATGTATTATTAAAAATGAATTAATAACTAAAAGAAATTAAATGCAAAAATATTTATAAAAAAAATGTCAAAAATATTCTAATATCCTAAAATATCAGAATATATTTTTTATGGATTTTTTACATGCCGAAATAATCAAAATCAAAATCAAAATTGAACATGTGTTAGTATTGTGAAGCATGGAAACAGGGGGTGTAAACCAGAATTTCAAAATGAACTGAATTATGTTATTGCCACGTTGGGCCCAGAAACGCAGCGGGTGCAAGCTAGCAAAATACTAAGCCCAGTCCAGTATTGATACTAAGTCCAACTGTTTTTTTTTTGTCCAAAAAGATTGATTTTATTCAGATTTTTAATGTGTCACATTTTATTATATTTTTATTATTTTTATGTGGTATGTGACATGATATCAATTGGTCATAGTTATACTTAAATTATATTATCAGATTTTTTTTATAAAATTTAAAAAAGGAGGACACGTGTTGGATTGGGACAGGCTGATAGGAGAAATGCATGAACCCAAAGAGAACCAGCCACGCTTAGGGCACGAGGAGGCTTCACCGGAACAGAGACGTTTCCGGTCGTCTTCTCTGGTGCATCTTCCTGCCGGAAAAACACGACGTCGACGTGAAGAAAATCGAATAACACTGTCTCGTTCGAAAATTCGCGTAGACTACAGATCTGACTTCCAATCCTATTAAACTTTACTTTCTGTCTATGAAATCTCAACATGAAATTGACGCGTAAAACTGGAAATTTACGAACTCCGCGTTTAACACCACCCCTATCCGGAAGTAGAACATTTGATTCTCAGCAAGAAATTCCTTAACTAATGCAAGAGTTTCGATATACTTACTTGCAATAAAATGCGAATACAGATCAAATCTCCAGAAAATACAGCTCTGTGTCTTGATTCCAGAAGATGAAAATAACCTAGCGATTCCAAGAAGACACTGAGAAGTAGACTTGGCGAATGTTCGAGTCTTGTAAAAGATGGAAACGATAACAGTTTCACACAATGCTTGAACCGAGAGAAAGTCGGACGAAGAACGAAAGGGAATATGAGGATCGATCCATGAAGAAGAAAATCTGTCCGTGCTTTTCTGTTACTGATCCTTTTTCTTGGCGTGAGAATTTGTGGAGGTTGTTACATTCTATCACGGATGAGAAAGAAGTTGGTGGTTGAAGTTTGCCACGGCGGTGGAGGAAAGAAAAAGAGGAAGAATTGTTGCAGACGGGAGCAAGAAATCACAGCGGCAATGGTTATTGGTGACGATTATCGAGAGAGAAAGGTGTAAGGGTGAGGTTGATGAATGGTTGTGGCGGTGGTCATGAAGATGGTTGTTAGAAGGAAAAGAAAGTGGTGAAGAATGGAGGTGGGAGTGGAGAAGAGTTAAGGATGAGAAGAATGAAAGAGAGTGGAGAAGTGGTTCGGCGTGATGAGTGTTGTTGTTCTGTTAGCAAAGAAAGAGAGATGGTCACAGTCTGTTAGAGAAAGAAGATCGTGGCGATGTGTTGTCAGAGTGAAGGAGAAAAAGAAAATGGAAGAATGAAAGTGAGGGCGTGATTGTGGATGAAAATGAGAAGAGAATATGGATGTTGTTATGGCTGTTGTGAGGATTCTGTTACAGTTGCGGGTGGAGAGAAAGAAGAACCCAGAATGAATGGAGGAGGTCAGTGTGGTGTAACAGAGAGATTTTCTTGTCACCTCGCGCAAAAGCAATCAAGAAGCAGTTTTTATTTGCTGGGGGATTGTTACTGATCGCGAGCAGAAGCAAGTAAGGTGGGATGATCGAAAAAACGGATCCGAAGGAGTTGTGTGTTTTTTTCCAAAATGCTCCATGATGCCTGCATATTAACATGTATGGCCAAATAGAGTAAGACTAAACTACTGCCTGCCACGTACACAACAAATACACTCATGCCCATATCCTCCTCTTCATGACTCTCTAACTCGGAATACAAGCATTTTCGAAACAAAGTCGAAAGACAAAAGTCGTAGAATGCATTTCCGTGAACAGTTTTCATGTTCGGAGTTTTTCGATTCGAGACCCGTAGCTCGCTTTAAAATGGCCTTGAAGTTGAGAGTTTACAACTGATCGCTATCTCGGCATTTTTCTAGACATTTTTACTCAATCACTCAAACCAAGTGCGCTACTTTACGGTTCTATAATTTCATCGGCACTCCACCAAATGATGCAAACTTGGTGCCGTTGGAAAGATGACATGTAGTACAACAACTTTGTATTTCATCATGAATTCATGGCAAACTTGTAGAATACATGGCAAACTCCAACTTTCGTGTTCGAAGTTTTTCCGTGCGGCGATCGAATCGACGAGAAAACAAACTCAAACATGTGCACAAAAACTGTTCGATAAAATGCTTCCGTAGCCATGGCAAAAATGTATATGCTGTCTTGCGTTTTGGCAGCCTCAAACTGCAAACTACGGAGATCCGTATCTTCCGCTCCGACGTCCGAAACCAAAATGTTTGTGAACGAAACTCGTAGTGGAAATGACAATCTCCAACTTCCGTGTTCGGAATTTTTTATTGCGGCGAACGAATCAATGACAAAAACAGCCCTGAACACGCGCACAACAACTATTCGAATCTTACAAACATAATGAGTTCTTATTTTCCGAGCTTTATAACTTCCGATCTGAGTCTCGAATGAATTCGATTCCTTCAACAAAGTTGTAGACTACCGTGAGATGAACAACTTTTCAGTTGAACACTTTTTAATTCGGAGCCACGAACTATGATAAAATCGAACCCGAAACTGTCAGCTTGAGCATAGAAACAAACACTTTAAAATATTTCTAAGTGTTGAAATTTTGAGAAATGATAAACCGTAACTTCCGAGCTCCGTAATTTTTTTATCCGATTCCCGAATAGATTCGATTTCTTCAGCAAAGTTGTAGATTCCCGTGAGATGAACAACTTTGATTTTGAACTTAACTCGAATCGACGCCTCGAAACACATGTAAAATACCTCCGAAGTCGAGCGCTTGAACACATTAAAAACACTCAAAATTTTCACTGTGTAAACTTCGAAAGTTGTGAACTTCAAACTTCGGAGCTTTATAACTCGAAATTCGGGCATTTCTGGAAAAATCTTCACAAGGACAAAGTCGGAGTACGAAGTGTGCTCTTTCCAACGATTACTCATTCATGACATTTCGACCACAGACGAGCAAGATACGGAATCGACAATATGGCTCCGTGAACATAAAGTGCTTAAAACTTAGAAAAAATTTCTAAGTCCAAGATTACTTAAAATGCAAGAAACCTCATTTTCACCCGATTCTTCCGATTTTTCTCAACAAATGATCGTATTTTCTCAAACGTCGACTTTTGACCATAATTTCGACCTGAAATTTCACCCGGTCAATCTTTGACTTTTGTTGACTTTTTGATACATGCACTCAAATATCATTTTATCCACCCGTTTTTTTGATTTTCTGATGAATCGCGTGGACCGATAAGCCGTATACAGACACTTCAAGACTCACAGAAGGCCATAGAATCAATTTGGGCTCAAATATTCGAACACAACACACTGTAACTCGAAACTGTAATCAATATCCATCTGATAGGCGATCAAAACACCAAAACCTCAACTCGCGAGATAATAATCAGAAGCTCCTAGACACGCATATCTTGCGTATTGAAATGACGCTTGAATTATCAGAACCTCAAATAGTCAACTTTTTGGAACCAAACCTCTTCTTCAGAACTGTACAGGTTCATACGATTAGAAAATCTCGAACCTATGGCTAATGAATGAATGAATGGCATGCATGTAATGCACCTACTAATTAAATGTAAGCCAATTATTTATTAACAAAATGAAAAGGGTGAATTTTGGGGTGCAACAATAGCCAATTAACCGGAATTTGAAGGAATTGAAACAATATGTCATTAGAATCAACTAAGATAAGTGATTAAAACTGGTAGAAAGTTTATTAATAAAATGATAATATGGTTGAATGGTGCTCAATTGAATTAAGTTGGTTTTGCTGGATTATGTAGATTATGTGAATATTGACAAGAGCAAAATGGTTGAAGATAACAGATGGTGTTTTAGTTAACCGAGGTATTGTGGTAGCATTGAAGTAGTAGAAGTCAGTTAGGTGCAAGTTGTGGACTAGTAGGTACAAACACCTAGTAGTATACTTAATGACTAGAATTAATATGCTAATTTGAAAATGAAGGAACAGTAGTGGATTGGTTGTTGATGGCAGTGCAGAATCAAAATACTAGCAATCCTAACTGATGAGCAGCTAAGTAGAATTAGATGAAAACAATCTGAATGATTATAAGTTGAATTGTAGTATAAGTTGGTATGAGACTAATGTAGTAACTAGTAGTGGATTATTAAGTAGATGAAGGTATTATATGTTGGTAGCAAGTGGTATTAATAAGACCTATAATAATAGTATTGGTATAACTAAGTTGTAGGCTTTTAGCCAATGTTGAATTGTACTAAGTTGTAGGCTTTTAGCCAATGTTGAATTGTTACTGAGTTATAGGCCTATGGCCAATGTGGAATTGTGGATAACTAGTTGTTAAGTTGTCGTTGTCGCGTGTTGTTGTTGTTGTTGCGTTGTCGTGATTTTGTTATTTAAGTTAAGGTCGCATGACATACATTGCATTATTAAGTTGGCCTGGGTTGGCATTTTTTAAGTTGGAGAGAATGCTCACCATGTTGGCCTGGATTGGCAAAATATTAAGTTGAAGGCTTATGCCTTGTTGATGCCTCGGTAAACTGGTAGATTTCTAAGTTGGGAGTTTTACTCCAATGGTACCACATGCATGTGAACAGTTGAGTTGCATTTGAAGTCGCATAATTATAGTTGTTATGTTGATGTGTCGGTTGATTTAAGTTGTTGTTATTCACAAGTTGTGAAATAGTTGTTATGTGGTGTTGGAAATGTTGTTGTGATATAATTCTTATAGTTGTTATTATAAGTTGTGAAGTGGTGGTTCTATATAAGTTGATCTAATATATTATTTATCATGTATTCAGTTATATTGGTAGATATCTCACCCTTTTCATTTGTTTCGTCGTTGCCTTTATACTGATAACATGCAAGTATTCGAGAATGGAGAATTAATTGTTGTTAGTCCAAGTCGGTTTAGTTGCTCTGATACGTAGCACTCAGGGGGATGAACGATTGTTGTTTAATTGTTGTTATTGTTTTAGTAGTTGAATCTTAAGTTGTTGTTATTAAATAATTGTTATGTTAAAGTTGTTTTGATCTGAACATGAGGTTATGTCATTATTAGTTGAATTATGTGAATTCGTTTATTAATAAAAAATGTTTTTCTTTCAAAATAATAAATCAGGTTGTTATTAGTTTATCCGAACCAATGTTATGTATCTGAATTAATTATGATTATATGAAGTTGTTCTAAGTTGAAAATGTGGAATCTCATTTGTTTGTTGAAAATTTTGCACTCTGATTTCCTTATACATACCGGGTAAAAATTGGGTGTTACACCCTCCTTCTTAGGATAAGTCAAATGCTCATATGCTTACTGTAACACCCCATCTAAATACCCCGAATAATATTAATTAAATTAATATCTAAGTCATCTTTAATCAGAGTTAACACGGTATAATAAGGGATGTCACAATTAATAATTAAAATAACCTTCATTCAAACAGTAGCCATGCTACACTGAGGATCAACATCTTCAAAATAATTCAATATAGATAAGACCATGTCTTACACAGCGGAAAACATCATAACCAAACACGGAATAATTCCATCATTATTATTCCCAACAAAGTTTAAAATAATTAATAAACCAATATCTAATTCCTCATCTAACATTCCCCAGTGTTACAATCTAATCAGAGCATGACACTGACTCGCGTACTAAACGATAAGCTCTAGAGCCATCCTCACCAACTCCTCAGCTGCTAACTTTAATCTGAAATGGTAAGTAAGGGTGAGACTTCTCATAATTAAAGCATATTATAAGCTTCTCAATTAACAATATATTTCAAGCACATTAATCCACCCATTTCAACATAACTCCAGATTCAATACACAGTTACAACCATATAATCATCATGCACAACAATCATCAATCAGAGAATAGTAACACTGGAAGACATCCTAACATGTTACTATCCCATACAATCAAAATGCAGACTCAATGCATGCGGTACCGACTCGTGACTCAAAGTCACCCAACACTGATCCATCATCAACCGGATACAGTACCATCGATTCGTCCATAAACACCCGGACACGAATCCAGCCTAACCACCCATCCTCACTCGGGTATCGGTTATCGGCAATCCAAGTCAAATTCCGCACAATGGGAATTAACTTCACCAAAACAATGCATATGCACGCACATCACCAGCATGCAACATTAATCAGTCTATGTATACATTCATTTAACATAACTGAATCACAACAATCAACATGATATATCAACCAATCATGCATACATCTAACATCAGCATAAACATGCAAACCAATCAACATGATATAATCACCTATCATGAAATAATTCATCACCGAGCATAAATATGCCAAACACTTACTCTTCAATTGGTAAGACTATCACCAGTATATATCACAACAATGACAACTAAGGTCAACAACCATCAGGCATATACAACACCAACAAACACATGATATCAATACAATCATGAATACACCAATCATCATAAACCGAATCAAAACTCAAAGACATGATATTCCAACCATCATGCATACAAATAACAACAGCGTAACACGCTTTACATTCACTCAGTATCAATATACCCATCACCACAGTTTCACTGTTACATACACCTCAAAGTGCGTCAGTCAAAAATTGTTCGTTTCGAAATTTGCCTCTTTTTCAAAATAATTTCAACTTTTAGAAAATCTTTTCATTTTATAAGATAGAGCATTAAATTTAAGAAACAACGTCCAAAACGGCGCTCAAAACGGACTTACGGTTTGAAAGTTATGAATTTTCAAAGTTTTAAAAATTTTCCAAAAGTTTCAGTGGAACCCGGTTCCTCCCTGGGAGTAACCGGTTCCCACAACTCAAAAATACACGCCCCCTGGAAAAATGTATGGGGAACCCGGTTCCTCCAGGTAGGGAACCGGTTCCCAGAAGTAAAAATCTCATTTTTCTGGAAAATTAACGTGGAACCCGGTTCCTCCCACACAGGAACCGGTTCCTGAGTTCAAAAATACCATTTTTCACCATTTTAAAAGCTGGAACCCGGGTTCTCCCACTGGGGAACCGGTTCCCACGACCATCAGACCCAAAAATTTAGTTTTTGACAGCATTATTTCCCAAAACCATTTCCTCTTTATTCCAAAACGTGCCACACATTCCGACACCATAAATTCACTCATTCATCATCAATAACATACAATATAACATGTTTTATTCGTCAGTAATGATCCTGTATCATACAGATCCATTAATCTATACATTCTGACACAATCTGACATCATCTGACACCATTAGGTATACACCCATGGAAACTTAGAAATCCCTAAACATAGATTTCCTAACATGCTATGATCTATAATATTAAAATCAAAACCGATAATAAACCATAATCAATCGAAATCACCCCTTACCTTGTGGGTTCTTCGAATTCCGACACCTTAGGTCTTCTTCCTCTTTCCTCCTCTTCTCAAATCCACGTATAGTGAGTTTTCTCCAAAAAGATCTTTTTTTCCCCTCTTTTCCTTCTTTTATTTCTTTTATTATTCTAACATAATAAAAATAACATAATTAATGTGAGTAGAGTCTTTTACTCCTCACACCCTCACTTTATTCATCATACCACCAATAAATCCACTTCCATTTAATTTAATTTACTTCCAATAATCCAAAATATTAAATATTACATTCCTAATTAAATTAATAATTAAAAATCGTAATTATTTAATAATCGATTTATTTGGGGTGTCACAACTCTCCCCCACTAAAAGAGTTTTCGTCCTCGAAAACACAACCTAGACGAACAGTTCGGGATATGAGTCCTTCATCTGACTCTCCAGTTCCCATGTAACATTTCCATCTGCTGGTCCTCCCCAAGCTACTCTTACCAATGCGATCTCTTTGACTCGCAATCGTTTCAACTCTTTCTGATCAAGAGATATTTCAGGCTCTTATGATCACTAATATCTCAAATCGAGAACCATATAAATAATGCCTCCCCAACCTCAAAACAAATACAACAGCTGCCAACTCTAAATCATGAGTCGGACAACTCCTTTCATGCACTTTCAATTGTCGTGAAGCATAAGCCACAACCTGCTTATCTTGCATCAACACACCACCTAATCCCATTAATGGTGCGTCACGATACACAACAACAGACTTAGTCGGATTCGACAAAATGAAGATCGGAGCACTAGTCAACCTCCTCTTCAGCTCTTGAAATCCTTTCTTCCAACTATCACATCATGTTTGACATCATTTCCAATATCACTAACAAATATCCTTCTTATTCAACCACTAGAATCCCACACGATCCATTTCTATCGGGTTAAGAATGCATCAGCTCAGCTCACTTCTTACCCCCTTCACTCTAGGATACATGATTTATCACATCGTTACACTGCAACACAATTATAAGAACCTCCACCGAACCGCAATGTCCCCAACTTTTATACACGACGCCAGTACCACGAGGCTACGTTCCAACGATCGAGCTTGCAAATTAATACATCTATTATAATGGATGTAACATCAATAAGACATAGAACCCTTCACCTAACAATTCTATTTTGAAATTTCCAATAGTTTCATAAACTCCTCACCTTCTAACGTTTAATTTGTGACTTCCAAAAATCATACTCGCATAACTCAGTGCATCACATTACGCTTCCGTTACGCGACTCTAATCATTGACCTTAGGTCACTATCTTCATTTGATTTTCATCAACTACCAGCTCTACAAGTTTCATATTTATCTTTAGACTCTCTCTTTAATATCTACCAGAAAATCACTGTTCACCTTCTTACATTCTAAACCTTCCACTCCGCGGCTTCAACTTGCATACACACTCAAGTCTCCGACCTGCTAGATAATTTCCAAGTCTTTTTCATAGCCCTTTTCCTCTTAGTTTCATGCGAACTGATGAACTACTATCCTCTCAATAGAACGTCAACCGCTTCACACACTATCAAGCCTGCAAGATGAGTCTATTCAACCCAACACGATCCCGTCTACTATCAACAAGAGATTAAGGGTGATCAGTTCCTCAATTTGTCAATAGATAGCCGGCAATCACAATGGAGTATAAACCACCGTACCAAACTATAATAGCGTTCCTTTAGAACTCGTGCTCGAAGTCACTCAAGCACCATGGTTCAATAATCCCCCTTTTAAGGTTCACAACTTCTTCCACAATTATTCCTCATCTGATATCGACGACGAGATACCATCGACCAAACAATTTACATAATCTCCTTCACCCTCACTTAGCATCACACAAATGTTAAGTATTTTCCCCCTCATGAGATGCTAACATACCAAACACACCATAACTCATTTTGTCCCCATTTGAAGTCCTTATCCATGCGGAGAACTTTAACGACATTCACAACTCTTAGTCTCCCTTTAAATCTCATAACATCTAGGATCCATATATGTTCAGTCTAAATCTTATTTCAAATGCAATCCCGGTAATACATCTCATCATATGATCGGTAAAAGAACTTCCAACATTTTCTTAGCACATGTCAATATTTTGACATCTTAAACATGATTGCATTTCCTATCGAATTGATTTTTCCTCTAATATCACTTATCTTTTCCTCAGATGCTAACGTCACTTATTCATCCTCAATCGACATAAGTTGCATCTCTAATACTTTCGCATTCTTACAAATACCAACTTCTCATTCATTAAGAATATATCATTCTTGATCTCGTCTCAAATAACTGCGACTGTTACTGGTTATGTCCATAAAATCTTCCAAGACCCGCAACAAATTTTGGACCTTCCCACTACAATACTGCGTCAGCCTTAGATGGGTCTACCGCATTACCGTCACTTGAGATAACATGATAAGGAAAACTCACGTCCTCATACCGTATTCTACACCATGAAAACTTAACCAAATTCTACTCTCTCTCGAAGTTGGAATTCACCTCACAACATTCAACATACCTATACCGAGTTTTAGAAGCTTATTTCTAACTATCTTCATCCTTATCCTGACCACGAAGGTAAGTTAATCTAAACTCAACTTTACTGAAGGCATACTTTCCAACCAATTGATCCATCAAATCACCAACAATTTGAAAAAGATATTTAGTCTCAATCACCACTTAAATCAGTTATCAAAATCCACACGCAATTTGCGCTACTCTCTTCCTCCTTGACTAAGGAAATTAGAGCTCCCCAAACAATACACTTGGTTTTACAAATCTATTTCTCTGCATATCTTCCAATAGCTTCTTCGATTTTTCCTAACTCAAAAGTCGACATCTTGTATGGTGTCATAGAAACAAGTTTTGTACCAAGAACGACATCAACAACAACTCTGATTCTCCTCAAACATCACTACATGATAAATAAATTACTTTCAGGTGCTGGGACCGTTTTTAAAACAAAGTTCATCACATTATCTTTCCAATGCTTCAAACGGAACTCAAATCAGACATCCAAAACTCAAGTTATGAATCTTACAAGTTTTCGGAAGGAATGCTGTCAGCTTCAGGAAATCAATTCCCTGTAATAGGTAGTCGATTTCCACCTTGTGGGAGTGAGAAATCCCAAAACATCATAGAATACAAAATTTGAGATCCTAACTTCAACATACCGCAACACACATCATTCCCCATGATTAATTGCGTCAAGTTACAATTCCAATAACCAATTCACACAACTGCATACTTTATATCAACCATTGACATTGACAAAATCAATCTTTTCAAGAACACAAAGAAGTAACTCACACAGACAGCTCCACAATCAACCGGAGTGTTGCAACATTCCCACCATACCAGCTTCATCTTCTCAAACTCATCCTTCTTAATTACCAAATATCTTCTAGGCCAAGAATATGCATCGACTCATCAAAACGATTCATAATCACTTGGTTTAACTTCAAACATCCAACCCAAGGATGACCTCCAGCTAATCCAACATCTTGCTCAGACGATGAGTCGCTATTGTTCCCATGGAAACGTCGGAACTCACACCTCAAATGGAACATCATTGTCCATAACATCGTCCTCCACTCCCAGTGATGCGAACAACACAAGCACTTAATTGTTACCACTTAAGAGAACCTTATCTGACCATCATACTGAATTCTCGAATTCGTAATCCCTCCGAATTCGGAAAACTACGCAGTCTAACCAACATCTGCACTCAGGTAACCAATAGCACATCGATCCAACTCTGCACACCAGAACATCTCAGAGAAGCAAAGTTTCTCCCCCACTTGCTTCTAAACCATTCCTGCAACTAGGTAGCCAGGAAAAACAAGCAGTACCGACAGTGTTTCACACACATGTCGTATGCAGAAGGAGTAATGACATTAAGACACTGGTCACAACGACCGACTATGCTCTGATACCACTATTGTAACACCCCATCTAAATACCCCGAATAATATTAATTAAATTAATATCTAAGTCATCTTTAATCAGAGTTAACACGGTATAATAAGGGATGTCACAATTAATAATTAAAATAACCTTCATTCAAACAGTAGCCATGCTACACTGAGGATCAACATCTTCAAAATAATTCAATATAGATAAGACCATGTCTTACACAGCGGAAAACATCATAACCAAACACGGAATAATTCCATCATTATTATTCCCAACAAAGTTTAAAATAATTAATAAACCAATATCTAATTCCTCATCTAACATTCCCCAGTGTTACAATCTAATCAGAGCATGACACTGACTCGCGTACTAAACGATAAGCTCTAGAGCCATCCTCACCAACTCCTCAGCTGCTAACTTTAATCTGAAATGGTAAGTAAGGGTGAGACTTCTCATAATTAAAGCATATTATAAGCTTCTCAATTAACAATATATTTCAAGCACATTAATCCACCCATTTCAACATAACTCCAGATTCAATACACAGTTACAACCATATAATCATCATGCACAACAATCATCAATCAGAGAATAGTAACACTGGAAGACATCCTAACATGTTACTATCCCATACAATCAAAATGCAGACTCAATGCATGCGGTACCGACTCGTGACTCAAAGTCACCCAACACTGATCCATCATCAACCGGATACAGTACCATCGATTCGTCCATAAACACCCGGACACGAATCCAGCCTAACCACCCATCCTCACTCGGGTATCGGTTATCGGCAATCCAAGTCAAATTCCGCACAATGGGAATTAACTTCACCAAAACAATGCATATGCACGCACATCACCAGCATGCAACATTAATCAGTCTATGTATACATTCATTTAACATAACTGAATCACAACAATCAACATGATATATCAACCAATCATGCATACATCTAACATCAGCATAAACATGCAAACCAATCAACATGATATAATCACCTATCATGAAATAATTCATCACCGAGCATAAATATGCCAAACACTTACTCTTCAATTGGTAAGACTATCACCAGTATATATCACAACAATGACAACTAAGGTCAACAACCATCAGGCATATACAACACCAACAAACACATGATATCAATACAATCATGAATACACCAATCATCATAAACCGAATCAAAACTCAAAGACATGATATTCCAACCATCATGCATACAAATAACAACAGCGTAACACGCTTTACATTCACTCAGTATCAATATACCCATCACCACAGTTTCACTGTTACATACACCTCAAAGTGCGTCAGTCAAAAATTGTTCGTTTCGAAATTTGCCTCTTTTTCAAAATAATTTCAACTTTTAGAAAATCTTTTCATTTTATAAGATAGAGCATTAAATTTAAGAAACAACGTCCAAAACGGCGCTCAAAACGGACTTACGGTTTGAAAGTTATGAATTTTCAAAGTTTTAAAAATTTTCCAAAAGTTTCAGTGGAACCCGGTTCCTCCCTGGGAGTAACCGGTTCCCACAACTCAAAAATACACGCCCCCTGGAAAAATGTATGGGGAACCCGGTTCCTCCAGGTAGGGAACCGGTTCCCAGAAGTAAAAATCTCATTTTTCTGGAAAATTAACGTGGAACCCGGTTCCTCCCACACAGGAACCGGTTCCTGAGTTCAAAAATACCATTTTTCACCATTTTAAAAGCTGGAACCCGGGTTCTCCCACTGGGGAACCGGTTCCCACGACCATCAGACCCAAAAATTTAGTTTTTGACAGCATTATTTCCCAAAACCATTTCCTCTTTATTCCAAAACGTGCCACACATTCCGACACCATAAATTCACTCATTCATCATCAATAACATACAATATAACATGTTTTATTCGTCAGTAATGATCCTGTATCATACAGATCCATTAATCTATACATTCTGACACAATCTGACATCATCTGACACCATTAGGTATACACCCATGGAAACTTAGAAATCCCTAAACATAGATTTCCTAACATGCTATGATCTATAATATTAAAATCAAAACCGATAATAAACCATAATCAATCGAAATCACCCCTTACCTTGTGGGTTCTTCGAATTCCGACACCTTAGGTCTTCTTCCTCTTTCCTCCTCTTCTCAAATCCACGTATAGTGAGTTTTCTCCAAAAAGATCTTTTTTTCCCCTCTTTTCCTTCTTTTATTTCTTTTATTATTCTAACATAATAAAAATAACATAATTAATGTGAGTAGAGTCTTTTACTCCTCACACCCTCACTTTATTCATCATACCACCAATAAATCCACTTCCATTTAATTTAATTTACTTCCAATAATCCAAAATATTAAATATTACATTCCTAATTAAATTAATAATTAAAAATCGTAATTATTTAATAATCGATTTATTTGGGGTGTCACAACTTACCATCTAATTACCTTATTGTTACCACCTCCTCACCACCAAAAATAATTAAGCATCCTCTCTATGTCTTCCACCAATGTGTTTGGTAGTATAAACACACTCATAACATAAGTAGAAATATCTTGCAAAATAGATTTAATCATAACCTCTTTATCAGCTTTAGACATAGGACGACCCCTCTACAAATTGATTCTTTTCTATATCTGGTCTTTGAAAAAAGATGATTTCGCCTTCTTACTGAAGGTTGAGAAAAAGACAAGAAAGGGGTGTTTGAATTGGATTTTCCATAAATAATAATATTAGAAATCAATTATTTAGAAGAGAAATAATGAAAAGTTCAGTTTATACAAGCTCACTTTAGAAAAGGACTTAATCCACTAATCTTGAAAGATTACAAAGACACGACCTACCCGTCAGTGACTAACAACAATAAAATAATAACCTATTAGTGATCCCTTAAGAATTCTGACCTACCCGTCCCCCTAAGAGATATAACGATAACTAAATCCCTAAGGCTCCTTACGTACTTGGTCCCTTGAGGGAGATTTCTCTTTGCCTTAGAAAAGGACTTAATCAACTCAAAGTTGAATGTTGTGTTTACAAATGTGCTTCTAATAAGTGGATTACAAAAATGTTTAAGTATAGATTGCTTAACACAAATATGAGCAACAACTCTTGTGTCCAAACAATTTAAAATAATAACACAATAATGAGAAACAACTCTTGTGTTCTAATTAAATAATACCAACACAATAATGAGCAACAAGTCTTGTGTTTTAACAAATGAAGAACAAATAATAACACAATTAATGAGCAATTACTCTCGTGTCTTTATCTTCTTTCTTAGATGAGCAATGAAGAACAAAAAATTAACACAAATAATGAGCAACAACTCTTTGTGTTTTGAATCTTTTCTTTTGATAGATCTCTTCACGTTTTTGGTTTTGTATTGTTACTATTTTTGTTGATTTGTTGTTCGTATTCGTCAATCCGTCAATTTGCTAATGAATTGCTTGACCCTTTATATAGGTCTTGAGTAAGTAGACCATTGTAGTAGTACACACGTCACTTTCATATTCTAGCTGCCAACGGTAAGAAATGCTCGTGGGAGACAAATAATACACAATATATCAATTTGAGTGAAATTTGTAATTGTACCTTTGTATTAACTCGTGTAGCTCATGTTTCTGATGATATTGTCTTCTGATTGATATTACTTTTGATGAAGTAGTTTGGCTTGACAAGATATCATTTTTTGATATTGTCTTCTAATGGAATATATGATATCTATTAGAAATGAGTCCAAAAGATCTATCTTTGATTGATCCTTTCTTCTAATGGAATACTTCCGAGGTTTAGAAGATGTGTGTGTATTCCACGAAGTATCTGAGTCTTCAGAATCTTGACTTTGTCTTCATAAATATAAGCAACTGTTTTTCTGATGAACAAATCCTGACTTCTGATTTGGAAGTATAAGCTTTCTTTTGATGTGATTAGAATCTTGACTTTGTCTTCAGAATTAGAAGCAACAACTTTTTTATGAGAAAATCTTGACTTCTAACATTTGACTTGAAAGCTTGTTTCTTGTGAAATCCTGATTTATAATCTTGTAGCAGCAACTTATCATAAATTCTTTCTTCTTGAATACTTGTGACTTCTGAAGCATAATCTTGTTGAGAAGTACACACATGATCCTCTTTTTGGCGAACATTCAACATTCTTCAGAACTGTGGATGTTTCTTCATAAGCGGATGCGAAAAGTCTTTTCGATGTGCTTAGTGTATTTCAGATTCTTTAGAAAACAATCCTGAATCAATTGGGATTCTAATTTGCACACTCAAGAAATCATTAGAAACAAAATTATTTACATATAAAATATATGTAGTGTGATCATCAAAATCCAAAGATTAGTTGTAGAATCCTAAATTTATTCTAACAATCTCCCCCTTTTTGATGATGACAAAACCATGTATTTTAATATAACAATTTTACACAGTATTATCATAATCGAATTCAGAGTTAAGAAGAAAACTTTCCCTGATTTGCATGAGTTCCACCTGAGTCAAAGACTTACAATTTTTAGAAGGTAGGGATTTTTTAGTATTGCTTAGAAAACTCCTCCTGAGTCAAATAATATCCCCCTGAGTTTAAAACTTAAGATCTTATCAGAAAGTTGGGTTTTCTGACCTTAGCTTTCTTTTCCAGAATTATGATTAAAGCAAATGGAAGAGATTTAATATACTTTCACTATATTCCATCTGAAGCAATTTATACGTTCTCTTGTGAGTTTGTAACCTCACCTCTTTCACCTTTTTAGCGCCTCCAAAAGATTTCTCAAGGATCTCCCAACCTTATTTTGCGGATTCTGAATCACTAACCTTTTCGAAGTTGTCTGGACTCAGACATTGATGAATTATAAAGAGAGATTTATAACTCTTCTTCTCTGATTCTATGTGTTCTTTCTTTTCTTCTTCTGAATCATCTTCTTCAAGCGCTTCTACTTCATCCTTTACAAGATCCCAAAGACCTTGACAACAGAATAAAACCTTCATCTGCTTGCACCAATTATCATAGTTGTCTACTTTCAGAGTTGATAAACTTGCAGGATAATTAGCATTCCCATAGCTCACTGCCATCGTGAATGTTTCTTCTTTAATCATTCTTGATCGTTACTTCCCTTGAATCGATTAACCGGAGCTTTGATACCATATGTTGGAAATCCACCAAAACCTATGATGAGTTTCTACCAATATTGATGAACGAGATTGATATCACCATACAATAACAATGAGAAATTAAAGAAACAAAGAAGAAGATGGAAATATGAATTTCTGCAGAGTTTCTCTCTTCCCACAAACTGTGGAAAAACTTTTATTATTCACTTTGAACATGCAAAATACTGTAAATGAATTGAACTACAAAAAATAGGGGCTACTCCCTCTATTTATAGATTTAGGTTAGCTTGCTCCCTAAGCCAAATCAAATATATTCTATTTTAGATTTAAATCAAATCTATCTAAATCTAAAATCAAATATGTGTGTAACAAACTATTTCCACACTCCTAAATCAAATCAAATCAAATATTTTCTGACACAAGGAATTACTTTCAACAGTATGTAAATAGATATAGTTTATAATTCAGTTTGTATAATTCAATTCGTAATGGAATCATCATTTACTTATTTTCTCTCTTTCTCGTCTTACTAAAAGTGTCTTACGCACTAACAAATTGGTATCTAGAGTTTCTAGTTCGTATTCTTGATCCTATTTTCAAGAACTTTATGTTGGTTGTCTTATTTCCAGGAAACGCGAATCAATCACTGCAAATATGAATGGTACTAATGACATTCCAAATTCTCTTCCAACTCTTGACGGAAAGAATTGGATTCGATGGAGAAAACAAATGTAATCTTTGTTAGGATTTCGTGAAACCCTATAAGTGGTTACTTCATTCGTTTTGCGATCGTTTCTGAGATAACAAAGTCAATTACGACGGTGAATTCATTGATTTTGCACTTATGACTAAATTTGCACTTATGCACTTATGGCAGTGAGTTCAGTATAGAATGGTGATTTGATTCTTGCGTTACTTGTGTAATATGCGGTCGAATTTGGCGTTTAGTGTTAGTATTGTGAGCAAATTCATGGAGAGCCTGAAGTTATCTCACTTGGCAGTGGTCAAGAGTATTCTATAATACGTCAAAGGATCGATTGGTTACGAAATTCTATTTCCCACAATTACAAGGGTAGAAAATGAAATTTACTCAAATTTTCCAATTCTAATTGGTGCAGAGATAAGAAAGATAAAAATTCTATAGCTAGATACTTTTTATGTTTGGTGAAATTCTAATCTTATGATATTTGAAGAAGGAAGTGGTAGTGGCGCTCTCTTCTTGAGAGGTCGATTACATTATAGTTTCTTGGTGTGCATGTAAAACTATGTGATTGATGAATCTATTGAAGGAGTTGGGTAGCGAAGAGGGTGACATTGTAACCCTCATGGTTGATAATGTTTCCACTATAAACCTTGATAAGAACTTCATTGCGTATGGGATGAACAAGCATATTGAAATTGGGTTTCACTAATTGAGAGAACTTACTAGTGAAGGAAGGTTGAGATTGAGGTATTGTAGAAGTGAAGACCAAGTGGTCGATTTTTGGACCAAAGGAGTCACAGGTCAGGTGTTCAATAGATTAAAGAAGATTATGGTCATGAAAAACTTGGAGAACATGAATTAAGGTGGCGTGTTAAGAGAAATATTTAATTCACATTGGTTAGCATAAAAGTGAAACTAGTTACACTCCATTAAATTGTCAAATAGAAACTTACAATAGCCTACACCTTGAGCTTTTAGTTAAAAATTGTGTTAATGGATGAATGTAACTTATTGGCATAATAGTGCAACCGGTTACATCTGAAAGTTTTTAGTTTTATTTTGTATGACAATTGTACCTTATCATGTATCTTATGAATGAGAAAATTTTATATTTTCACTCTCAATTATCATCTCTATTATTCTCTTTCATTGTCTCCCTCTCCACACTCAATTATTCATCAACTTTGTGGTTCCAAGTTTTAACAATTAAAATATCGTCAAAGGTCGGGTATAGACAAGGGATAAAAGAGCGTCAATTATGGAATGTTGAAAATTTTAAAGAGAAAAAACATATTAAAGAATGAAGAAATGAAGTATAAGAATAAAGAATATCATATGACATGTTCAAGAAGAATGAGAATCAATATCTAGTGCGCAAAAAATATTTTAATAAGCTTAAATAAAATATCGATTTTTTGTCAAATAGTCTAGTGGCTGGAATTTACCCTTTAAATATGAATAAGTGAAATGTCACGAATTCAAACCCGCGACCCTACATCTAATATTCCTAAACAACTACCAACTGAACTAACTTAGCGGAACATAAAATATAAATTTTAGTTAAAATGAAATGTTGTTTAAAATTAAATATTATCTAGTATTTTATTAAGATTCAAATCTTATATAAATGATCATTAATATCCCTTTAATTCCTTAATATCACTTTCCATAAAAAAAAATCAACCAACTTTTTTCCATTTTAAAAAACTTTGAGAGAGAATGATGTAAATAAAGATAATTGAATTTTCTAATGTATTATTTTAATAGAAAGACTTAGATGACGATGTGAGATATTTTTTCACTTCCCAAATATTAGAGAAATAAAGAGTTAATTCGTAGTAAATCCCCTCGAGTTTGAAGTCGATGTTCTTTCTATTTGTTTTAAAAAAAACCTTAATCTTAACTAGAAATAGCGTAGATTTCAATTAATCCAATGATACATTTTAATCTCAAGAGATTCAATCTATCAAAGCAATAGTTTTAAGCACATCCTCCTCGTACATATCATTCAGCGTCTAGAAAACAATGAAGCTACAGTGCATTGCATCTTCTTCCTTGCATACACCATTCAACATCGAGGAAGCAATGCAAATATAAAATCTCACAATAGTTCACATAGCAGTCCCAGCCTTTCTGAATCAAAAGAAACATCTCAAAAGCAAAAATTTCAAAAAAGAGCCCGCTAAGTCAAAAAAAAAAAATTAAAATTGAAAAAAATTGACTTAGGCAAAAATTAGGGCATCCCAATGGACCGAAAAATCCAAAATAATCGGTCAATTGAGGGTTATGCAGAAAGAGGAAGGAGGAGGAAGGCTTAAGATATGTTACGAATTCTTTGTGATATGTCCAATGCACCTTGGTGTATTATTGGTGATTTCAACGATCTCTTAACTCAACATGACAAGAAAGGAATTCATCCATATCCTAATTGGCTATGCGCATGATTCTGTAATGTAGTCAGTGATTGTAATTTTGCTGACATTTTCCTTTAATGACATTTGTTTACTTAGATAAAGAGTAGAGGAACTGATCATGCAATTGAAGAAAGTTTAGATAGAACAATTACGGTTTGAGAGTGACAAGAGTATTTCCCTAATGCTCGATTGAGTAATCTTGTTGCATCAAAGTTAGATCATAGCCCGATTCTTTTTCAATGTGATCCGACATTAAGAAGCAACAATAAGTAATCTTTTCGATTCTAAAACCGGTGGTTGAAAGAGGAAAGGTTTAATGAGGTTGTCCTAAATGGTTGGATGCATGAGGGCAGTAATAATATTTTACATATAATTAAATCTTGTGTGGGAGAATTGGAAAAATGGATTAGACATAAGTGGAGGAAAGCTAAGGATGACATCATTGTCTTGTCGAGAAAACATGACATTATATTGAGGTATAAATAATAATGACTATGTGGCGAAGTTTGGAGAAGCTCGGAAACAGTACAACAAGGTGATCATGGTTGAAGAAACATTCTGGAAACAATGAGCTAAAATGAATTGGTTGTGCAACGGTGATCTTAACACCAAGTTTTTCCATTTGTCGGCAACGGCGAGAAGAAACTTTAAAATATTTGGCATGCTTCTTAATGAGGAACAAGTGGAGGTGAAGGATCAAATTGGTATATGTGAGGTGGCTAGGAGTTATTTTGAGAATCTTTTTACAACTTGAGAAGGAGTTTATGAACCGGTGTTGTCGTTGATTCAACCGAAAATATCCAATAGTGGCAATATGTTGTTAATGGCCCCTATAACCAAGGAAGAGCTTTATGAAGCATTTATGCATATGCACTCCGATAAATCATCGGGTCAGGGGTTTTAATCCTGCATTTTTCCATAATCATTGGGAGGTTTGTGGAAATGATGTGTTTATGGCTACTACTCAATGGCTGGAGCGTGGATTATTTGTTACCTCCATATGTTGTAACCCAAATTTTACCCTGAGTTTTCACATTCATTTATTTACATCATATTTAAATTTGTACTTTCATTTTTTATTCGTATATCATATTTATTTTCAATTTAATTTTCGCTCTTCATTTTTTAAATAATTGTTTTACACTTAATCAATATCTGCAAGATAGGGAATCAGAACCTCCTAACGGCCAGAACTTCTGCTCCTAACGGACAGAACTTCTACTCCTGACGGTTAGAACTTCTGCTCCTAACGGATAGAACTTCTGCTCCTAACGGCCAGAATTTCAAAATTCCAAGAGACCTAACATTCAAGATTCATCAATAAATCCAATATTTATGGCCCATTTAATCTAAAAGGGTCATTTTTGGTATTTAAAAAAAAATAACCTAATTTTTATTATATATAAGTTAGAAGTTATCACTGTTAGAGGAAGAAAAAGGAGGCATAGGCGATTAAGAAAAGAGAAACTCAGATCCATCACTTCTTCATACTCCATACATATCTTCATCAACACCCATCTCACCGAACCACCACCATACACCATCCAACCTCCACCGCTTCAACAATCTTCCAACCTTCACCGCTCCTTCAACTGTCTTCACCATCTCAACTCAACTTTCTGGTCAGCAGCAAGCTCCTCAACTCAACAACCGTTCAAGCTATGCAACTCCCTCGGTCAATTTCTCTTAGCATATTATTGTGTTAACTCATCTT
Organism: Vicia sativa; assembly: GCA_021764765.1. Lineage (NCBI taxonomy): Eukaryota > Viridiplantae > Streptophyta > Magnoliopsida > Fabales > Fabaceae > Vicia > Vicia sativa. The sequence continues at coordinate 46,686,979 of CM038793.1, read as the reverse complement.
TTTAGTGTTTTGGTTCCTAATTCAATTTATTTTCTAAGTTATTAATACTGTTGAATTTATGTTGATATTGCTAAACAATGTGGGATTCTGTTGTTTTGGGTTTGATATGAATCTGTTGGAAATGTCGGCTTGACTACACTTTCCTTTTGTTTAGAATGTTATCCTTCTAGAAAGTTTCTAAAAAAGGTTTATTTAACAATAGATGTTTATGTTGTATCAGAATTTGATGATAGGTTCGTATTGGTCGCATTTCATTTAGTTTATGTCGAAGTTGGTTTAATTTGATTAAAACTGATATTTGTTATTGTACGTTTGTTTTGTGTTACTTGAAATTGTAATGAATTGATCTGTGTAGTTTCGATGAAGGTTTAAGTATCTATATCACGTTTATTCGCGTAAGATATAACCAATAAACTATTTGGGACAGCCATGCTATTTCATTTTGATTAAATTTGTGATAGGGATTCCACTTTTGTTTCAATAAAGGTAACGATAATATTGTGTTACTTGCGTGTAAATCTAACAGAGGAACCTTGAGGGCAATATATTGTGTCCTTTGTGTGAATTTGGGAGAAAAATTGTTTTATATTGAATATGATCGATTGATTTGTGGCTGCCCGGAACCCGTTTTGGTTAGAGCTTGCGTAAAATTCAAGTTTTCATGTTTCGATTTTACATTGAACTATAGTTTGAGTCTTTCTTTGATTTTAGTTCATTTGTGTATTGAAATATTCGAATAACCGTTTATTTAATTCTTCATTTTGTTCATGTACATGTCGTATCAATTAATTTATTTCGGTTTTATACTTTGTAAATATTAACTTGGTCATTATTTCTTTATCCATTCATGTACATAGTTCATGCTAATTTCATTTCGATTTGTATACCTTGCTTACTAACCATTTTCCAAGTTGTTGCGATTCCATTTCGTTTTAATTTTTATTCCACACTTATGATACTAACATGTTTGCTATTTGTGAAGATATCCGAGGATTGTTCAAAGCATTCACTTTCATTAGCACATATACAATTGCTCACTAGCACTATAATATGGAATTACTATTTCGATTTATTATCTAGTTTTTGTTATTTATAAATATACAGATATTTAGTATTTTTATTCTTATATTTAGTATTGTAAATATATATATAATTATACTTCATTACTTTTAATTTTATACTTTATCATATTCATTTGTAAATAAATTCAAGTTATATTGCAATGATTCTTTTTGTGTTGCAACTTCGAATTTAGAATTCAATTCGACTTTCGAATGTGTATGGACACAAATATATTATTTGACTTCTTAGAATTAATTTTTATAATCTATTCTAATTAATCTAATAAAATGCAATGGGCAATAATCGATACTAGCTTCTCCGCGTTGATTTTGATTTGTATCCCATTGTAATTAATTTATCATTTTCTCTTTATTTATTTTTCATCCCCATTCAAAAAAATTGTATCCCGCTCCCTTGTTGCGTTGTAATTAATTGCTTTCTATTTTATTTTTATTTCTTTAATCCCCATTTGTAATGGATGTATCCCTCTCCCCAAAACTTGTAATATTTATTTAGCTCGCGTTTATTTTATCTTATTTAATCGTCACTTACACAAACCAAAAAAAATCATTTTTTAACTAATAATTGTGAATCATTTTAAACCCGTAAGTCGACAAAGCTTAGAAGCGTCGCGATGACCACACATGCACACATGTACGCTTGATCCTGGGCCTTCTTACAGTGAGCTTATTTCGATCAATTATTCCAATTGGTCGCCTTAGTAGACTAGCCCACTTTGCTAGTACACATGTAATTTAATCGCTTTATGTTTCTGTTGGCCACCATGTATGGGCTTTTCTCGATTTATTGATTTGTTTGCAATTATTCGTTTCTCCTTCATCTCTCGCGCCTTGGTCCATATACCAAGTTTTCTCATTTCCATAAGGGTTTCATAGTAGAGAGTAGGCTTGGCTATTCTCTCGAGATAGATCAAGTTTTATGGCTTGGTTGATCATAACCTGACTCATTCTTTCTCCATTCACCAAGAATTTAAAACACTTTCAATAAATTTTAAACTCGATCCAACGTCGAGTTTTCTCTTTAAACCTCGACCCAACGTCGAGTTTCTTTTTTAAAAATATTTTCTTAAATAAATACTCCACTTCTCTCTCTTCCCAAACGTATGGTAGTCAGTCCTGTTTTGACCCTCGATTATACGTTTGGCTTCTTTAAATGAATATAATTAAGAGAACCTTGTTTCACATCACCTTTTCTTAATAAAGCTTTTGGGTAGAAAAATATGATTAGGATGGTTCTGCCTACTCATCCGAGTACTTGGGGCGTTAGACATTGAATGCTTAGGGTCCAGTGCCCATCTCCCACATAAAATTAACTCAACTCATTAAAATCTTTTGTACGTTCGAGCACCTTTTACCTTTAAAACCTTTTCAATATTAAACATTATTCATTTATAATTGAGATATTCTTCCTCTATCCCCATGGTTTCTGACTTCTCCACTTGAGTACTATAGGAGTTCTCAAACCCTCCCTCATGTTGGTGCGTAGTCTTTTACTCTTTATCACAGCCTGTAGGCGTTTAGACGAGTCTTCTCTTTTAAAAATGATGACTTGTCTTTTCATTTAAAATCAATCAACAAACAACCATTTTCAAGAGGACCTACGGGGTTTTGACTTTCCCATTGCACGAGGGAGTACGTAGGCACAAGGTTTTGAAACCGCAGCAAACTCAAAATAATAATAAACAAACCCCTTTTATTCTTTCTTGTTTCTCGATCATAACTTAGAAATTAGTGAATATACACACAAGCACTTAGAGCTAAATGGGTCACATCGAGTACGATGGATGTGACGGGTGCTAATACCTTCCCCTTGCATAACCGACTCCCTAATCCATTCTTTTGGTTTTGTAGACCGCCTTATCCTTCATTCGTGGATTTTATCTATATTTTCCCGTTCTTTTTAGAACAAATAAAATTAGGTGGCGACTTCATTGTTTTAAAATAACCGATGAAAAACCCAGTCATCTCAGTTGGCGACTTCACAGGGGGAAAATTTGACTAAGCGTGTCAACCCTAGTTTAGCTCTTCGTATGTGTGTTTATTTATGCTTTCTTCTTATTGCTATATTTTATGTTTATAATTTATTTGTTTTGCTTCTTATTGCTTTAATATTACTTTGTTGATATATTATCTTGTGTGGGAATGATGGATGGGATTATAGGAAAAGCCCACTACCAAGACTATAGAACACATAAATTAGAGTGGTTGCGTAGTATTGATTTGCTAGACGGAAATGTCTTGTAAGTTGGTGCAAAGACCACACCTAGGGGAGGTTCTTTCGAAGAGGTTATCATCGATTGCAAGTTGTTTTGGCGTTGACGATAATGTTGTTAGAATGGATTTTTCCCCTAGTATAACCTTAAAGGAAACCTAACCTTTGGGCTTTAAGAATGCTCAAATGAGACGTTCTTGGATATATCGTCTAATCACAAATTTATTCGTGGTGAAAATTATATAGCCAAGTTGGGATCAATGATTTTGAGTATCCTGCTTAGATCCTTGTGTCGAGGGTTGCGTTTGTTAGATCGTTAGACCTGCTTTGTCTATTCGGGATAATACGTAATCCTCCCTTAAACCAAATTCTCTCGGAAAAAAATATTGTAGCCTTGCAAGTATCAATTGCGATGGACTCCAATATTATAGTTTGTGTTTGTTGTATCAAACAAACCTTAGAACCATCCTGTGGGGAATTTGGGTAGAAAACTTAGAGTCATCATATCGTAGGAGCCCACCTAAATAAGTTGTTCTGATTACCTGTACCATTCCTGCTTTACGTATTTGTGAACCTGTTACTATCACTATGTTGCTTTCCATTTGTATATGTGACATTGCATTTCATCACATTCATCGCATTAATGACATCACATTCCAGTGCATCATCTGCATATTTCATGCATATATCCAAGTGGTCAAAGAACTTATTTCGTCTGTCTCCATCTTCAGTTGTTGATTTACCGTCAAGCTGATTCCTCTGTACAAGTATAGAACTAGAGCCAACGTCAAGAGAATAATGGAATACCAAGAGCAACATAATGCATATTTCCGAATGGAAATCGTTGATTTGAAGTCAGACATGACTAGACTTACCGAAATAATGCAAGTTCTGATCGCCAGAGGTGAGCAGCCTCAAAGGACTATAATTTCTAAAGTCCCAGCTGCTGTTATTGATCCTCAATCCTCTCAGTTGCCAATTACTACTTGGCCAGAATTTGGGTTACCCCACAATTACGTTCCTCCTATTGCAACTTCTCTAATGGTTGGCGAGTCCTCTCGACCAGTTTTACAGGCTCTAGTCTTCACTGAGCCCTAACCCATTGTTCATACTGCCCCTCATCAACCTTTCGTGCATCAACCTATTGCATAAGCTGCTTATGGGAACCCTCTCTTTGATTACCGTACTAACACTCCCCGAAATGTGAGTCAAGGAAATTTTGATGAACTTGAAGAACTCCGCGAGCAGTATCAGACTCTGGAAAGAAGGGTGAGAGCTATGGAAGGTAATGATGTCTTTGGTATTGTTGCAGAGAACATGTGTCTGGTTTCTGATCTAGTTATGCCTCCTAAGTTCAAGACTCCTCCTGATTTCGAGAAATACAAGGGGCACAGTTGTCCAAAAAGTCATTTGTTGATGTACTTTAGGAAAGTCTATGCTTATACAAGGAATGACAAACTTCTTATCCACTATTTCCAAGACAGCTTGAGTGGAGCGTCGTTGAAGTGGTATATGGGACTTGAAAAAGTCTGTATCCAATGCTTCCAAGACCTGATTGATGCTTTCATGAAACAATACCACTACAATCTTGACATGGCTCCTGATCGCGTCAATTTCAAAACATGTCTCAGAGTGAGAAAGAATCTTTTAAGGAATACGCTCAACATTGGAGAGAGTTGGCCTCACAAGTTGAACCACCTCTATTTGAGAAAGAGCTCACTAGTTTGTTTATGGATACCTTGTCTCCTTTCTATTGGGAGAAAATGATTGGTAGTGTGTCCTCCCGCTTCATAGATTTGGTGAATATTTGCCAAAGGCTAGAAGAGGGAATCAAGAGAGGAAAAGTGTATGTTGCTGGTGAATCCTCTAGTGGTGCAAAGAAATCCTTTGGAAACTTCCAGAAGAAGAAAGAATTCGAAACTAATGTTGTCTCAATTGAGAGAAGAGGACATTGTCGTAGGCCTCAATACTATGACCAACCACAAGTAGATGTTGTCATTCCTGCAGTCAAAGCTCAACCAATTCAGATTCCTCATTGTCAAGTTGTTGGACAAAATCAGAACCGTAATGCAAGGAATAGGACTCAGTTTGACCCTATTCTAATGACTTACACTGAATTGTATCTTTATTTGGTTGAACTAGGTCTAATCACAACTAGTCCTTTGACTCCTCCAGATCCTCTCCCAGCCGGATTCAGGTATGATCTTTATTGCAAGTTCCATCAAGGAGTTGTCGGCCATGATTTGGAAAGTTGTTACCCACTGAAGGCTAGAGTTCGAGAGCTAATCAGAAGCAAGGAGATAAATTTCAGAGATCCTCCACCAAATGTTATCAACAATCCATTACCAGGACAAAGTGGCTGAAGAATGGATCGAAATATTTCAAGTCACCTCCTAAAGCCAGTGTTTCAGACAGGGCAGCTCATCCTTGTAACTGATTAGTCACTAGGCCATGTTTCTTTTTTGTTTGCATTTTCCTTTGTTTATGTTAAACTTTTGCTTTCAAATCTTGTTTGTACTTTCATGTTAATGTTAATGAAATGAGCATTGCACTGTTTTGATTCAAACCATCTACATTTATCGCTTTCAAAAATATATATTTTCCCTGTTTAATTTCTTTACTGAACTCTTGTTTTTGCAAAGATTGGAGGAAGGATGATAAAAACAAGATACCCATAATTGATGTTAGTATGCTTTCGAATAAAACTTTGTTGATGATATACAGATATTGTTTCAATTCCTAAACACTAGAGAAATAAGGAAGTTAATCCCTCGTCAACCCCTTCGAGCCTAGAAGTTGGAGTTTCTTTCTATATGAAAAAACCCGCAGTTTTTAACTTGGGGCAGGGTAGTTCTCAGTTAATTTGGCTTTGCATTCAATTACAAGAGATATCGTGCAAGACACCTTTCAATAAAGGTCCCGATCAAGCTTTGCTTCGCACACATCAAATAAGTGTCGAAGATGTCCTCCAAGTCAAAAAGTGACGATGATGGTTCCCTGTAATCATTAAGTCGAGCAGTCACTATCTTTCCAAGAAACATACATCAAAAGAAAAAAGTCGCTAAGTTAAAACTAAAAGGAAACTTAGGCACCAAACAGGGGCATCCTACTGACCGTAATCTTAAACGGAACGGTTCAAGCAAAAGTTAGGGATGACAAATTCAAAAAAAGAGTTGACACAAGTCCTCAAACAACAAATGTTGCAAGAAGAAGTCACTAATGTCTCAATAATCTATGAGCTTTTAAGCTAGCATCATTATCATCGGAGTATAATCAAAAATCTATTGGAACCTGAATGCACAATCTGAGTTAATTGAGCGTAGGACTGGAGAACATCACGAAGATTGGGTTGGGTACAAATAAATTTTGAGCCTTTATCCTTTGTTTCTTAAACCGTGAACCAGACCACGCTACAACCCTCAAAAGACCTAATTGAAGCCAGGTTTCTTTTGAAAGCATACTACAGCAAGGTTGCGTAATATGACTCCTAAGATATTTTGCAAATCAATTGTCTTGGTATATCCATACCTCTGTCTTCTCTTTCACTTTTAAATTTTTAAACCGTTGTGTTTTAACCAGTGATTCATTTTTTACACACCAATTACATCATTTGAAAATGATTTTAACTTCAAAACTTGTGCATGAACTTTGCATTAAATTTACCATGTTTGAATAAACAATTTTTGCTTGCAAACAAGCTTTCCTCATCAAGGAAGTCCAAACTGTTGAGAAACTTGGTCAGTGATCCTAATCAGGGGCAAGTATCTTTCAGATCCTGTTGCGAATCAGTTCAAGATTTGTTGCTCAGTGCAAGTCATTCTCAAAATTATTTTAATCAGAAGATCTTTTTCAAGACTCACACTGGGGCAATGTTTTCGCTCAGTTATTTTCAAGAACTGGAGACATGATCGGTTTATCTTCAACAATCAGCTAATCCGGGGCAATCCCCAAGAAGCGCTTTAGTCCCTCCTCCAAGGACCATCATTTTGACACAGTTTACAAGTGTGTTAGAAATGTTTTTCAAGACATTTTATCTCCAAGCAGAGTTGGCAGTGTTCTCCGTGTTGAGGAATTAGACTTTTAATCTTACCTCCACAAAAGAGTCATCTCACCCTCAATGATACAAACGTTTGTCTTATTCCAAAGTGTTCTAAGCATAAAAACATGAAGGAGTTATGACTGATCTCATTGTGGATATGGTATATAAGATAGTTCTGAAGTTTCTCGTGAATAGGCGGAAAAAGTGCCTAGATAAATGTGTTTCATGTGAGAAGTCAACATTTGTGGATGGGAGATATATTCTTGATAATATGTTGATTACCATTTAAATAATCCATTATTTGAATAAGAAAACAAGGGTAATAGAGGAAAATTTGCGCTTAAAATTGATATTAGTAAAGCCTACTGTAACACGGTGAACTGACTTTGTAGGATTTTGTATCGCAAATGTGCGGATAGCAAGAGTCGCCACCGACTTTTATTTTATCCAATTAAGGGAAGGTAAAAAGTACATAAAAAGACCTTCGTTAGATTCTGAGTAAGGGAGAAGGTTATGAAAAGGGAAGGTATTAGCACCCCTTTCCATCCGTAGTTATCTACGGGCTCTTAGTTGCTCTTAGATCACTTTTAAAATTGTGTTTTCTATGTGTTTGACAAAAATGTTTTGAAAAGGCATTTCGCTTTGACTTTGTAATGATTCATGTAGGAATGTATACAAAGTGTTTGGAAATGTTTCGTTTTTGAAAAGAGTTTGAATTTCGACAAAAGTGTGAGGTGTGAAAATTATTTTTATAGAGCAAGCAACTAAAAGTCTTATTACCTACTCAGAATTGGTCGTTTTCGTATTGTTTTACTTTCCTTTAGAATAGCGCTATCCATACCATTAGTTGGTAGGTAACCCTATTTGTTGGATGTAAGCGGGACATTCGAAGGGACATCGGATGGTCATAGAAAGCAACTTGTAGGAAGTATCCTAGCACATTCGAAGGGACTATCATCATTTTTCGTAGGCAACAATCGAGGGTCAAGATCATGTATTCGGAGGCGACATCGTGGGTCTTATGATCTTTGTATCGAAGGGACTACGATGATTTGTTTTGAAGGCAACGGTGCTAGAATACCTCTACGTTCGAGGGACATGACCATTCGTATTCGTAAAGGCAACGAGAGAGAATTACCCTAAGGGGTGCGTGTGTGAAAGAGTGTGTTGAATTCAGATATGTTATCTTGAAAATTAGTCGGCTATGTTCAATTTTATGTTGTCATACACACCTAATTACTAGCAGTTTATATGGTGCGGAAATTAAAATGCGGAGGTGTAAAGATGCGGAAAGATAAATCCTACGCTATTACATGGCTTTGGGCCAGATACATAATTTAACCGTGCAGAAAATAAAAGCCCTAATTAAAACTATTACATCCCATAAGCATTTACATTATTGAAAGAAAAAAAATAGTAAAAAGAAATCGTCCGAAACGGGATAACTTGTGAAAAGATGAGAAAATCGGAAAATACGATGAAATCGAATAAGAGAAAAATGTTAGTAAAAATGCAAATTTTTAGATGAGAAAAATATTTCATGCTGGAAATAACATTAATATGCTAAAATAATTTTTTTGGATTTTTTGGATGCAATTTAATAATTAAAAACTAAGTAAAAGTGATTTAAATGATAAATTAGCAATTAAATTAAATATGCATGCAAAATAATATTTTTTAATTTTATAAATTAAATAAACATTTTTTGAAAATAATGCAAAAAGAAAAATATTTTTTTGGTACTTTTAAATGCATGATAAAAATTAATGAAAAGAAATTAAAATGCATGAAAATATTAAATAAAATAGAAAATATGAAAAAAATGCAAACTTGTAAAAGTTGGAAAAACAAATGGTCCTGGTGGGAATCGATCCCAGGACGTTGCTTCCACAACCCCCATGCCTTGCCAACTAAGCTGGAACGCGCAACTGTTTGGAAATCGAAGCGAGTGGAATGTAAACATGTGTCGCTCCCTGACTGCCTCCATCACGCGCCAAGCTTCGTCTTCCTCGTTTTGAATTTTTGAAAATCCTGCGTTGGCCTTGGTTCGACGTTATGGCCCTGGCTAAATCAAAAATCACATACAGATAATATAAATGAATTCTAAAACCATAGATCGATTGGAAACGTCATTCTGAATGCAATGGTAGTGGTCTCGAGGTCCAATTTTTCCATTTTAAGGAAACCCTAATTCGTGATCAAGAACCCTAATCATGGCATATCGTGTTTCAGGCCATAGAAATACAATTAACCTGCCCAGATCGCTTGCAAACTTCTCACTAATCACAAAAACATCAATAAAACATGTTAATAATGCATGATAATTGAAATACGATTTTGAGGAAAACTTGACAAACCGAATTCTGATTTGCTCGATTCTTGATGGTTTTCAATGATGTAAAGGTCTGGAATCACTCAAGGGATATCAAGGAATGCAATGGACCCCTCAAAACCAATTGAAACAGGCTGGAACTAGGGCTGCAGTTTGCTTCTATTGCACGGATTTTTTGAGCTTCAATAGGGTTTCTCCAGCCAGTTTTTCTACCCTAATTCGTGTGGCATGTGTTGTATATATATAGTAGATGGATTCAGAGTTGATTTGAGAAAGAATCAATCATCAATCAATGCACAAAATATTTGATTTTGTTCCAAATCAAATTTCCATCTTTTTGATCAATTTTCAATCAAATCTTGCCATATCCAACCAAATTTCGAAATTTGCTGGCTTTATTGAGTTGCTTGGATCTCAAGGAAGAGAGAAAAATCAAATTTGCATTTAATTTTGATTTTATACTTTATTTTTGAATTTAATTTGCATTTAAATGAATAAAATACAAATTAAATAGAAAAATAAAATAAAAATTTGTGGCATTGGGCTTGGATATTCCTAATTGCATAAGGAACAAGTTTGGATGAAGAAAAAGTAAGCCCATTTGCAAAAAATTTGATTTTTAGAAGTATTTCTCTTTGTGCATCTCTTCAAAATTGCCCAACTTATGAATGGTGTATCTTGCTCAATTTTTCACATTTTTGAGTGTTCTTGGACTTTTTGGAAAGCTCTAAGAGTCCTCTAACCAACCTGTTAGTGTTTTAAGTTGGCAATATTTTTGGTAAAACTAGGCTTTAGCAATGTCATGATAGATTTCATGACATTCAGAGATTGAAGATAAATCCTACCTGCTAAGGATGTTAAAAGACAGCTCAGAACTGGAAGCTAAAGTTGTCGAAATAGAAAAAATCGATGTCATAACAGATGTTATGACATTCATTGATTCGCTCAGAATTTGTTTTTCCCGAGATATTTCGTGAAGTTTGTTGAGTGCTAAATATTGTTTTTCCGTTATTAGAAAGCATGCTCACGTGGCTGCTAGGTTAATCTTAATTAAACCTAAATTGGTTGTTGAAAAGACCATGTTTTTAGGATTAAATTAAGTGAACCCTAGCTATCTTTATGGAAGCCCAAGACTGAAGTTTCAGGACTGCTTCTATAAAAGGAATTCAACCCTTACAACTGTGTTGTGCCCTTTGAATGTATTGAAGAGATAGCATTGTTTTTGTGTAATCGTTAGAATTAGTAACATTGGTATTTGTAATTTAGTTTCTCTTGTGAGCCAAGCAACTATCAATTGATAAGTGCATTGGACTAGGATTTGTTTGTAAGGTAGTTTATCACCAAAGCTTTAAAGCACGAGTGTTTGTCTCTTGATTGAAAGCTTTGAAGCGAGATCAAGATAGTTTATTGAAGTGTGTCTTCACAATTCAATTATTCAATAGGTTGATATCACTGCTGTGATTGAGGGGAGTGAGTAGGTACTCGATCTAAGTAGGACTTAGGTTGAAGTTGCATTGGGTAGGTTTTAAGTGAAGGAGATAAACGGTGGTTTATTCTCGAATTAATTCTACTAATAGTGAATTTCCTCTCGGCTTGGTAGCCCCTGATGTAGGTGTAGTTAGACACCGAACTCGGTAAACAACTTATTGTGTTCTTTATCGTTATTTATATTTACCGTAAATTGTTAACAGAGTGTCGATAGTGTGTCATAACATTCTCGTGACATCACGTATCTGCCGCCAGAATTTCAATTGGCATCGCGGTGCACCGCCTATTTCGGGTGAGATCTAGGATAATAGTTTCCGCGAATGGATAAAGAAGGAGGATTTGGAGGAAGACCACCTATTCGGATGGGTCTAATTATGATTACCGGAAGCCTCGTATGGTTGCCTTCTTAAGATCGGACATTAAAGCTTGGAGAGCGATAAAGGATGGAAACATCCCACCAAGCTTGAGAAAGATGGGACTACTGTCTTGAAACCTGAGGAGGAATGGACCAAAGAGGAAGAAGAGCTAGCTCTAGGGAACTCTAAAGCATTGAATGCTTTGTTCAATGGTATTGACAGGAACATCTTCAGACTGGTCCATCAATGTGAGCTGGCCAAGGATGTTTGAGACACTCTCAAAACTACTCATGAGGGGACATCCAAGGTGAAGATGTCAAGACTTCAGATGCTCACTACCAAATTTGAGAATTTGAAGATGAAGGAAGATGAGAATATTCATGAATTTCATATGAATATTTTGGAAATTGCCAATGCCTCAGGAGCACTTGGTGAAAAGATGTCAAGAGAAGGTGAGAAAGATTCTCAGATCCTTGCCTAAGAGATTTGCAATGAAAGTCACTACAATAGAGGAGGCTCAAGACATCAGCACCTTGAAGGTTGAAGAACTTATTGGATCTCTTATGACTTTTGAGATGGGAATCAATGAACTCTTGACAAGAAAACAAGAGCATAGCACTTGTATCCAATCATCAAGAGGGATGCAAGGTGGAAGATGAAGAGAAGATATCCGAAGCTATAGCCATGCTTGGAAGACAGTTCAACAAAATGATCAGGAGGATTGATCCAAAGTCAAGGTCAAATGTCAAGGACATTCCATCTGACATTAGCAGGTCTTATGACTCCAGCAGAAGATCCAAGTCAGAGGAAAAAGGAAGTCAAGACAAGAAATCCAATGTCATGAATGTGAAGGATTTGGACATATTAGAGCTGAATGTCCCACCTTCTAAAGAAACAAAAGAAAGGAATGGCTGTCACTTGGTCTGATGGTGATTCAGGAAGTGAATATGAGGAAGAAGGTGCCAAACTTGTCACTGCTCTCTCTGGAGTGTACAACTCGATATGGATTCTAGTGATGAGGAAGTGACATTTGAAGAGCTTCTGAAAACTACAGTCGTGTATAAAAATGGAGAAGCATGTCGCAAAATGAGGAAGAAAAAGCGATTGAGAAGTTGGAAGTGAAAATGTGAAGTTGGAGAGAAAGAGGAAAACACACCACTATAAATCACCTCAATAGTGATATTATTATGTGAATTCCAAACTTGATCGATGTCTAAATCACAAAATGTTGACATCTGCATCGATAAGTTGGAAGAAATTCTTCACTGGACAAAATGCAGGAAATAAGCATGGTCTAGGATATGTGGCTGAAAAGCAACCTGTTGGTGACATTAAGAAGAAGAGACATAGGAAAACAATGTCAAAGCAGGTGTCACAACCCAAAACAGGAAATGTGTGTGGCTCAGGGTATGTGACTGCAAAGAGATTTTCTAATAACCAGGAATGGAACAAACATGGGAAGTCAATGACAAAGAAGATGTCATACCACAAGTCAGGGAATAGGTCTGCCTCAGGGTATGTGGAGACTAAGAAGTTTGTCAATAACAAAAGGAAGAACGGACCTAATAGACCAATGTCAAAGCAGATGTCACAATATTGGGTGCAACATCAAAATCATAGAAACATGAACAAAAAGTTTCAAAGATGGAGGTGTCATTAATGTGGAAGGTTTGGTCACATAAAATCTTTCTGCTACAGACTTCATGGATATCCTAATCAAGGGTCTTATGTGAGGCCTAAGACCAACAGGGTATCATACTCTCAAAAGTGGAAGAAGGAGACTGTTGCTCTGGTAGCTAACACTTCTCTTAGTGTGTCTACCAAGAAAGATTGGTACTTTGACAGTGGGTGTTCCAAGCACATGACTGGAGACAGAAATCTTCTCAATAATGTTAAGCATCATTCTACCAGCTTTGTTACTTTCTGAGATGGAGCTAAAGGAGAAATCAAAGGTGTTGGAAACTCAAACTGGGCTGGAGTTCCAAACCTAAATGGAGTGCTGCTAGTAAAAGGTCTGAATGCAAATCTCATTAGCATAAGTCAGCTATGTGATATGGGATTCACAACAACTTCACTAAGGTTGAATGTCTTGTAATCAACGATGAACAGTAGTGATTATGAGAGGAGCCGATCAAGGGACAACTGCTACATCTGGGAACTCGAGAACACCACTCGCCTTCGTGTGTTCTATGCATAAAGGTGAAGAGGAAATAAGGTTGTGGCACCAAGAACCTGGTCATTTACACCTCAGAGGAATGAAGAGGATCAGTTCCATAAAGGGAGTCAGAAGGATACCAAGATCTCTCGTAGTCAAAGGGAGGATCTGTGGTAAGCATAAGGCGACAGGAAATCAGAATGTCACACTCAATGTCTAGACATCTGAGTACTCCTAAAGTACTGAAGCAAAGTACTAGGATCTGGCATGAAAGGATAACCAAGTATCTTAGTGTCAAAGGATACAGGAGAGGAGTCTTGGATGAAACTCTCTTTGTCAAAGGAGAAAAGATCATGGTGACTCACATTTATGTTAATGACATAATAGTTGGAGAAATGACAGACACAATGGTGAGACATTATGGCAACCAAATGCAAGCTGAATCTGAGAGCAAGTTTGCAAGGAATTGTGTCAAGAAATTTGGAATGAAGAATGGCTGCCATAATAGGACTCCGCTCTACACATTTGAAGTTGTCCAAGAAAACAAGTGTTGATCAAAGCTTGTGTAAAGCTCTCTTGATGGATGTTTTTATTAAGAAACAATCTTACCTCTTGATCGCAAGAAGCAAACTGTGTTCCTATACAATGTTGAGAATGAATACGTAGCAGCTGGTAAAAATTGTTCTCAGATGATCTGGATGAAGCAGATGCTGACTGACCACAATATCATACAGGATGTCATGACATTGTACTGTGACATTGTTACTAAAGCTCTTGAGGCTAGTCAGTTTGAAATGTTAAGGGGAAAGTTGGGTAATTGTCCATATGAGGAATTGTAGCAATTAACCTTGCATACAACAAGGAATGGAAAGGATCTTTTTCTTCAAGTATTTATAAGTGGGTTATTTAAATATTTTCCTCTTATGTTTAAAAGGTCCAAGAATAGGAAGAGACTCCTTCATATAATAGTTTCTTCTTTTGAAAGTATCATATTTCCTTCTTCCAAAAGAAACTTTCAAATCCTCTGCCATTCTCGCTCTCATTTTCTCAAAATCTTCCAGCAAAATATGTCTTCATCATCTTCATCTTCTCAAAAAACTGGTTCATCATCTCCTGCCATGGATGAAGTTAGGGCAATTACTGATGACATGCATGTTGAAGCTCTGAGAATCACTCCTCTGCACGCAATGGCCACAGATCCAGAAAAGGTCAAGAAATTGCATACAAGGAATGCAAGAAGGACGCAAGCATCACCTTCTGGTAAGACTTATGTACCATCCTCTTCTGTACCCTCAGAAATAGCAAACAGAGAGGGGTCTAGGTCTGTGCATGTAGCAATTGCTAGGATAGTGACGAGTATCCTAAATGAGAATCGATCTGGACCTGGGGTTTCAGTCCCTCTAAATGAAAAGTCTGATATCCCTAGCTTAGCAGTTGATCCAAATGTCACAGAGAATGTCAAGACATCTGGTGATCATGTTGATTCTCCTGTCAAGAATGTTGTTGATCCTTCTGTTAAAGATTCTGAAGTGAGTATTGATGATGCTTGTAATGAAACCCCCGCTGCTAATGAAGATGTGATTTCTGATGATGTTCTTGAGGAATCCCCAGCTAAGTGTATTTCTGATGAAACCCCTGCTGACTATATCTCTGATAGTATCCTAGAAGAGACTCCAGAGAAACCAGTTGGTGATAATCTTGAAAAGTCTCATGTTCAAGATTCTGAGAATTTGGATGAAACCCCTGTCATAGACCTGGATGAAGTGTTCTCAGACAATGACCTCATTGCCAATGTTAATCCTAGCATTGCAAAGAGGATGATGAGAAGAAAGGGAAAACAGGTTGTCTCACAGAGCCCTGTCAAAGAAAAGGGTGTGGAAAATGTGCATAAGACTGAAAAGTATCCCAAGGCTGGAACCTCTACAAAGAAATGTAGAGTAAAAACTGTTGCTGGTGACTCTAGACCAAAGAGAACACCTATTGTGAAAAAGAGGAAGGAACCTGAACCTGTGGAGTCTGATCATGACTCTGAGTTTGATGTTGAGGAGAATGTCACTGACATTCATTCAAGAAAGAAGCCAACCCTTGGAAAACTTCCCAAGGTGCCTGAAGTGGCAATTGATAACATCTCATTCCATCATCCTGAAAGTGCTGGAAGATGGAAGTATGTTTGTTTAAAGAGGGTTGCACTAGAAAGAGAGTTGAACAAGAGTGCTTTAGAGTGCAAGGAGATTGTTGACTTGATCAAAGAAGCTGGTCTGATGAAAACAGTTGTGAGTTTCTCAAACTGTTATGAAGTTCTGGTGAAAGAATTTATAGTCAATCTGTCAAGTGGCTGTGGGGATGGGAGGTCTGCTGACTACAAGACTGTCTATGTGAGGGGGAGGAAAGTCAGGTTTTCTCCAAGTATAATCAACAGATTCTTGGGTAGATCTGATGATACTCAGCCAGAGCTGGAGGAAACTGACAACAAGATCTGTCACACCATAACTGCCAAACAAGTAAGGCAATGGCCTCTGAAGGGAAAACTCTCAGCAAGCAAGTTGAGTGTCAAATTTGCCATACTGCATAAGATTGGTGCTGCTAACTGGGTCCCAAACAATCACAAATCCACTATCTCTATTGGACTGGGGAGATTCATATATACAGTAGGCTCTCAGGCTAAGTTTGACTATGGATCATATGTATTTGAGCAGACCCTCAAGCATGCTGACAGTTATGCTATCAAAGGACCAATAGCCTTTCCCTCCCTGCTGTGTGGAATTATAATTGATCAGTATCCAGACATTCTTGGTGACAGAGATTCAGTCTGCAAGAGAGCCCCTGCTCTTGGATTCCACTACAAACTGTTCCAAGGGAAGCATGTCCCAGACATTATCATGACATCTGTTGAGACATCAACTGTCAAAGAAAATTCTCAAAAGGCAAATGTCATTGTTGTGCTAAGAGCAACTTGCAAGGAGCAACTTGCAAGGAGCTTGAAGCAAGAAAGCAAAGTCTGGAAGAGCTAATCTCTCAACTAGAGCAGGACACAGAGGTTGAGGATGAAGAGAAAGCTGATAATGATGCTGTTGGTAATGCTGAAGATAATGATATTCAGATGGCTAGTGCTGAAGAAGGTTCTGAAGATGCTTCTTCCAATTCTTCGGAGAAGAAAGCACTTGAGTTGTTGCTCCTTGCCCCTGTTGCTGCTGTTTTGTCAATTTTCTTGTTATTTTTTCTTGTTCTTGTGTTGTTTCCTTTTCCCAATTTTGTTTGGATGATTGTAACTTTTGTTGACAGCATTGTACTCTTGACAATTGTTAGTACCTCCTTTAATTATTTGCTTGAATACTTGGGGCAATTGTATTGTTTCCTTTGGCCCTTTATGGCTAAAAAAGGGGAGAAGAACTATTGTGTGACAGTAGTATGGGACTTTGGGGAATTGTATGGCTGTTTAAATTCTGTTTGTGGGGCAATTGTGGGAATTGTGGGATTTCTGTATGGGTAGAATTTATCTTATCTCTAGGTTCTAGTTTATTTAAGCTTAGAACTAGTTTGTCTTCTGCTGCATATGTACTCTGATAGGTTAAGTAGTTTTAGCCAAAAATGTGCCAAAGGGGGAGTTTGTTAGTATTTTAAGTTGGCAATATTTTTGGTGAAACTAGGCTTTAGCAATGTCATGATAGATGTCATGACATTCAGAGATTGAAGATAAATCCTACCTGCTAAGGATGTTAAAAGACAGCTCAGAACTGGAAGCTAAAGCTTTTTTGGAAATTGCAGAAATATCGATGTCATAATGTATGTTATGACATTCTTTGATATTGCAGAATCTTTTTCCCGAGATTTTCGTGAAGTTTGTTGAGCTGCTAAATATTGTTTTTCTGTTATTAGAAAGCATGCTCACGTGGCTGCTAGGTTAATCTTAATTAAACCTAAATTGGTTGTTGAAAAGACCATGTTTTTAGGATTAAATTAAGTGAACCCTAGCTATCTTTATGGAAGCCCAAGACTGAAGTTTCAGGACTACTTCTATAAAAAGAATTCAACCCTTACAACTGTGTTGCGCCCTTTGAATGTATTGAAGAGATAGCAGCTTGTTTTGTGTAATCGTTAGGATTAGTGTGATTGGTATTTGTAATTCTAGTTTCTCTTGTGAGCCAAGCAACTATCAATTGATAAGTGCATTGGACTAGGATTTGTTTGTAAGGGTAGTTTATCACTCAAAGCTTTAAAGAACGAGTGTTTGTCTCTTGATTGAAAGCTTTGAAGCGAGATCAAGATAGTTTATTGAAGTGTGTCTTCACAATTCAATTATTCAATAGGTTGATATCACCGTGATTGAGGGGAGTGAGTAGGTACTGATCTAAGTAGGACTTAGGTTGAAGTTGCATTGGGTAGGTTTTAAGTGAAGAAGATAAACTGGTGGTTTATTCCTGAATTAATTCTACTAATAGTGAATTTCCTCCCTGGCTTGGTAGCCCCCAGATGTAGGTGTAGTTAGACACTGAACTGGGTCAACAACTTATTGTGTTCTTTACTGTTATTTATATTTACTGTGTAAATTGTTAATAGAGTGTCAGATAGTGTGTCATAACATTCTCTGTGACATCACGTATCTGCTGCCAGGAATTTCACAACCGTTTTGGTCTCATCCCAATTGGAGTTTCCATGCTCAATATATCTTCAAAACAAAAAGTTGACTTTTTGTTGACTTTGAAAAGGACCTGTAATGTTTTGATCCATACCTTTCAAATGAAGCATTTTTTGAACATTCTTGTGAGACATGAAGTTGTAGGGAATGGAATTTCCTTCAAAACAAGAGGTGGTGGAAAAATTTCTGAGAAAGTATGAAGAAGTTATGATCATTCAAAGTTCAGTTGACTTTTCTCAGAGAAACCCTAATTTAGAAAGTTTGACTTTTGAGCAAATCTTGAGTTTTCTTGATGAATCATGATCAACCCTTGATCAAATAATGAATGTAACTTCAAAATGAGGATGCTGACCAAAAATCATGAAGTTTGACTGTATGTTGACCACAGTTGACTTTTTGTCCAATACAACTGATTTTCAACCATCTGAGCAATTGTCTGAGGAAACTTGACTTGTGAAGCTTGAAACTTGACATGGAGAACATTTGAAGCATATGAGGAGGCATGATGAACATTGGAGATGTTGGAAATCCATTTTGATCTAAGAATCACCAAACCCTAGTTTGGGTTGATTGTCTAGATGATTGTTTATCAAATCATGCCTGTCAATCTTCTTGAGGTGGGGAGCAAATTTCGGGACCAGGTGCTTACTGACCGGGAATTTTGAATACGAGAATTGTTGATGGGGAATGGGCTTAAGATGCCATCGGAAAGATCGATCTGGGGAGTGAGCCGTATGCTAGGCTCTGTAGATGTTCTTGATAGTGGAAGGAGCATGGAGATGGGCCTAAGATGTCATCCAGAGGGAGTCGTATGTTAGACTTCGTGCTCATCTTTGAATGAAGTTATTGGTTTGTATTGGTTTTTTAACCAAATATGCAGCATTCTGAAAGTGGAGAAATATTGACAAGTAGTCGGAGATGGGCTCAAGATGCCATCCAAGGCAACTGAGTCGTACGCCAGACTCTGTAGTTGCTGTTGATAATAAGAATGAGTCAGAATAGTTCTTCGTGCTGACTACTCTGAGGGAGGTAGTAGTTGGCAAAATGTGGATATCTTCCCTGTTGTGCATCGGGTGTTGATCCACTGCCTGTTATCGGAGGATAACTTGTGATCGTTCGGATAAGGTTTCCCGTCTGGCTTCGGGTATTAATCCTGGATCTGTTGTCGGAGGACAACAAGGGCGGTCGTCCGGATCGTTTTCTCGTCTGGATTCGGGTCTTAATCCTGGACCAGTTGTCGGAGGACAACTAGGGCGGTCTTTCAGATAGTTTTCCCGTCTGGATTCGGGTCTTAATCCTGGACCTGTTTGCGTCAGAAGTGACTTTCACCTGTTTTGGAGAAAACAAGAGAAATTTTGATAGAATATTGATTAGTCTTATGCAAAGTATGATGCATGACGATGCGTATGAATGACATATGCATATATTGTGACTTTATGAGAAATGCATAAATGATAGATGTCGTGGTATTTCAAAACATATCCATCTTGAAGAAGATGCAGATGTTCTGCTCGAGGATTTCTGACTTCTGTCTGGAGACGGAACGGATGGAGATCCTAAGAAGAAAGAAAACTTTGATTCCTCCGGTGCACTATCTGACCAAGTCTTGAGGCTAGATATGGTTGACAACCCTGCTGGGGAGAGTCTGGGAGGTACTCTACCGGGATTTTGCGCGTAAATCCCGCTGGAGAGTAAATGGTAGTTGTCGGGAGAACGGGTTAGAAGAGTCTGGAGCCCGTTAGAATCTCTGGCTGGGGAAAAGAAAGATGTAAGTTTCCTCTGATGCACTATTTGACCAAGTTCTGGGTTCGGACACTGCTGTTGGAGAAAAGGGGAATTGTTGAGAGACATCCGCCGGGGATAAGTACCTCGGCCGGGGATGTGGCTCGATTAAGTTAAGTGGAATCACTGCTTGGGGATCCTCCTCTTCTTTGTTGGGGAAGATTTTGTGGTGAGTGACATTTCTGTGGGGATCACGCTCTGTGGGGGAAATGCATTGGTGACCTTCGTCGTCATCTCAATTCCTGAGGTCTGTAGTAATTACTTTCGTATGTTCTTTTCGCACGTTTGTAAATAGATTTTTATTGTCAAATGCATATAATCATTCAAAGTAAACATTGGACTTTATGCAAACAACAACAAAAAAAAATTGTAAAGAGAAAGAAACTTATATTTATTTGAAAGGTGGCGTATGGCCAAGTAGTTTGTACACAAGAAAAATAAAAAGCTATGCGGAAACAATCTCGTTAAGTTCCAACTATACTAGTACTCATATATTTCAACTATCTCATCTCCTTGCTATCAGTAGAAAGTGAGTAGACTGATTGTCGCCATTTGAATCTTGAATGCTGATAGTAGTCTGTAGATAGGTGATCCGGAAGAGACATAGTCGTACGCTTAAATCCCTAACTTTTGCCTAGACCGCCCTTTCGGGTTTTCAGTCTACCGGGATACCCTTTTTTGCCCAAGCCGCCTTTTCAGGTTTTCGACTTGCCGGGTGTACATGTTTTGCATATATCCTTAACTTTTGCCCGAACCCTTTTGGTTCGCCAGGATGCCCTTATTTTTGCCTAGGTCCGTCGACCTAGCGGGTCTCTTTCATGCGTAGTATTTTTTGACTATGTCTGCGTTCACAGGGTGTGGGAAGTCTTCACCATCCATGGTGCTAAGTATCATAGCTCCGCCGGAAAATACTGTCTTGACTACAAACGGTCCCTCGTATGTGGGAGTCCATTTTCCCCTGGGATCCCCTTGTGGGAGAATGATGCGCTTGACTACTAGATCACCGACTTGGTAAACTCGGTGCTTGACCCTCTTGTTAAATGCTCTGATCATTCGCTTCTGATAGAGTTGTCCATGGCAAATGGATGCGAGTCGTTTCTCATCAATCAAATTAATCTGGTCAAGGCGGGTCTGGACCCAATCTTCTTCGCCTAACTCTGCGTCCTGGAGGACTCTGGTTGAGGGTATCTGAACCTCGATGGGTAGGACTGCTTCCATACCGTACACAAAGAGAAGGGGTTGCCCTGATGTTATCAGGTGCGATAACCATGAAGAGCAAATGGTAACATCTCATGCCAATCTTTGTAAGTCACTGTCATCTTCTGTATAATCTTTTTAATGTTCTTGTTGGCGGCTTCCACTGTGTCATTCATCTTAGGCCGATAAGGAGAAGAGTTGTGATGTTTGATCTTGAACTGCGTGCAGAGTTCGGTGATCATCTTATTGTTGAGATTGGAACCGTTATCTGTGATAATCCTTTCAGGCGTGCCATACCGACAGATAAGATTATGTTTGATGAATCGAGCCACAACATTCTTGGTAACAAATGCGAACGAGGCTGCTTCTACCCATTTGGTGAAATAGTCAATTGCCACAAGGATGAAACGATGTCCATTGGAAGCTGTGGACTTAATTTCTCCAATCATGTCAATGCCCCACATTGCAAAAGACCAAGGAGCTGTTAGAACATTCAGAGGTACTGGAGATACGTGCACTTTGTCTGCATATATCTGGCATTTGTGACAAGATCGAGCGTAGCGGTGACAATCAGCTTCCATGGTGGACCAATAGTAACCTATTCTCAAAATCTTCTTAGTCATCGTATGTCCACTGGAGTGAGTACCAAATGCGCCTTCGTGTAACTCTTCCATGATACGTATTCTTGTTTCGGTCTACAGTAGTAAGCACAAATCGTGATTGCGCTTGTATAAGATGTCGTTGCTGAGGAAGAATTTGGATGCAAATCTTCTCATGAACTTCTTATCATTGACAGATGCCCCTGCGGGATATTCCCTTGTCTCAAGATACCTCTTCACATCATAGTACCAAGGTTTCTCTTCTGTATCAAGCTCGTAACAATACGCTGGTTCGTCAAACTTCTCAATGATGATCTGGGGAGCCTCGTTGTCCCATCTGAAAGTAATATCTTCGAAGTAGGGGATCAAACTTAGAACATGCTCTCGATATGGAATGAGATTCGGATGCTTCGTATCCCTTATGTCGGTGATCACCAAAGAGTCTCCATACACTTGCAAGAATTTGATTCTTAAGTCAATAGCAGCTTTGATACCCATGATGCACGCTTCGTATTCGGCCATGTTGTTAGTGCAACTGAAACATAATTTGGCGGTGAAAGGCGTATGTCCGCCTGTAGGGGATGTAATGATGGCACCAATGACATTGCCAAGTGCGTTTGAGGCTCCATCAAAGACCATAGTCCATTGGGATCCTTGTTCAGGTCCTTCGTTTGGTCCTGGTTCTTCACAATCAGTGACTAGTAAAACATCTTCATCTGGAAATTCGAACTGCATAGACTGATAGTCGTCTACGGCTTGATGAGCCAAATGATCGGCTACTACACTTCCTTTGATCGCTTTCTGAGAAGTGTACTGAATGTCGTATTCGGTCAGGATCATTTGCCATCTTGCTATTCTTCCTGAGAGAGCTGGTTTCTCAAATATGTATTTTATCGGATCCATCTTGGAAATCAACAAGGTAGTGTGAGTCAACATATACTGTCTTAGTCGTGACAGCAGCCAAAGCGTTGCAAGTTTTCTCATTGTGAGTATCTTGTTTCGATCGGTAAACTTTTACTAAGGTAGTATATTGCATGCTCTTTCGACTGACTCGTCATGTTGCCCCAACACACACCCTGAGTTCTCTAACACGGTCAAGTACATGATAAGAGGTCTTCCTTGACGGTGCATCGGGATAGGAGGATTACGTAGGTATTCCTTGATTTTGTCAAAGCGATCGGCAATCGTCATTCCATTCTACCACTTGATCTTTCTTAAGTAACTTGAAGATTGGCTCACAAGTAGCAGTTAGGTGTGCAATGAATCTGGCAATGTAGTTCAATCGGCCCAAGAAACCTCTGACTTCCTTCTCGGTGCGGGAGCGGCATCTCTTGAATAGCTTTAACCTTGGCGGGATCAACTTCAATACCTTTACCACGACAACAAACCTTAGGAGTTTTCGGATCGACTCAAAAGTGCACTTGTTAGGATTAAGTCTCGATCTATACTTCTTCAACCTATCAAACAGTTTCTGCAAATGATCAAGATGTTCTTCTTCAGTCTGTGATCGAGCTATCATGTCGTCGACGTAGACCTCTATCTCGTGATGGATCATGTCATGAAATAATGTCACCATAGCACGCTGATAAGTGGCGCCCGCATTCTTCAGTCCGAACGGCATAACCTTGTAGCAGAAAGTGCCCCACTGTGTAACAAAAATAGTCTTCTCCATGTCTTCAGGAGCCATCTTGATCTGATTATAACCGGAGAAACCATCCATAAAGGAGAAAACCTTATGTTGAGCGATGTTGTCAACCAGAACATCAATATGAGGAAGCGGAAAATCGTCTTTCAGACTCGCTTTGTTCAGATCTCTGTAATCCACACACATTCGTACCTTACCATCCTTCTTAGGCACATGGACCACATTAGCAACCCATTGTGGATAGAAGTAACTGCTAAGAAGCCGGTGTTGAATTGTTTCATAACCCGGCTTTGATTTTCTCGACATCTCGGGACGCGTCGACGAACCTTGTTTCACCGAGAAAACCTTCTTTTGTTGGCAACCGGTGTACCACAATATCAATGTCCAACCCTGGCATGTCTTCATATGACCAAGAAAAAACTTCAATATAGTCTCGTAGCATCTGGACCAATCTTCCTTTAACATTGTTCTCAAGACCCGCTCCAATCTTGATCTCTTTTCTTCTTCATCCAAGTTCACAACCTCAACTTGCTCTTCGTGTGGTGTATAACTCGCTCTTCTTCTTGTAGCGATCGGACAAGTTCTCCTAGCACTTCACAATCTTCCTCACTTTCGTCTTGGCTTGGTAGATCGGATTATCAAGTCATATTTAGCAATAGCATAGTGTTATCAACGAGATTCGGAGTGATTCTGCGTGTATCACGTGGGTGTGTAAGAAACACATAGCTTTTGAAGGGTGATAAAGTAAAAGAAAGAAAGCAACAATTGAATGCAAAAGTCCAACGATTTTATTGAATGAAAATATGCAAATGATAATAACCCTCAAACGAGCCATGATGCCCCGGGCAAGGCACTAGGCTTTAGAGTTTATTGTTCAAAACATAGAAAATACGAAAAGCAAAATAAAACAAGAGCAATTACTCCTGTCTAAAGGAGATTGGTATGACGTCTTCAGCCTTCCAATTCCGAGCCCTTTGTCCGAGTTGGGAAGATCCACTTGCTGATGTCGAAGTCGTTGTCGTCGTCTTCTATAGCATGGATTCCACTCTGGCCGATGCGAAAAGGAAGTTGGTCGGCACGTTCGCGGAGTATCATCTTATGACCTTTGATGGTGAAGCCTAAACCAGTCTTGTCAAATTTGAGAGGAAGATCAGGGAGCTGACCCCAAATAGTACTACCTCCTTCTTCAACAGTGGCTTAAGCATCTTTCAGCGAGGCCATCCTAGGAGGAGCTTGCGTAACTTCAGGAGTGACAGGAGAGTCAACAGGCATGACTCTGGGGATTGTTTCAAAATCTTGACAGGGAGTCTCGTAGAATTCACCCTCCATCTCGAGATATCGGAATGACTGTAGAGGACTGACCATATATTCCTCTTCACCACATACTGTGACAATCTTCCATTTCACCGGGTACTTCATCTTCTGATGCAAGGTAGAGGTAACAACGCCTGCCCCATGTATCCAAGGGCGTCCAAGTAGGCAAGAGTAAGCCGGACGGATGTCCATGACAAAGAAAGTTGAATCAAAAGTCTGGGAACCGACCTCAACAGGCAGAATGAGCTCTCCAAGTATTGTTCGCTTAGAACCATCAAAAGCTCTCACAATAATGTCACTGGGTCTCAGAACCAACCCTTCGACATCAAGCCGATCAAAAGCAGCCTTCGGAAGGATATTCAGAGCAGAACCGGTATCCACCAAAACATGAGACAATGTAACGCCCTTGCATTCAAGAGATGTGCAAGGCTTTGTTGTGTTTCTTTGGCGAGTCAAATCAAGATCGAGAAGCCTAGGCCGTTGTTGGCAGCCGCTAGCAATACAAACTTCAAACGGTCGGTGGTAGTGTCTTGCGTGCGTGGGCACTCCTTAAACTTCACCAAGGCATTAGCATGAGCCTCGAGCACAAGAGGAGCAAGCATGGATATCTTGGACGAGTCTGTCCTAACTGCTCCACAACATTATAGTCACTCTTCTTGATAATCTTAATTTCCTCCATTTCTTGTTTGAGGTGTCTTGACAACTTCCTTTGGCACACGGTTGGCAGGGATGAGTCCGGGTTCTTTCCTCTAGCTTGGGAATGGATTGAATAGTTGGAATGCGTGGAGTCGCGGTGTCTTTTGGAGGAGAGATTTTTGGAGAGAATACTCTTCCGGTTCTGGTCACCTTACTTGATCCGGTGATGTTGTCAATGTCAAGCATGGTAGCTTCAACTGTAAGATCTTCAATGGTCAGAGGGTCTTGCTTGACTCCATGGTAATAAACATCAGCCCCATAATTCCAAGGAATAGCTTTATCAGAGGAATACGGAACTGGTCTTGGAGAAGTAATGATAAGAGGTGCCACTCTAGGCACAGAATCAGCAGAGGAGATCCTTATTGTGTTAACATCAGCATAGTCTTCTGGGAAGTCGTCACCCCATCCGGTCGCCTTAACATCTTAGATAGGAATCTTGTAGCTTTCAGGAACAGTGTACTTCACCATGTAATCAAACTTTCCACTTGGCTGCCCCAAGGTATCCCACACAGATGGTGCAGTTTCGTTCACATCTTTGATCTTCAGCTTAGATATATCTTCACACGGCTTACGCAGGCGGTTCGAAATAGCATCTCACGGTTATCCATCATGCACTGGACGTCTTCTCAACCAAGCACAACCATCAGGCGTAGACGGGCACCAACGACAATTCTCTGGGCATCCTGGATTGACACCAACTTGCAGCAAATTCTTCTTAACAATCATCAGAGGAATGGTCAAGTCATCTATGTTGAAAACATAAGTATCTTCACCAACAGCATTGGAACTTTTGTCGTGGTTAGGCATAGGCGCATTGATCACATTCGGAGTCTCAACAGGAGGGTCAAACTCAATCTGCTTAGCTTCAATCATGTCTTGAATCTTGTTCTTCAGAGCCCAACAATCATCAGTACTATGTCCTGGGCTATTGGAATGGTAAGCACACTTAGCATTAGGATTGTATCTCGGAGAGGAAGTGTTGACATTCTGAGGAGGATCCTCAAGGTAATCAACTCGCTTTCAACATGTGTTGCAAGGCTTGCGACAATGGCATGTTGATCTTCGTGCGTCTTCGTGGCGTTACGCTACGCGTTGTCTCACGAGGTTGTGCTAATGTAGGATCGAGATCACAACTGCCCCAGTTAGCGGTCGGTCTTGGCTCGGCTTTTCTGACCATACACAGCATTGGCTTCTTTCTTAGCACCAAAAGATCTTTTCGCAGTTGTTGCACCCCAAATTTTACCCTGCTATTTTTCTACTCGCATTATATTTAAAATAAAATAAAAACAGTCATTCATATATTGCATTTGCATCATTTCGTCGTATTTAAATTGACCAAAAGTTAGTTTAAATTAATGTTTGCATCGTTTTTAATTGTAAAATACCTGTTATGTTACTTCATGCATTTTTACCTCTCTCTCTGTTTATTGCATTGATTTTTAAATTATTTATATGTCGGTGATATTGATATTTCGATTTTATAAACAGACTGTTAAAAGCAATTCGATACTGTGCAAAAATTAGCGGGAAAAATATTTCAAATTTTTATCTTTTACTCACTGCTTTATGAATCTACGTGTCGCGTAGATCATGAAAATGTGCTCTCCCTAATTTTTCGATACATTTTTGAGTCTCGTTTTTAACCGTAAACGTTTTAAAATCGGGTATTCTTTATTATCATTTTATTTCAATTTTAACCATTTCAATAATTTTTATTTAATTTACAAGACTCGTAATTTATTTTAATGTACTTATTTATTTTTTTCGGATAGTTTATTGTCCGAACTTTTACCGTTTTTTGACACTTTTAAGTGTATAATTTTTATCTCAAAAAAAATCCAACAAAAATATGTTTGGGCTTGTTAATTTTTACCAAATCCATTTTTTAGGCCCACTTTATAATTAGGGGTATTATTGGCATTTTAAAAAAAAAATTGTAAAACCTAATTTTATAGTATATATACTATTGTTATGTTACTGTTTGACGGGGGAGTCCAATTTGAAAAAGAGTTAAAACGGCTGATGCGGAAAACAAGAAGAAATTATAAAAAAAAAACTCTCATCTTCTTCACACACCTTACATCACCGAACCACCTTCACGGTCTCACTGCCATTTCCTTCTGCTACCCCTCTGTTACTCACCATAACCTTCACAACTTCCTTCACTCGCTGCTCTAACGCCACTCCTTCCATCCCTTCTGTTTCCTTCATCATCCGTCTACTCTCCACCATAACTCCCGCCGTGAATCCCATCGAAACAACCTCCAAACCTCCTTCTGCAATACTCTTCATAGAACAACCTTCCATCATCTTCACCGTTTAACCCTCATACATCCATTCTCCTCCTTCCATCTTCAACCCCTCATCGCCACCTCCCAGCTTGCTCTCATCTTCATCCAACCTCTCGCTGTAAACCCTCTTCTCCTTTTCACCGTCAGCCGCCATTTCCTTCTGCTAACCCTCTGTTTCACCCAAACCTTCTACTAAGCCCATCATCTGCTACCTTATTCAACAACCCCCAGTCCCGCCGTGAACCAATACCCTCTGTTTCTCCCTTCACACCGCGACATCAGCGAACCCATCACTGTCACCGTGTCCCACAGTTCTTCCGTAACCTTCATCTTCTTCACAGTTCCGACTCTGTTTCAGCTCACACAGTCGCTACTCCCTGCTGTCTCCACCGCGTCTTCTGTTCACCCATAGCAACACAGTTCTGCGCCCATCAACTTTGTGGCTACTCACTGCTTCAATTTTGTCAACAACCGTAACAGTGTTGTTTCGGATACAGATCATTTATTCCTGGGTCAGTGCTCATCAATAGTTCCGTTTTTTTTATTTTAAGTTGTGTTTATTAATTAATAACTTTATGGTGATGATTATGTGTTTTAAGTTTAATATGGCTGATGAGATTGTCCTGATGTTACAATTTTTCTTTTGTTTAGTTTAAATTGGGTAATGGTTTTGTATCAAGTTCTAAACTTTTTGAACAATGGACAATTGAAATGTATGCCGAATCTGTGTTGAGTTTGGAGGAATCATTTTGTTAGGATATAAGCTGAACCGACATGTCAAGTTCTGTGGATTTCTAATGCTTGTGGATTTCTAATGGCTTGTTTCTGTTCTGTTTTTACTTGTGATGTTTGGTTGTTACCAAATTCCGTATTAGTTCGGCACTGTTTTAGTTGTCCGTGTTTAAAGTTGTGTCAAGGTGGCATGATGTTGTTAATGTATCCTATTTTAGTTTAAAAATTATAATGAGCCTTACATAATGGTGGTTTCAATGATGGTTTGGTATTGGCGCATTTATTCGCGTACGATTTAACCGAGAAACTAGTAGGATATCATTTTGTTTTCGTTTTAATTTCGATTATAGTTTGTGTTAGAGTGATAGTCATGTTAGTTTCGATGAAGGTAAGTTTGTTTCCGCGATTGTTCGCGTAGAAACTCGCCGAGAAACATGTTGAAATACCGTGTAATATATTATTCTCATTCCTTTTTTTGTTTCGATTGGATTTGATAAGAGAACTCCATGTAAGTTTCAATGATGGTTTAAATGTCTATGTTGCGTATATTCGCGAGATTATGGAAGAAACTTTTGGGGCCAGCACCGTGTTATTGCATTATTCTCATTTTAATTGAAGTTTACGATTTGAAAGTTGTATGGCTTCGATGAAGGTGATGTTGTTTCCGCATTACTCGCGAGAAATCTAACCGAGAAACCACTAAATTTTGTATTTTTTTCATTTTTATTTCGATTGAAGTTTGTGAATAAAGATATATTTGTTTAGTTTCGATGATGGTTTGACAATGATACCGCATTTACTTGCGTGTGAATTTGGCCGAGAAACTTTTGGGGCAGCGTGCCATATCCTTTATATTGAATTCGAGTAAGAAAGTCATTTTATTTCAAGTATATTTGAGTTAATAGTGCTGCCCGGTTTTGATTCATGTGGTTTAAATGTGTTTAGAACTCGATTTTCCATGATTCAACTTTGGATTAATTAATAACTTGTGCACGACTTCTTCGGTTTCAATTACAATCTGTTGCTTATTCGTATACATAGTTCATGTTAATTACATTTTTGATTTTATTTCTTCATTACTAACCATGTTTTGATTCGATGCGATTTTATGTTCATTTTATTTCACACTATGCTACTAATGTATCTGTTATTTGTGAAGATATCCGAGGATGGTTCAAGCATACATTCTATACTGTCGCATCTACATACATTTTTATATACTCTTGTTCATATTACTATTTTTATTTAATGTTTAATATTTAGTATTGTACATACAATATACTTGCATTTTTACTTTATTTTACATTTTATACTGTAAATATAATTATACTTGGTATTATTTTTATTTTATATTTTATACTGTAAATATTATTATACATGTTATTTTTATTTTTTATGCTTAGTATTGTAAATATATTATATACATACTATTATTATTATACTTTATCATATTAATTCATAATAGGTTCGAATTACATTTATTTTCTTAGAATTAATGTCTATAGTTTATTCTAATTAATTTATTAAAAACACAAATACAATAATCGATATTTAAATTTCTCCGCATTTAATTTCCGTTTGTATGCTTTTAACATTATTAATTTACCGTTTTCTCTTTAATTTATCTTTATCCCCATTCGAATAATGTATCCCAATCCCCTTATTGCGTTGTAATTAATTTACCGCTTTTTATTTTTTATTTTACCGTTTAATCCCCATTTATAATTCATGTATCCCTCTCCCAAGAACAATTCTTGTAATAATTATCTAGTGCATATTTATTTAATTTAATTTAACTGTCACTTACACAATACAAAAAAAAATATTTTTTTAAACTAATATTTGTAAATCATTTTTAAACCCGTAAGTCGACAAAGCTACGAAGCGTCGCGATGACCACACATGCACACATGTACGCTTGATCCTGGGCCTTCTTACAGTGAGCCTATTTCGATCAATTGTTCCAATTGGTCGTCTTAGTAGACTAGCCCACTTTGCTAGTACACATGTAATTTAATTATTTTATACTTAGGTTGGCCACCTTGTATGGGCTTTGTCGATTTTATTTGTTATTTACAATTATCTCGATCTTATTCTTTCTCCATTCACCAAATAAATTAAAACACTTTCAATAAAACTCGATCCAACGTCGAGTCTTCTTCTCAAACCTCAATCCAACGTCGAGTTATTTTCAAAAATGAATTTCTATAAAAAGAAGGACACTTGGATAAGATTTGTTTTAATGGTTAGAGGTTAGCCCAACGATTAAAACAAATCGAAGTTTCTAATTGATTAGAGGGTAACCCAATAAATTGAGAAACTTCAAATCCATGTTCTAAAACAAAAAAAAACATAGTGCTATGGTATTTAATTGAACCGTTAGAGGATATCCCGACGATTTAATTAAAATGTAAAGTATTTGGGCCATTAGAGGGTAACCCAATGACTTAAATACTTTATCCCATACAATTAATAAAAGTGAACTTTGTTTCACCTCACTCTTTTCATAATAAAGATTTTCGATGAGAGATGATCGGTTGACCTCAATCACCAATCTCGAGTATTGAATCGTTAGAGGATAGCCCAACGTTTTGGTACTTGTCATCTACAATTTAAAATCAATTCCAACACATTTAATATCTTTTGTGTGCTCTAAGCACCTTTTACCTTTAAAACTTTTTTTCAAGATTAGACATGATTCATTTATAATTGAGATGCTTCTTCCTCTATTCCCAAGGTTTTCGACTTCTCCACTTGAGTACTAGAGGTGTTCTCAAACCCTCCCTCATGTTGGTGCGTAGTCCTTTATTCTTTATCACACCTTGTGGACGTTAGACGAGTCTTCTCCTTTAAAAATGACGACTTGTCTTTTCATTTAAAATCAATCAACAAACAAACATTTTCTAGAAGAACTACGGAGTTTTGACTTTCCCATTGCACGAGGGAGTACGTAGGCACGCGGTTTCAAAACCGTGTCAAACTCAAAAATAATAAAAACATTTCTTCTTTCTTTCTCATTTCAAAACTTAGAAGATCGTAAAATTTTCACACTAACACACAACCACACTTTGAACTAAATGGGTACCATTGAGTACGATGGATGTGAGGGGTGCTAATACCTTCCCCTTGCATAACCAACTCCCGAACCTGTAACTCTTAAATCTCGTAGACCGTCTTATCCTTTTCTCTCGTGGGTTTTATCTATATTTTCCCGTTCTTCTTTTAGAACAAATAAAATTAGGTGGCGATTTCACTATTGTTTTTTGAAAATTCATTTAAATGATTTTTTTGAAAAAAAACGAGTTGCTTCAACAGAATTTGAAGATGTCTCTACCTGAATCTTTCCACTCTTGATACCAGTTTCAATACGCTCGCCTGTCAATATCAGCTCGGTGAATCTGGCTGAAGAGTTTCCAATTAGATGATTGAAGAATGGGCCCGTCAGTGTTCCCATAAACATATCAACCAACTCCCTATTGGACAATGGTGGCTGAACTCTGCCTGCTAGATCTCTCCACTTCTGAGCATACTCCTTGAACTTCTCATCACGACCCATAGACATGCTTTGTAGTTGCATGCGAGTGGGTGTCAATTCAGCATTGTACTCATACTTCTTGTAGAAAGCATCTACTAGGTTACTCCAAGTACGGATACGGTCGTTCTCTAGCTGATAATACCATTCCAATTGGGTTCTTGACAAACTCTCTTGAAAATAGTGCATCCACAACTTTCTGTCATCAGTGTGGGGATTGATCTTCTGGACATAGGACTTCAAATGCAGCTTAGGGCAAGACATGCCATCATATTTGGCAAAAGTTGGAACTTTGAACTTGGGAGGAATCACAACACCAGGGACAAGACTCAGATCATCAAAATTCAGCCCGGACATCTTCAGGTTTTCCACAGCATTCAGACGGTCTTCAAGTTGCTTGTACTTGTCATCTTCATCGGAGTACTGGCCATTATCATAGTCTTTCTCAGGTTCATGTTGACTACCTTCGCCATCACCCTTGTCACTTTGCTCATCCTCCTTCTTGACACTTCCTTCAGAGAGCTCAATTCGACTGACCACTTTAGGACCACCTTTGTAGCGTCTGCCCATGTTGAGAAGACCAACAACCTTCTTCTTCTGATGAGCTTCTTCAGATCTTCTTGGCCTTGGACCAAGTGGTAAACATCTAAACCGAGCATTCGAGCTTGGAGATCTTTGACAGACTGTTCAAGAGCCATTTCTGCTAAAATAAATAGCGAGAGAATGAGAAAACCAATCTTCAATGTACCTGTGATGCAATGTTATGCTATGCTATGCAATGTTTATGCGAATGCAATGCAATGTTTTCAAGGACCTTAGAGATTTAAATTTGTTTAAACAAGAAATGAACAAACATTTATTAGTACTCCTTTTATTCTTTATCTTTTTAAGTACAAAAGATAGTTCAAAACAAATAAAAGAAAAACATATAAAATCTCAAAGCTCTAAGTCTCCCATGGGCGCTTCCTTTTGATGCCGAGGTAGGCGTTGATGCTTCGCTCCTCGTGAAGTAGCTGGGTCAACTCTAGCACTTTCTTCTCACTTGCATAACACTGAGCTTCAAAGGTATCCCTCTCTTCTTTTAGTTGAATCCAGCATCTCTTCAAGTCTTCAAAATCAGTAGGCATGTCGGGATGGAGAACAGTATAGGGTACATCACCTATAGCAACAGGGTTCCATAATTACTGGTAAAACAGGCGTGAATGGCATCATGAGGTTTTGAGCTCGAGCTCTCACCCATTTGAGGTAAGGTTCCCAAGGAATGGAGTTCTGGTGCCCCAAAGTCTTGGTATCAGTCTTCTTTACCATGCCCCAAGCGTGTATGAACCTTCGTCGGTAATTCTGGAGATCATGGTTGTAGTCGAACACAATATCTTGGAGAAGCATATCATGCGGACCATCTCTTCGAGCAAAACCAAACTGACGTAAAGCTAGAGAAGGGTTGTAAGTAATACCTCCCCTTATACCAAGTAGCGGTATATTAGGGAATTCTCCACAACGTTCAATGAATGTGAAGTCCTTTTGAGAGAAAAGATTCCAACGGATATCTGAATGAGAGAGTGACATTAATCTTTGAGACCATCTCAACCTTTGTTCGTTCTTCAAAACTGATGGAGGAAGGTGCGAAATAAACCACCTGGAAAGTAACGGTATGCAACATATGAGAGTTCCTTGTCTCTTAGTAGTACGAGTGTGGAGAGAATGCAGAATGTCTCCAAGTAAAGTAGGCACTGGATTACGGGTAAGAAACAACTTGATGGCGTTGACATCTATGAATTGATCCGAGTTAGGAAATAGAACCAAACCATAGATTAGCAAGGCCACAATGTCTTCAAATGCATGGAAACTCATAACTTTGAGGAATTCTCGGGCTTTCTTAATTAGGAACTTAGAAAGTAAACCCTTAACTCCACTTCTGGTTTCCCAATTGGCTTCGATGTCTGAGCGCTTAAGATGTAAGGCTGATGCGATGTCTTCGTACTTAGGAACCTTTTCCAAACCGGTGAATGGCATTTGGTCAAGAATAGGTACCCCGAGAAGCTTAGAGAACTCTTCCAAAGTAGGAACCAACTGATAATTCGGGAATGTAAAGCAATGGTGTTTCGGATCGAAGAACTGGAATAGGACATGTCTTTTGATGAACTGGGCACGATCAGGAATTTCTGAAACCAATTCTTTGAGCTGAGAAGGTATACCCATGAAGTTGATTCGGATGGTCTTTCTAGAAGCCATAATCCCTACAAAACAGAGCAAAGATAAATCCCTAGGTCCTTGAAATAGTTAGAAATGATATGCAATACAAATGATGTCATGATGTCATGTTTGGCACACACAAACAATTCACACAATGAGCCTAGGTTTAAGGCTTGCAAGAGGTATAGGTGATTACCCCACCAAAAGTTTGAGTTGGTTCATCTTGTCCTATAATAGTAACCGGGTTCTAGGAATCTCACATCATTGATCTTTCCCGTAGGCGTTTATTTCAATACGACTACCAAGTGGTCGACCGAAAATATCCCAAAAGTCTGATCTTAATGAGCGTAGCATCGAGTATCAACCAACCTTAGTCTGCACCAAAGTCGGCCATCTCACTACCTTCTAATGGCCAAGATGGGTCAATTAAGGTTCTAAAAGTTTAGTTAGTGCTTGATGACACCATGCAGAAGCCAAATACTATCCTCAACTTGGAAATGAAGAGTATCAGGACATCCAAAGTGTCACACTAACGTAGCCATCATGTTGACCGTTTCGATATACGTCTAACGGTCGCGACGATTTATTGCTACTTACCTAAAAGGAAACCCGGATCCGGGTGTAGGATCCCCCAACAATATAATGCCCAAGCAACCCTTAAAGATAAAGCAAGCAAGTCAAACAGAAAGCAGTAAAAGTTATCTAAAAATCCCTAAGGCATTCTCTCTTTAGGGTGTCTCCCCGGCAGAGTCGCCAGTTCTGTAACACGGTGAACTGACTTTGTAGGATTTTGTATCGCAAATGTGCGGATAGCAAGAGTCGCCACCGACTTTTATTTTATCCAATTAAGGGAAGGTAAAAAGTACATAAAAAGACCTTCGTTAGATTCTGAGTAAGGGAGAAGGTTATGAAAAGGGAAGGTATTAGCACCCCTTTCCATCCGTAGTTATCTACGGGCTCTTAGTTGCTCTTAGATCACTTTTAAAATTGTGTTTTCTATGTGTTTGACAAAAATGTTTTGAAAAGGCATTTCGCTTTGACTTTGTAATGATTCATGTAGGAATGTATACAAAGTGTTTGGAAATGTTTCGTTTTTGAAAAGAGTTTGAATTTCGACAAAAGTGTGAGGTGTGAAAATTATTTTTATAGAGCAAGCAACTAAAAGTCTTATTACCTACTCAGAATTGGTCGTTTTCGTATTGTTTTACTTTCCTTTAGAATAGCGCTATCCATACCATTAGTTGGTAGGTAACCCTATTTGTTGGATGTAAGCGGGACATTCGAAGGGACATCGGATGGTCATAGAAAGCAACTTGTAGGAAGTATCCTAGCACATTCGAAGGGACTATCATCATTTTTCGTAGGCAACAATCGAGGGTCAAGATCATGTATTCGGAGGCGACATCGTGGGTCTTATGATCTTTGTATCGAAGGGACTACGATGATTTGTTTTGAAGGCAACGGTGCTAGAATACCTCTACGTTCGAGGGACATGACCATTCGTATTCGTAAAGGCAACGAGAGAGAATTACCCTAAGGGGTGCGTGTGTGAAAGAGTGTGTTGAATTCAGATATGTTATCTTGAAAATTAGTCGGCTATGTTCAATTTTATGTTGTCATACACACCTAATTACTAGCAGTTTATATGGTGCGGAAATTAAAATGCGGAGGTGTAAAGATGCGGAAAGATAAATCCTACGCTATTACATGGCTTTGGGGCAGATACATAATTTAACCGTGCAGAAAATAAAAGCCCTAATTAAAACTATTACATCCCATAAGCATTTACATTATTGAAAGAAAAAAAATAGTAAAAAGAAATCGTCCGAAACGGGATAACTTGTGAAAAGATGAGAAAATCGGAAAATACGATGAAATCGAATAAGAGAAAAATGTTAGTAAAAATGCAAATTTTTAGATGAGAAAAATATTTCATGCTGGAAATAACATTAATATGCTAAAATAATTTTTTTGGATTTTTTGGATGCAATTTAATAATTAAAAACTAATTAAAAGTGATTTAAATGATAAATTAGCAATTAAATTAAATATGCATGCAAAATAATATTTTTTAATTTTATAAATTAAATAAATATTTTCTGAAAATAATGCAAAAATAAAAATATTTTTTTGGTACTTTTAAATGCATGATAAAAATTATTGAAAAGAAATTAAAATGCATGAAAATATTAAATAAAATAGAAAATAGAAAATATGAAAAAAATGCAAACTTGTAAAAGTTGGAAAAACAAATGGTCCTGGTGGGAATCGAACCCAGGACGTTGCTTCCACAACCCTCATGCCTTGCCAACTGAGCTGGAACGCACAACTGTTTGGAAATCGAAGCGAGTGGAATGTAAACATGTGTCGCTCCCTGACTGCCTCCATCACGCGCCAAGCTTCGTCTTCCTCGTTTTGAATTTTTGAAAATCCTGCGTCGGCCTTGGCTCGACGCTATGGCCCTGGCTAAATCAAAAATCACATACAGATAATATAAATGAATTCTAAAACCATAGATCGATTGGAAACGTCATTCCGAATGCAATGGTAGTGGTCTCGAGGTCCAATTTTTCCGTTTTAAGGAAACCCTAATTCGTGATCAAGAACCCTAATCATGGCATATCGTGTTTCAGGCCATAGAAATACAATTAACCTGCCCAGATCGCTTGCAAACTTCTCACTAATCACAAAAACAACAATAAAACATGTTAATAATGCATGATAATTGAAATACGATGTTGAGGAAAACTTGACAAACCGAATTCTGATTTGCTCGATTCTTGATGGTTTTCAATGATGTAAAGGTCTGGAATCACTCAAGGGATATCAAGGAATGCAATGGACCCCTCAAAACCAATTGAAACAGGCTGGAACTAGGGCTGCAGTTTGCTTCTATTGCACGGATTTTTTGAGCTTCAATAGGGTTTCTCCAGCCAGTTTTTCTACCCTAATTCGTGTGGCATGTGTTGTATATATATAGTAGATGGATTCAGAGTTGATTTGAGAAAGAATCAATCATCAATCAATGCACAAAATATTTGATTTTGTTCCAAATCAAATTTCCATCTTTTTGATCAATTTTCAATCAAATCTTGCCATATCCAACCAAATTTCGAAATTTGCTGGCTTTATTGAGTTTCTTGGATCTCAAGGAAGAGAGAAAAATCAAATTTGCATTTAATTTTGATTTTATACTTTATTTTTGAATTTAATTTGCATTTAAATGAATAAAATACAAATTAAATAGAAAAATAAAATAAAAATTCGTGGCATTGGGCTTGGATATTCCTAATTGCATAAGGAACAAGTTTGGATGAAGAAAAAGTAAGCCCATTTGCAAAAATTTTGATTTTTAGAAGTATTTCTCTTTGTGCATCTCTTCAAAATTGCCCAACTTATGAATGATGTATCTTGATCAATTTTCCACATTTTTGAGTGTTCTTGGACTTTTTGGAAATCTCTAAGAGTCCTATAACCAACCTTTTTGGTCTCATCCCAATTGGAGTTTCCATGCTCAATATATCTTCAAAACAAAAAGTTGACTTTTTGTTGACTTAGAAAAGGACCTGTAATGTTTTGATCCATACCTTTCAAATGAAGCATTTTTTGAACATTCTTGTGAGACATGAAGTTGTAGGGAATGGAATTTCCTTCAAAACAAGAGGTGGTGGAAAAATTTCTGAGAAAGTATGAAGAAGTTATGATCAGTCAAAGTTCAGTTGACTTTTCTCAGAGAAACCCTAATTTAGAAAGTTTGACTTTTGAGCAAATCTTGAGTTTTCTTGATGAATCATGATCAACCCTTGATCAAATGATGAATGTAACTTCAATATGAGGATGTTGACCAAAAATCATGAAATTTGACTGTATGTTGACCACAGTTGACTTTTTGTCCAATACAACTGATTTTCAACCATCTGAGCAATTGTCTGAGGAAACTTGACTTGTGAAGCTTGAAACTTGACATGGAGAACATTTGAAGCATATGAGGAGGCATGATGAACATTGGAGATGTTGGAAATCCATTTTGATCTGAGAACCACCAAACCCTAGTTTGGGTTGATTGTCTAGGAGAGGGTTTGTTTGATCAACCCTTGAGGAATCCTTGAGTATGGATGTATGGAATGTCTTGAGAAGATGGAGGGCAAATTTTGGGGTATGACACCTACGATAGAGTTGAGTGGGGTTGTCTGAAAGGGGTGCTCAGTACGTTGGCTTTTGCAAATATATGGATAAAATGGATGATGATGATGATATGTGTTACATAGGTGAATTATGCAATCTGGTTAATTCGGATAAAGTTTGACCAATTCAATCAGGGAGAGGTTTGAGACAAGGAGATCTATTTTTTTGTTATCTCTTCATTCTTGTAGTAGAGGGATTATTAGCTTTCATTAATCAAGGAATGGCTAGAGGCGATATTCATAGAGTTCAGATATGTTGAGAGGAACCTAATGTGTCACATCTAATTTTTGTTGATTGTTTTTTATTTTGCAGGGATAACATATTATAGGCTAAATATCTTATTGAGTTACTTAGTATATATGAAGAAACACCGGGCCAAGAGATAAATGTGAGAAATCAGAAGTGTTCTTCAGTCGTAATAGTAGTCGTCCCGCTCAGGAAGATCTCACTCGAATAATGGGTGTTTGTCGGGTGCTAGGTATAGGGAATTACTTGGGGTTACCTTCGATGATTGGTAGAAGTAAAAAAGGCTACCTTTGCTTTTATCAAAGATAGGATATGAAAGTGGATTAATTCTTGGAGGGTAGGTCGGTATCCAAAGCAGGAAAGGAAGTTATGATTAAATCAACTCTTCAAGCTATCCCTTTATACATTATGAGTGTTTTTAATATATCAGATATGATTGTGAATGATATTCAGAAGGCTGGGACGGCCTCCCCTCACCATGAGGTGGGCGCCTCCCACGTCCTTCATCCCCCACTGCATCTTCTTCTTTGTTCCATGGCTTCTGGTTTTTCAACAGTTAATAGTTTTTCATAGTTTTACAGTTTTCTTACTTTTCTTCATTCTAGCAACTCATCCTTACTAGCTTAGCAATAAAACACTACCAATCCATACTCGTAACCCAAACTTTCTAAGTTATTTGAACAATCACACATACAACTCATAAACCA
This sequence comes from Vicia sativa, assembly GCA_021764765.1. Taxonomy (NCBI): domain Eukaryota; kingdom Viridiplantae; phylum Streptophyta; class Magnoliopsida; order Fabales; family Fabaceae; genus Vicia; species Vicia sativa. The sequence goes on along the minus strand of CM038793.1, from coordinate 46,647,560 downwards.
CAACATCAATTTTTATCCCAAATTCACATTATACCTATCAAACTCTAACTATATGGAAAGGAAAATCAAACCCCTTACCTCATCTTGTTCTTGCAAAGCTTCTTGATTTCTCTACCACTTCTAACCAAAGCTTCCTCTCTTGTTGCTCTTCTTCTTCTTCTCCTTCCAAAACCCTCTATTTCTCTCAAGTTTCTAAGTTTGGCTTTTGTGTTTTGAATGGAAAGAAAATGCGGAGAAAGCGTTTTATAAAGGTGTTCTTACTAGCAACCAAGGGTGTATACCCATTTCTCATCAATTAATCCTCACACTCCTAACTTATATTATTAATTAACACCTTAATAATATCTAATAATATTATTAACTCAATTAATAATTCCGGGGAATTAAATATCGGTCCGAATAATATTTTACCGAACCGAACGGAATAAAAACCGGACCGAATCGAAACGTCACCAAATATATTATCAGATATATCGATTAATATAAATATTCTCGTCGTAAAATAAATATCGATCGGTAACTCGAAAATATTAATATAATATAATATTAATTAAAACGGGGCGTTACAACTCTCCCCCACTTATAAACTTTTCGTCCTCGAAATTACGATCAAAACGAACAATTCGGGACATGCCTACGCATTCGTCCACTCAATCCTCGCGTCAATTAAACAACATACAAAATACACCAAAAACAAGGGCATCTCCCTAACCACAACGTCCAGTCAAGAACAACCATGCCGAGATGCAAAGCCCATACAATGCATTCGAGAACCAACTAATCACCCAACAACCAAACAAGTCGCACACACACCGCTTCACTCGAGAACTAAACGAACAAGATCAATACCATCCTTACGCCTCAACCATGGAATTAGTCACACACTCGAACCGACACCTCGGAAACGAGTTATCAAATATAGGAACATAAAGTCCTACGACACAACACCGACTCCATCGCTAAAACGAAAACAACAAAACGGTTATACAAACAAAAACTGAAACAATCAGAATAGGACAGTACCACGCGTGCTACGCAAACACGAAAAAGATGCCTTCGTTCACGCATAAGTACGAACTCAAGGATTACACTTGCAGTTATCGCTCTCATTCCAGAAAATCACAAGGTCACATCGTCCTTGTAGATTACCAACGTACAACCCTTGAACAATAACAAGTTACTCAAACATAACCGAACTGCGATACACTACGCATTCTAGGGCGTATACTGATGACTTGCGACTATAACTCACCAGTCCCAAATCGAACAATCTCGCATACTCGCTAAAAATTCAATGCCCGATATCTAAACCATGATGCGTCACTTTTACGCATATGATACCAACCGTAAAACAACTTGGTTAATCCTCAACTTCACAATTACTCAGAATGGATACGTTCAAAGCATACACCCAATAAGACACCTCGTAACATCAGTCTCATCAACTCGAAAAATTACTCTTTCATTCTTGATTGATCAACGTCCATTGATCCTCTAAAATACACGACATAGTTTGACCTTTTCAAATATTGTCCAAATATTCACTTGTGAAACTTCGACGTATACACTTGACTTCAACGAAGTCTTCCCTTATAACAATTCAATTCCCAAAATTTGTATTAAGTAATCATCATCCTCGCACCGTCGCAACGATCAATACACAGGTTTTTTATTCAAAACACCTTTCATAACTTTCAATCTTCCAAAGTGGTAATTCAAACCAAAACATTTTCTCAAGAACTCTACCCATCAACGTCGTCTCATACTACTGTAATTACAAAACAGGTTAGACTTAGAACCATAATAAAATTTTATGGAATCCAACATGAACACCGTCGCGACCAACTTCAGTCACAAATAGAACATCTTCCTTTATAAAACATCAATCATCTTAAGGTACCTGTGGCTACCAAACCATCTCAAAATTCTTTACCGTCAAGACTTATCTTAGTCGTAATCTAATAATCCATCGCGGTCATTAGTATCCGATGAAATCCATATGTTAGTAGTGAACAAATCCTCGATAACCTTCTAAACTTAAATTTCAACAAGTGTCCCCAAACAATCGTGGACCATTCTTCAAGATAACAAATCCTCAAATCAAATATTCTTGGGTTATCCGCGATATCAACATACTAAACTCAACATCAGACGAAGTCTCTTTATAGATCGTACTCAAACTTGAATTGTCTTCAATAATTCCAATCTTCTCGTCATTAACATCTGTACCTTTGAGATTTCAAATGAGCACAACCGCATCAAACTCTAACTCACGTGTCAGATAATTTTTCCTTATGAAAATCAAATCGTTCCAAGGTAGCACTACATTTTTCCAACTCTATGTCGAAATACATCTTAAGTCCAAAATGAAATATCACAATACACCGCACAAGGTTCTTCAGTACTAAACAAGACCAAAATCAAATCATTCGCTAAACTTTTCACTGGCTCAAACAAATTCGCTTCCCATTGCGAAGTCCAAATAGCGACTCAACCATCTCAAGTCAAAGTACCCACGATCAATACCAACTTATAAAAAGATCTTCCATCAAACTCACAAAGCTAACCATCCAAAACAAAGGAACTTCTAAGCTCTGAAATAACCCCTTGAAGTCTTCTACAAGATACAAAATAAATCCTCGCAGAACTGTCCAAAATATCACTGTCTAAGTCGCTTACTTAAGGCACTCACGTCCAACAGTTCAAAACTCTTTCTTTAGAATACTCAACATGCACTGGTCTAACTTCACTAATGATAACGCAAAGCTCGGATGCTTGCTACAATTTCCTTAACTTGATGTGAACCAAATAATATCCATGAACACGAAATAACTCTTACAGCTACTCATGAGAGTATTGTATGAACATTCCAAAATCATACCTGACGCATTAGTCACACTAATGACATCAACAAATACTCGCCAGGACCATACACTATCTTGAAAAGCATTGTCTAAACATCTTCAGCTCTCACACTAACCCGTAGACAGCCAGACTTCACATCGATCTCACTAAACACATAAACTCCAAATGACTGATTTATCCAACATCAGTCCTTGGAAGTAGATACTTGTCCTCAACATCCACTTCGTCCCTTTGTTTGAAAACGACACACCAACTCGGGCAACCTTTGTTCTACTCGAACAACACAACCGGCGCACTCCACGACGACCCACTCAAACAAACAAACTCTACTAAAACCAATCCTCAAGTTGACTTTTCAACTCTAACTCAGAAGCAGACATCCCCTAAGGATATTTCGAATCACAACTAGTTTCAGAAACTGAATCCATCAAAACTTCACTTCGCACTACGGCGGTAATTCAGTCACATCTTCATAATATGCTTCGGAAGAATCACAACAAGAAGTTCGCTTGCTAAAATCTTGTCTTTCACAAAAATCCAAATTCGCCCACAACTCAAGTAACCATGCACCACCTTGTGCTAACTCATCCGCTTCATACACTATTAAGCTGGCAAGACAAGTCTATCCCAACCAACACAAATCCCGACTACTATCAACAAGAGATTAAGGGTGATCAGTTCCTCAATTTGTCAATAGATAGTCGACAATCATGATGGTGATATAAACCATCTTTACCAAACTACAACAGCGTCTTCAAACTTACACTTCAAGTTACCAAAGCGTAACCCTGCTTGAGGCTCCATCTCTAAGCCACAAGCACCACCAAGAAGTAAAACTTCTCCCCCACTTGTTTCACACTCATTACTGCACACAAACAAATAGAAACAAGCAAGTATCGACAGTGCTTCACACACATATCGCATACAAAAGGGTTAAACACATTAATAACCTGGCCGACAGACCGACCTGCTCTGATACCACTAATGTAACACCCCAATATTACCCAAGGTTTTATATGCAAAATCAGAGTAATTTAAAATTTCATAAATCCAATACTGAGGCGTCACACCTTTAAACAGTTTGCTTTAAAGTATAAATCTCGGATACATAGCATCCTCGGAAATCATAAATTGAATCTTAGAAATCAAAAACACCTTCTTTATTAAACCTCCTTATCAAATCTTAATTTCATAAAGTATAATTCTCATATACAAAAGGAATAACAACAAAAGAACAACTACAAGACAACATAAATATTCCCCCCGAGTGCTACGTATCAGAGCGGCACCGACTCAATTAATAGCAGCTATAATCTTTGTCTTCATAACATGCACGTTACCAGTATAAAGGTAACGGCGAAACAAGTAAAGGGTGGAATACTCCAAAACATATAATTAAAGGCATGATAACATATATATATATATATATATATATAGTTTTGGAATCATAAAAGATATAGGTTAATAAGTGCATTCCAACACATATCCAAATTTCACTCACTCTAATCGTCATTCTAATGTGTATAATCAACACTTTATCGCCATAACCTCATCGACATAAATCGTCACAACAACACATAACGTTCATCACCACGAAATCATCACAAGTCAATACGTCACTAATCAACACGACAATCATAAACAACAACATCAAACAATGCTAATAACATAAGCAACATAAACAAAATCATCACCAATTGGCTAAAGCCCGTCGTCGCTTTTGGCATAATAGCCCATCGTCACAAACATCATCACATCATATTTGCATTAAGCATTTCAATAAAGTCAAATCATCGCAAAACTCATCACTTATATTCATCGCATAGTTATCATGAAATTATCACGTCATATTCATTTCATGTTCGTCATAAAGATCATCACCAAACAAAACATCATATATCATCGCAATTCCACATAATTCATCAATTAAAACCCAACGCCAAACAACTCAAACATAAACATAACTGACTCTATGAGACACGACTATGTTATGCATGTGGTACCCGTCGCTTTATCCATACTTAGGAACATTTGGCATAAAGCCCATTGTCACTTGGCATAAAAGCCCTCGTTGCCTGTGCAATGTATGTGACTCGACAATAAAAACAACATAACAAAAACATCATCATCGCTCATCAAAATTGGCATAAAGCCCACATCGCCATAATTTATCCACATCAAGATAAATATATCATCGCATCATATTTGCATTATGCAAAACGTCACCAATAATTCATCATCGTCAAAAGTCATGCATTCACAATTCGGAAGCATTTATTAACAACATCAATATAATCATCACATCATCATGTACAAAGACATATATCATCATTATCAACAAAGTCATTTAATCATGAACAAATCGTCGCATAAGTCATGTATAATCATGTAGCATCGTCATCAAATAAATCACTCAATTCTAAACATGGAAAAATAATCGAATATCAATAATCATTGCAAAAGCCATTCCTAATAACCGACATTAATCATAATCGTCAACATCGCAATCGGGTTGTCCATACGTGCCTTAAATCGACTAAAACGCAATTCGATTCAATTTAACCGTAATTTGGCCTATTTTGGATCGTTTTGTAAAAACTCGTAATTTCAAAAAACTAACCTCACCACTACGTTCTACACGTCGAACTTAGCTAGCACGTCAATTTTCGTTGAATTCGGAGCAACTTGCTTCGTCGCCGAAATTACCGAAATCGGAAAATCGGAACATAATCGGGTTCCAAATTTAATCGGATAACTTATGTCCTAATTATATTTTATTAATACTAACTAGTAGTATGTGGAATTAGAGAATTAAACAGAAACAGAAGCTAGCAAGGGAAAAATTATGCAGAAAACAATTCTGTAGAAAATAGAAAACCAAAAACAGTATACAGAAAATGAGAATTTACGTTGGACAATCCCTAGCACTTGGGACGGTCGCCCTAGGGGTGCCTTAAGGGGAAGGTGGGCGCTACGAAGGCTGGGACGGCCTCCCCTCACCATGAGGTGGGCGCCTCCCACGTCCTTCATCCCCCACTTCATCTTTTTCTTCGTTCCATGGCTTCTGGTTTTTCAACAGTTAACAGTTTTTCATAGTTTTACAGTTTTCTTACTTTTCTTCATTCTAGCAACTCATCCTTACTAGCTTAGCAATAAAACACTACCAATGCATACTCCTAACCCAACCTTTCTAAGTTATTTGAACAATCACACATATAACTCATAAACTACAACATCAATTTTTATCCCAAATTCACAATATACCTATCAAACCCTAACTATATGGAAAGGAAAATCAAACCCCTTACCTCATCTTGTTCTTGCAAAGCTTCTTGATTTCTCTACCACTTCTAACCAAAGCTTCATCTCTTGTTGCTCTTCTTCTTCTTCTCCTTCCAAAACCCTCTATTTCTCTCAAGTTTCTAAGTTTGGCTTTTGTGTTTTGAATGGAAAGAAAATGAGGAGAAAGTGTTTTATAAAGGTGTTCTTACTAGCAACCAAGGGTGTATACCCAATTCTCATCAATTAATCCTCACACCCCTAACTTATATTATTAATTAACACCTTAATAATATCTAATAATATTATTAACTCAATTAATTAAACTAATTCCGGGGAATTAAATATCGTTCCGAATAATATTTTATCGAACCGAACGGAATAAAAACCGGACCGAATCGAAACGTCGCCAAATATATTATCAGATATATCGATTAATATAAATATTCTCTTCGTAAAATAAATATCGATCGGTAACTCGAAAATATTAATATAATATAATATTAATTAAAACGGGGTGTTACACTGGCAGTGCGAGGATGGATATCTTGAGTGGTTTCACAGTGTGTCACACCCTTGGGCCATACCATCAGCTGCAACATCTAATATCCTAGGGCCTTCTGGTGCCATATTTCTATCGAGCCACCACCACCACCTCCACCACCTGCAGGAGATCAGGACAACCGCCTCTAATTTATCACAGTTCATGATGACAATCTCATGGGTATGGTAAACCCAAATGGTGAGATCTATAGAGGTTTAGTTAAGTTAGTCGACGTAGCCCGTGGAAGACCTATGTAGATTTTTGTTTTATTTTGGTTGTATTATATGAATATTTTATGACACGCAGACTTCTTATTTATTGCATAATAATTTGGTGATTACATGTTTCAATTTATGATGAACATAACATAAAATAGTACAACAAACATAACTCTAAAACAACTAAACATGACAACCTAGGCACTTTCGGATGACTATGGATATTTCAGCATCTTCATTATGTCGTCGACGGATCTTCAGATCTGCGCATCTAACTCGATCGGACCTTTAGTTATCCTACGGCGAAATGATTTCCACATGGCCTTCACGTCTTCATCATTCTTCAACTCGATTGGGTTGTATTTCACCCTTCTATTTGTATCAATCCAATCCTCCTAAAACTTTATCATTGTCATCCTTCTGTTATCAGAATCAGACAGCAAATTGTTCAACATTTCTTTCAAGGTGGCTAAGGATTCGGAGTCATCTGGAAGCTTGAATTCAACATGAGGGTTGTTGACGTTGTAATACACTTCTGCCTTAATCAGAAATTGAGGAAAGACATTTTTTAGATGTGTTTTATCTATAACACATGCCCCTATTTATACAAATGGTGATGCATTCTATACCACACAAATGTATCGGTGCAATTAGAACCATCTAAATATGTTGGCAAAATCCCAGCTGTTAAAATACCATGTTTTTATAACTCTCGAAAATTTCCGTTAATTTGAAATTTCTGATACCAAATATTTTAAATACACTACCAAAAATTTATGCATACCGAAAATTTTATAGAGGTGTACCAGAAATTTAGGTGGTACCGAAAATTTCAATCCTTCTATCAATTTCGTCCGAAAATAGTGCGCATCTCATCCAAAAACATAAATGCATTAAAAAAAATTAAAATTAACATATTTAATTTAGGAGGTGACATGTTAATTTCTCTCGCTTCTTATTTTTATTGTTTTTCAGTAATATTTTAGTTTTAATCTTTCAGTCATATCTTTAAATTAATACTCTTACGTTATTTTCATCAATGTTTTAGTTTTTATCCTTGAAATTAATATTTTCAATTTATTACTTTCTTCCTTTTTATTGTTTAATCTAAAAACTAAATAATCAGAAATTCACTCATTAAAATTAAAAGTAACTATTAGGATGTCTTTATGCTACCATACCAAGCTGAACTAGATTAACAAATGTGTCTATAATATTTCATCATTCAAACTTTAAATCATTAACTTTTTTTAAACATTTTGTTTCCCTCTTAACCACGTACTTAAATGACAGTTCTTAATTTATTTAACTTAATATTAATAAATAAAAAAAGGTAAATAGATACCTCCTAATCAAAGTTTTCATTCAAAGTTTTCATTAAGCCTAATTCATCTTTCGATAAGAGATAAAAGAATAAGAGAAAGAAATATATGTTTTTATATTATAAAATATTTTTATAAGATCAACAAATCACCGTCACATATTCAATCATATTACATTTTAATCAGGTATTCAATCAAATCAGACTTTAATTTCTAAAATACTGATATGACATGATAGAATGACAATTCTATTAGATGATGTGAAAAATTTTAACCTCTAATTATTTTAAGGCAAAAGTAAAAGCTAACATATGCCCTTAAGGGCACGTGAAGAAATATTCTTTTGAAATCCGTGAATTAAATTTATTGAAATTCTAAATATCACTTTATTGCATATATTTTTTCTATTCATAGTACCTTAACATGTGCCCTTAGGACTTAAGAAAAATTTCAGTGAATTACAACATTTTGAAGATAGATTCCCACCAAATAAAATACTAACATAACTTAATTGGGTTTCACAAGAATTTATCACGTCTGCTAGCAATCCTCTTGTATATTAGAGACATCATTGGTATAATTATGAAAACTGCAAACATACAAAGGAAACACGAAGTGAGAACCAGGAGAAATACTTCATTTTGTTTCATATACATAATTGCTATTTTGAACTTCAAATACAAACTCGGCTATACCACTCAGATGAATATCTCAATCTGCTGTCTGTATAGAATTTCAAAACATCGCAGAGTTAGTTTACATTTAATTCAAGGGGTCTTTCTGATGTTGTGCTCTTTCTTTGCCTTCCACTTTCTCTTCTTTCTCCAGTCTGAGTAAATTTCAATGACCAAGGGGATAGACAAAAAGTATAATATACACGGAGCTATACTCAACAACTATTGGAATGAAGCAATGCCCAATCTCAGGTGTTCTGTGCTAGGTCATAGGATTTTGTCAAGAGATAATTTCATCACCATGACAGGCAATATAAGAACTCATAATAGGAACGTGGAAAACTAGAAATGTGAGCTTATCCCGATTCCCCATTCTCAGGAAACTTTTGCCAACTAACCTGTCCCTTGAACAAGTTTCCCAACAAGAAAGATCACCATCATCTTTGCAGGTATAAGTATGTCAGTGCTCACTTATTGGCTTTCCGAGCAAGAAATCGTTCTCTGGCAGCTTGGATTCTACTTTCATTATCATCTGCAGCAGCAGAAACTTCAACATTCTTCTTGGGCAAATCTGGATTATTTCTCCCAGAGTCTTCCTCAACATGTTCCATACCACCACCACTGCAGACAAAGGAATTAGAGTCAGCATCGATTCCAACCCCCTTCCACCACCAAAAAAGAGAAAAAATATGACATGCAGCATTAAACATGTAACATATATACCAAAGGAACATGAACTGTTTGGACACAAGACTTTTTCTTCCATATGTTTCATAATTTTCTAATGCCAAGAGAGTTTACCTTAATTTGTACACATTTAAGGTATTAAGCTTGTTAATGATGGGTATAACCCATTTCATCTCAACAGAACACAAATTTCTCATGAACGGCCGTGGTGTGGCAATTAGCTCATGGTACACAACATAGTCAGGAAACTTCCCCAATTCATCAGAAGTCAATGCAGATGACGGATGTACCTAGTACAGAAAATTCAGGTAATTAGGTGCCTACAAACAAAGCATTTACTGACTCTAAACTTTCACAATTTCCCAGCAAGCCTTCACCTTTTGGTGATACAGGCCATTTTATTTTCATTTTGTGAGGCACTTATGCAAGTTGTATCACACCTAAGATATGGGTTTTACAATAAAATGCATGAATCTATGGAAATCATTTGAATGAGATACTATATTAAAACATGAGACAGAAGTACAGCTAAATGTAATGGTTCCACGAAATAAGTGACTTTTAAACTTTAATTACCTGGACTATTTGGCCTCGGAAACCCAGAGTTCGATAACCATTATGATGCATCTTTCTTTCAGCCAGCTGATTTGCATAGCCTACACATAGAGCCTTCCTCAAATTTCGATAATCCCGCCGGAACTCTTCCCCTTTCCTATTTGTCTTTATATCCAATGGTTCTGTTGCAATATTAAGAAAATATGTGAGTAGGAGAGGAACAACCATGTATGATAAGATTACTAGATGGAGGACTCAATAATTTGAATGAAAAAAAATAAGAAAAGAAATGGTAAAAGAGAAAGCAATTTTTCTCAGTCTAATTCAAAATTTTATTCCCTTTTTTCGATATTGTTAGCTCTAACTTTGTCAAAAGATACACTCTTGCAACTTCCTTATAATGCACAATGACTTGTACTGTTACAAGTTAAAACTGAATACTGTGGAAATTAATTGACCATGAGAGAATTAAACCATAGTTCAAATAAATCATACAACTTAGTTGTATGAGAACCTTAGTGGTAGTGCATATTTGGGCAGAAGTGTAGGTTTTATTATGATGCACTCATGTCATTTGATTTGCAGCTGAAAATAACCCCTACATGGGACATGACATGTTTGGCAAGTCTCCAGTGAAAACATGTCAAGTCTCCAGTGAAAACTTCCTCCCGTAAATGACATTGGGGCATGGAGTAACCATCATAACTATTACTCCCTTTGGTCTTTTTTACTTGGCGCTTAAGTAGAAGGAAAAAAAAAATTCTTATTTAATTGTCGTTTTCAAAGTTCAATGCAACATCAATCATTGTTTTGTCAATAATATCCGGTAAGAGAAAAATGAGTGCAAGGAGATCATAAATAGTTTGGGTTTTTATAATGGCAAATACGTAAGAAGTAACATCCAAAAAGTATTGATGAACATTATAACACATTGAGCTCAATCTGCTAAAGGTAACGATTTCAAATTTATTCTATACAACTTGTCCAAACCATAACATATCTTAACACAAGAACGGCTCACAGTTAATTTCACACCTCATGTTAATTTCACGGCTTACTATTCTAAACATTGATTTAACAAAAAAATAGAGAATTTCATTCTTTTACTCTAACTTCTATTTTTTTTTTAACTAAACAAAGGATTGATAAGCATATGAATGCGCCAAAAATAAGATGCTGGTTCTTTTTTCTACTAGCATTTGCCACTGCATCTGAAAGCACATTCTTAATTTTGCAATGAAAATACTTCAAGAAAGATGTAAATACAAACCCTTGGCAATTTTCTGCAGTATCTGTGATAATTGCTTACGGACGTCTCTGGCAAATGTCATTCCCCGCACCTACAATCAGTTGATTTCAGAATAATCACATATTATGCATCGAACGTATACAAGGTATGTGTGTGTTCTTGCGTGCGCATATCACTTCATATTTTAGTATGGTGTGAAGAATAAAATTCTTAGAGAACTGCTGGTACTTGGTAGTAAATAAAAAAGGATAAGAAAAGGAATATGCCTTTCCCAATGACCCGTGAGAATTTTCCTTTAAAGGATATAATATCTGAATTGAGTGTGAATATAAGTATTCCACAAGGATACCACTAGCCTTCTAACCTAGGTTGTCAATATAAGGTAACGGCAGGCCCCAATACTAGAATAGCAGAATAGGCAATAGCACAATGCAGAATGTAGCTCACTAACTCCAAGAGGTGCGCCCCTTATGGCTAAGGTCTTGGCAGCAAGGTGAGATGGTGACAATGGTAGTTCAAATGGTTGTCACAGGGATAGGTAGCTGGTTGCAGAATTTCAGACTTTGAACGTGGGAGGAAAGTGAGTATGGGATTGTTTTTGGGCTCTTAAGCCCAGATTGGCAGCGAAATCACAAAAGACCCCAGCTCCTACACTGTAATGTTATGTAGTCAATGGCAGATAGTGGGTAGTGGTATGGTCACTGTGTCTAAGTTTTGGAAAAATACACAAGAATCTAATACCAACCATACACATAAAAGGCAAAATATAGAAGAATACAGAATATCAAATACATATTTATAATTAATAACTAAAGTTCATGGATACCAATATTCCATTCAAATCCTATATAAAGCAAACAAGTTTTAGAGTACAAGGCTTAAATAACTCCTCTAAGCATTTAAAATAAATACAGGGGACTCCTTAGAGGGAATCACTATCTCCAAAATGATGCTGGGAGATGAAGCTGCACAAGGTGAGGAAATGATACGACGAGAACTGACAGATCAAATTTATAATATAACTAGTGTTGTCAATGGCGGGTGGCGGTCCATGGCATAGAGCCAAAATCCTGCCAAACTGGCCGCTTTGCAGTGCCACTATAGTGGATTATGGCGGAAAAACCCGCAATATCGTCGATATTTACCATTGTGGGAGCCCAAAAACCACCATGTCTGTCCGCCATAGCGACCATGGCGCCACTATTTGATAACACTGTTTATAACTAATGATAGCTTGTTGCCGTTCAGAATTTTATGATAGAATGACCATGAAGTCCAAAAAAGCAGAGGGAACGGATCAATTTTAAGAGCAAAAACTGGCTATTTTGAGGTAAAATGACAATTCCAAAAAGTACACATGGAATTTTACAAAAGTTTTAATGTATTGGGAGTTGATAATGTGGGGATATAGCTACTACTCAAAACCACAATGCAAAGAGGTTTCGCAAAGCGCCTAGGGCCCTCAACAACACTATACCTCAACGGTGACTGCTACTGACTACACAGCTATAATGTCCATTAAGGGTCTTTAGTCTGTCAATACGACTCCTATGGCCGCACCTCCAATATGTGATGCCATAGATGGAGAATAGTGTCCACCAGCCACTGCGCACCATTTGACAACATACCTTCTTGCTAAACATTTTAACAAACTTCAATGCAAGAGTTCAGTCACAAGTTTATACATTTGATCACTGAAATACCAGAATACATAAAAATACCTACCTGCAAGCCATGGTCTTTGCACCAACCAATGTCATAATCCGTTTGATACCAACGCTCATATATCTGCAGTAACTGAATGTGGTCACCCAAGCCAAAGCCATCAGGAAGATTAGATAATGGACGTTTCCTCTTTTTCTCATTCTTGCTGCACATAAAAGGGGTGTAACCAATCAGTCCTTGTCAACGTATAGACTTACAAACCTCAAGAAAACAAAATATAAATGGCAATTGGATATTCTGGGATATTTTCTTTTGTTTGGTTATGTGGTAGTAGCTATATTCAAAAGAATAGAAATCATAATAAATTTTATTTGAATGGAGTCAAAAAAACAAAAATTGTGTGTGCTTGTTTATAGGGAATGCCAACCCCCCTCACTTTAGAGTGGAAGTTTGCATGTAAACTTATTATTAGAGATAGGAGGGTATTATTGTAATAGTTAGTGGGAATTAGACTAATGTGTCTAATTCCCTTTCTATCCCTAGGCCCTTCTATATAAGGGTATTGCCGTAACTAAATTCAATTGAGAAAATCAATAACAGATTCATATGCTTTTCTCTCTTCTCTCTCTCTTTCTTCTCTACTCTGCAATTCTAAACATGGTATCCAATTCTAACATGGTATCCAGAGCTTCTCTCTGATCCGTGGCTCCTATGGCTTCACCAGCCTCTTCAAACGCTATTGGTGGTAGCTCCTCCGCTGCAACTACTACCTTCAAGCAGAAGATCTCTGTCAAACTCGACGACACCAACTATCGTCAATGGAAGCAACAGGTCGAAGGCGTTCTTCGCGGCACCAAAATGGTTCGCTTCGTCGTTTCTCCTCAAGTGCCGGAACGCTACCTCACTGTTGTTGATCGCGACGCCGGAACTGAGAATCCAAGCTATGTCGCGTGGGAGGAGCAAGACACTCTTCTCTGTACGTGGCTCTTGTCCACGATCTCTGATTCTCTTCTCTCTCGCTTTGTTCTCCTGCGCCATTTGTGGCAAGTGTGGGAAGAAATTCATGCGTTCTGCAACACACAAATGAAAACAAGGTCGCGTCAACTTAGATCAGAGCTCCGATCTCTCTCAAAAGGTACTTGCACCATTTCGGAATTTCTTTCACGTGTTCGCACTATTGTTGACACGTTGATGTCCATCGGTGATTCAGTTCTTCAACGCGGTCAAATCGAACTGATTCTTGAGGCACTACCATCGGAATTTGATCCAGTTGTCGTTGTTGTCAATACGAAGTCTAATTTCATCTCGATTGATGAGCTTGAGTCGCTTCTTAATCAAGAAGCGCGAATTGATAGATCCAAGAAGAACGCCAAGAAGAACGGCGTGGAAACTGTTTCAGTGAATCTCACGCAAGGAAATGAAGAGAAGTCCAGTTTCGGTCCTCAATTTGCTGAGACTCCTGATTCTAATGGTGGTGTTTCTTCTGGTTATGGAAGAGGTAGTAATTTTCGTGGCCGAGACAATAGAGGTGGAAGATTCAGAGGTCACGGTGGTCGCAGTGGCTTTAGAAACTCTGTTCAGTGCCAAATATGCTCTAAAGTAGGTCATGATGCTAGCTACTGCCACTTTCGTCACTCTCAGGATGCTTATGGCTCATATACTCCTTATGGAACACCTGCACCTTATGGCAACTATGTCGTTGCTCAGCCCAATGTGTGGACTCAGCCTAGTTTTCGAGCCTCAGCACCTCACACCATGAACTCTGCTAGACCTGCTGATGCCTCCATGCCTGCTCAATATCCTACTCTCGGGCCTCAAGCATTGATTGCTGGAACTGATTGTTCCTCCTTCTACAATCAGGCCTGGTACCCTGACTCAAGTGCCTCTCACCATGTGACACTAGATGCCACAAATCTTGCTGACTCTGTGTCTCTATCTGGATCTGACCAGGTTCACATAGGCAATGGCCAAGGTCTGTCTATCACCTTTGTTGGCTCTATGCAATTTCCTTCCAATTTGTGCCCTAAGTCTTCTCTCAAACTTAATAATCTGCTTCTTGTGCCATCTATTACTAAAAATCTCTCAAGTGTGAGTCAGTTTGCTAAAGACAATGATGTCTTCTTTGAATTTCATGTTGATGCTTGTTTTGTGAAATGTCAGGATACTTCTAGAGTGCTCTTAAGGAGTTCACTTGGAAGTGATGGTCTCTACAAGTTTGATTCAGTCTCTCAGTCTACTTCTCCTCAAGCTCTTAGTGTTGTCAGCAGTCATCTGCAGTCTAAGTCTAGGATCTCAGACTTATGTTTTAAATCTGTGTTTAGCTCTACTTGTAATAATAGGGACTTAGGCTCCATTTCTAATGTGTATCAAATGTGGATAATAAACTTGGCCATCCTCACCATGAGCTTTTGAAACAGATTCTTCAGCTTTGTAATATTCCTGTACCACATAAACAATTCAGTAATTTTGCAATGCTTGTTGTTTGGGCAAAGTACATAGACTGCCTTCTTCATTATCTAAAACTGTCTATAGCAAGCCTCTTGAACTAGTTTTCTGTGATCTGTGGGGCCCTGCACCTCTTACATCTGTTTATGGCTTTACATACTTCCTTACTTGTGTAGATGCTTTCAGTAGGTACACTTGGATTTATCCCCTTAAGCTAAAATCTGATACCTTAGCCACCTTAGTGCAGTTTAAAGCACTTGTTGAACTACAGCTGAATATGAAAATTAAATTTGTACAAACTGATGGAGGAGGAGAGTTTAAACCCTTGACACATTTTCTGAATATGCATGGCATCATACACACGGTTACCTGCCCTCATACCCATCACCATTATGGGTCTGTTGAAAGGAAACATCGCCATGTTGTTGAAACTGGCCTCACTCTCTTAGCTCAAGCAAATCTTCCCTTAAAGTTTTGGGATCATGCTTTCCTCACTGCAACTTATCTCATCAATAGGCTGCCCTCACCCAACTTGCACAATAAATCTCCTTATTTCTATCTATACTTCAAATATCCTGACTACAAATTCTTAAAAACCTTTGGCTGCTCCTGTTTTCCTCATCTCAGGCCTTACAATTCACATAAACTTGCTATGCACTCCAAAGAGTGTCTCTTTCTTGGCTATCCACCTAGTCACAAAGGCTACAAGTGCTTGAATGCTTCTGGCAGAAAATACATCTCCAAGGATGTTAAATTCAATGAGTGTAGGTTCCCTTATTCAGTCATGTTCTCCTCCTCATCTTCCCCTACTAGCCATGCACCTTGTTCTGCAAACTTTCAAGGTTATTTTGCTCCTTTACCTATGCCTCTTACTGTTGTACCTCCATCACAATCTCAGAGTCATGCAGGCCTCATTACTCCTGCCACATCTCAGAACTCCAACAGTTATGTATCAGCATCCAACACTACCTCCTCTGTAGCTAATGAGTCAGCTTCTCTGGCCTCTGCTTCAACTATTGCTCCAGTCTCAGACACCTCTGCACCAGCCACAGACTTGTCTGCAACTGCAGCTGTTAGCCATGAACAAGCTCTTTCTTCACCTGTTGTTACTGACTCCAGTTCCTCTACTCCTGCTGCTTCTGATTCCTTCACTGCAGTAGCTCTTGGTCCTCCTGCAAAATTCACCCTATGCTCACAAGGTCAAAACATGGCATAGTGCAGCCAAGGCTGCATCCTACACTTCTTCTCACTCACTTTGAGCCCTCTTCTTACAAGCAAGCTCTCACTGTTCCTGAATGGCAAGAAGCAATGCAAGCTGAGTACAATGCCTTACTTCAAAATCACACTTGGTCTCTTGTCCCTCCTCCTGCCAACAGAAAACCTATTGACTGCAAGTGGGTTTTCAGGGTTAAAGAGAATCCTGATGGGACTATTAACAAATACAAAGCCAGATTGGTGGCAAAAGCCTTTCATCAAGTTGAAGGGTTTGACTACACTGACACTTTCTCACCTGTAGTCAAACCTGTTACAGTTAGAACTGTTCTAACTCTGGCCATCTCCAGAAAATGGACCATTCAACAGATTGATGTTAATAATGCCTTTCTTAATGGGGTGCTAAATGAGGAAGTCTATATGGTGCAGCCACCAGGCTTTGAAAAAGGGGAATCAGGACTTGTTTGCAAGCTCCATAAGGCATAGCATCTCCTATGGCTTCCAGCACCAAGTTATCCAAAGTTGGCTCTGCACAGATGACTGATCCCACATACTTCAGGTCTGTGGTAGGAGCTTTGCAGTATGCTACAGTTACCAGGCCAGAAATATCCTTTGTTGTGAATAAAGTGTTCCAGTTTCTGTCTAATCCCCTAGAAGACCACTGGAAAGCAGTTAAAAGGATCTTAAGGTATCTTCAAGAGACTGCCTCTCATGGCCTAATTCTTTCCCCTACAAATTTGTTTGCGCCTCTCACTATTACAGGATTTTGTGATGCTGACTGGGCCTCTGATGTTGATGACAGGTGGTCCACCTCTGGTGCTTGCATATTACTAGGCCCTAACTTGGTAACCTGGTGGACAAAGAAGCAAACATTGGTGGCAAGATCTAGTGCTGAAGCAGAATGTAGAAGCTTAGCTCTTGCCACAGCAGAAATTTTATGGTTGCAGTCTCTCTTACAAGATTTACAGGTGCAGTACCAAACTCCAAAGGTGCTATGTGATAACCTTAGTGCAATTTCCTTGGCTCACAATCATGTGCTGCACTCTAGGACCAAACACATGGAGTTAGACATCTTTGTCAGGGAGAAAGTGCTGAGCAAAGCCCTTGTTGTGACTCACATTCCTGCAGCAAGCCAATGGGCAGATGTGCTCACCAAACCTCTCTCCACAGCCAGATTTCAGTTTTCTCAAGAGCAAACTAAGCTTAAACTTGATCAACCACCCTAAATTTGAAGGGGGAGTATTACTGTAATAGTTAATGGGAATTAGACTAATGTGTCTAATTCCCTTTCTATCCCTAGACCCTTCTATATAAGGGTATTGCTGTAACTAAATTCAGTTGAGAAAATCAATAACAGATTCAATTCAGTTGCTCTTTTCTCTTCTCTCTCTCTCATATGTTTTATTGCTTTCTTGATTCTTATATGCTAATAGAACCTCCATTTGGCCATTTCTTTTTCCTGCAAATAGGTTCTTTCCCCATAATATTGCAAGGGAAAACCAATTTGATTTTGACTTAGGCTTTACTACCAATAAATGTAAAATTATTTAGCATGCTTGACTTAATGTTATTATGAGTGTGACTAAATGAGCATAAACCACGTGCTTTTTAATAATGAGGGCAACTCGTTCAGTCTAATTTGTGAAGTAAACTACTATTTTGGAACTTGAATGTGTAAGGTGTTGTCACTACTCATATTCCCCTAATGTATCAAAATTGCAATCCACTTACGTCCCACGAATCTATTTTTTAGTCAATTTAGTTCTCAAATGTGTTTTTCATTACTAACAAAAGAAGCACTAGGGATGTATTTGCAATTTTAATTCATTTAGGGATTACAGTGACAGCGCCCACACATTCAGGGGCTAAAATGGCTATTTGCTCATCTAGTTTGAAAATGTGAAGAACACAAAGAAAACGCAACCTCTGCCCTGGTAGCAATGCAGTTTCAGTGGATAACATGGCAGCAACAGTCAAAGCCTCAGTTATGCATCCATAATTGTTTGCTTCCATTAAAGTTCTTGACAGGGACGGTTCTAATGGAAGCTCTGCATGGAATCGAGAAAAAACTCAGGGAAATTAATGGAAAAGAAAAGAACAAGTTTTATGTTCAAACAGAGAATAACTTCCATTGTCAAGCATGGCAGAAACACACTTCCATGAACATAATAATCGGGAAAAGGTATACGAGTAAAGGCTCTTATCAAAACTGGCAGAAAGACAGGCATTACTGTGCCTGTATGTCCACTGTTTTCGATCATGTTTTATTCTATATTGTGTATATTTGAATTTAATTTATATACATTGCCAGTGTAAAAAAAAGTTCTGTACATGCACACACCCAATGATTATTGTCACTGTCATTTAATGAATATGACAAGTCATGTGTTTTTAACTCATAAAATAATATGCCAACATATCATTAGATTAATGTGTTAAACTGATTTACACCGACAGTGTATATGACTTAAACTCTAAATTTTATTATGTTTTATTATATAAAATTTGTTTTAGTTTAAATCGCTTGTTTCAATTTCATAAAATCTATGCTATACAACTTATCGAAATTTTAATTTCAATATTTATGTTATTTGTTTTTAAATTTAAATTTGGAAAATAATAGAATTATTAAGGAAAAGTTTATACATGAAAGAGTTAGCTCAATTTGCAAACATCACTAATCATTTAAGTACCCAAATTTACGTCTTGAATTCTCAACCAAAACTAGAAAAATTCCAATTAGCTGATTGAAGTCTTTTGAGTCTATGCTGTGGTGAACTAAGACAAATGTCAATGTGGTAGTTACTTTTGGGATTCCCTCTAATTATGTATAGATTTAGATTTGAATTTAAATTTGGAAAAGAGTTGTGTTGCTAAGGAAAAATGTGTACATGAAAAAGGTCTAACCAAAATTGGTAGTTACTAATAGTTATTATTGAAGTTTCCTTTATAGTTTATATGATATGATGGTATGGATGATGAAAACAACAATATTGCATTGTTCATGATTTCACCACCCCAATATTTAAAATTCAACACTAAAATATAAAGAAACAATACCAGCCATTTTCCGTCCAATACTTGTAATTGCACCATTTTCATCAATAGCATCGATTAGATATAATTGCTTCAAGGCATCTTGTAAGGACTCGGCTGCAGAAAACATGGTTACATAATCACCAAGTTACTTGAGCTAAACCTATTAAAATGTCAAGAATGAAGAACATTGAAAAGCACAAGAATAAATCACATAAACCAATATAAGCAAAATACTAGCTCGCACCCTACCCCAAAAAAATAAAGAAAAAATGAATGAACAGATGGAGGGGAAAAAGAGCCAAAAAAATTGAAACTTCTAAGATAACATTAAAGCAACTTCACAGGATCAACGTGAATCAAATTTTGTACATTTAAGCTATAAAAAAGATCTTACATGAAGGAGAATCAAGAAAGTCAAATTTGAGAATGTCAATATCAGGGAGGTCCAACGACTTCAAGTAAAGAACACTGCCGGCAAGAGAAGATCTCTGAATTTCAGGAACTGTAACATCCAAAAACTCATCATGGTAGAGTTGGGAAGGATAGAGGCGGTAGCATTTCCCCGGTCGTGTTCTTCCAGCTCTGCCTGCCCGCTGATTAGCTTGCACTCTGCAATGTCAGGATACCCTCGTTAAAGCTTATGAATTAATTATTCCAAAAATATTAAAACTATTGAGATTATTGAACGGAATGGTAAACAACTGTTCTTTTTTTATTCCTCAGCTCTAAGGCTGGTATATATAGTAGTAATACAATAATGATAATTAATTCTCTCTTTAATAGAAAATAAAGAAAAATAAAAGACAATAAATAGAAATAATGAAAAGGGAAATAAGATATTTTCCAACACCCCCCCTCAAGTTGGTGCGTAGATATCTATCATGCCCAATTTGTCTATCAAATGTTCAAAGGTTGGTTTTGCCAAACTTTTGGTTAGGATATCCGCAGTTTGCTGTTTGAAGTCACAAAAGGGAGACATATGATTCCAGCATCTAACTTCTCTTTTATGAAGTGTCGATCAATCTCAATATGTTTGGTTCTGTCATGTTGAACTGGGTTATGAGCTATGCTAATGGCAGCTTTACTGTCAGAGTATAATTTTAATGGAAGCTCAATTTTCATCTTAAGTTCTTCAAATACTCTAAGGATCCATAATCCTTCACAAATACCTTGAGACATAGCTCTAAACTCGGCTTCTGCACTACTTGCTACAACTCCTTGTTTCTTACTCCATGTCACAAGATTACCCCAAACATAGGTACAATATCCAGGTCGATCTTCTATCCGTGGATCGAACTCGCCTGATCAACATCGGTGAAGATAGACACATTTCTTTGAATAGTTTTCTTAAAATGTAAGCCTTTACGAATTTCTCTTCAAATATCTCGATCCGTAGATCGCCTCAAGATGTTCCTCGTAAGGAGAATGCATAAACCGACTTACTACACTAATCGAGAAAGCAATATCGTCGGGTGTGCCAAATAAATCCGTTTTCCAACCAATCTCGATATCTTCCAAGATCAACCGGAACATTTCCTTCTCCCAAAGTTTAGCATTAGGATCCATAGGGGTATCAGGACGACATCCACTCATTCCTTTCTTTCAATAAGTCTAGAATGTATTTTTTGTGAAACCACAATACCATTCTTTGACCGAGCAACCTCCATACCAAGAAAATATCTCATGGATCCTAAGTCCTTGATCTCAAAGTCTCGCTAGTTTCTCTTTTACTCTAGCCATTTCAACTGTATCGTCTCCAGTAAGGACAATATCATCAACATATACAATCAGGACAGCAAATTTTCCATCTTGAGAGAACTTTGTGAAAAAGGTGTGATCAGCCTGTCCTTAAATGTACCCTTGTTTCTTCATGGACTGAGTGAATTTTTCAAACCAAACTCTAGGGGACTGTTTTAGTCCATACAAAGACTTATTTGTTTGCATACATTTGATCCAAATTTGTTTTCAAACCCAGGAGGAGTGTCCATGTATAATTCTTCTTCTAGATCGCCATTAAGAAATGCATTCTTAACATCTAACTGATGTAAGGGCCAATCCAGGTTAGCGGCAAGAGATAAAAGAATTCTTACAGTGTTCAGTTTTGCGACAGGAGAGTAGTCTATACCATAGGTCTGAGTAAAGCCTTTAGCCACCAAGCGAGTCTTGTACCTTTTAATTGACCCATCTAAATTATACTTCACAGTAAACACCCATTTGCATCCAACTGTCTTCTTGCCATCCGGTAGTGTCGTAACACTCCAAGTTTTGTTCTTTTCTAGAGTTTTCATCTCCTCAAGTATAACTTCCCTCCACTTTGGAATTTCTAGAGCAATCTGTACATTTTTTGGAATTTCTACACTAGATAATTTTGAGGTGAAGGCAGACAGAGATGAAGACAAATTTGAATATGATATAAAATTGGACATAGGGTGTTTAGTACAAGATCTAACAGATTTTCTAATGGCAACAGGATCATCAATATCAAGATACAAAATACGACTTTCAGAAACAGAGATGGACTTACCTTTCCTATTCTTAGGAGGTTGATCATTCCCCGGTTCAGATTCCTGACAGTGTTGAGATGTGGACTCATCCCTTTCTTTGTGGTGCTTTTTCACAAAAACCTTCCCTTTTCAAATTCCGTTTCCTAATTCAAATCTGTTTTCTTGAAGTGACTCATTATTTTTGTGGCATTTCAATTAGATCATCACTATTATTATTTTCAGGAATTTCATTGTTTTTTCCATGAGAAAATGTGGGCTCAGATTCACAAAGTTCCTTACTCATAACAGGAGTAGGATCAGCTAAAGAATCATGGCCAATTTTTGTTGGTGCAGAAGTATAAGTCACAGAACTTTGTGATGCAGGTAAAGATAAATTATTTAAAAAACTCATGTCCTCAATTTGAAACAAGTCTTCTTTTATATCCCACCCTTGATGAGTGTCATCAAAAAAAGGTTTATTTTCAAAGAATGTAACGTCCATAGTGACAAACATTTTCTTGTTTTTTGGATCAAAACATTTATATCCTTTTTGGGTTGGAGAGTATCCAACAAAAACACATTTTATAGCATGCGGTTCAAGTTTTCCAACATTTTTATGTTCATGAACAAATGCTGTGCAACCAAAGATTCTTAATGTCAGATCAGTTAAAACACGAGTACTAGGAAAACATTCTTTGAAAGTATTAATTGGAGTTTGAAAATTCAAAATTTTTGAGGGCATTCTATTAATTAAATATGCAGCTGTTAAAACAGCTTCGCCCCACAAATATTTTGGTACTTTATTCGAAAAAAGTAGAGCTCTAGCAACCTCCAATAAATGTCTATTTTTCCTTTCGGCAACTCCATTTTGTTGAGGAGTATTAGGACATGAACTTTGATGTACAATCCCATTTTTTAGAAAAAAATCATCCAGGATAGTATTAAAATATTCTTTGCCATTATCACTTCTAAAGACTTGAATATTTGTTTGAAATTGATTTTGCACCATTATAAAAAAATTCTTTACAGCCTGACAAACATCTGATTTCCCCTCTAACAAGTACACCCAACATACTCTTGTATGGTCATCTATAAATGTGATAAACCATTTTTTTTTAGAGAGTGTACTTGTACGGTTAGGGCCCCAAACATCACTGTGAAGAATAGAAAAAGATTTTGATGGTTTATAAGGCTGTATTGAAAATTGGGAACGATGATGTTTTGCAAACTCACATGCTTCACATTTAAACGAAGAAAAGTTCTTATTGTGTAATAACTTAGGAAACAAGTGTTTTAAGTAACGAAAACTAGGATGACCTAATCTTAAATGCCATACCATAATGTTGTCATCTTTATTATTCAAAACAGAAAAAGACTCAAAACAAGAACTTAATGGTTTTGAAGGTAGTTGTGATGCAAATCCAATGTCAAAGTAGTAGAGTCCTCCACTCTCCTTAGCACTGCCAATCATCTTCCCCGAGTTCAAATCCTGAAAGACACAATGAGATTGGAAAAAATTAGTTTGACAATTTATATCTTGGGCTAATTTACTGACGGACATTAGATTACATGATAAATTTGGAACATGAAGGACATTTTTAAGAGTCAACATCGGAGACAACACAACTGATCCTTTACCTGCAATGGCTGAAAAAATAAAGAGCCATCTGCGATTTTTATTTTTTGATTACCTGCACATGGACTATATGAAGAGAACAAAGTAGATTCACCTGTCATATGATCAAAGGCACCTGAATCTACTATCCAAGTATGACTGAGACTGACACTAATAAATGCAGAATTACCTTTTGTTGCTATAGAGCAAGGAGTTGGAGACTCGAGGAGTTTGTACAGTTTGTCTAGTTGTTCCGTAGTGAGTGGAAGCTGAGGTGAAGAGATTTGTCTCCCTTGATCAGAATTACTAGCTTGAAATGCACTACCACCACCGTCACCGCAGCCACCGCCATCACCGCCGTTGCCACCACCGTTACGGCTGCCACCACCGTTACGACGGCCACCGCTGTCACCGAGGCCACCGCAGTTACCACGACCACCGCCATCATTATTGGATCCGGTGTAGGCAAACCCTAGAGTAGGCCAACTGGTGTTGCGATTCGCCATAGGGAGTTACGCAGGTATGTGAATCGGGTCGGGTAAGAAAACGGGTCGAACAGAAAACCCTAACCCCACTAGTTGTGGAAGCTTTACAGTAAACCCTAACACAGAGCTCTTGATACCATATTGAACGGAATGGTAAACAATTGTTCTTTTTTTATTCCTCAGCTCTAAAACTGGTATTATATAGTAGTAATACAATAATGATAATTAATTCTCTCTTTAATAGAGAATAAAGAAAAATAAAAGACAATAAATAGAAATAATGAAAAGGGAAATAAGATATTTTCCAACAGAAATAATTGTTAATGCAACAAGAATCCTTTTAATCAATACTTATGATTCTTTTGTTTAAAGTAAGAAAAAATGAATCAAGATCCATTCCGTTAGTAGCATTATCTATCATGCCATGCCACAATAAGATTACACTATTCATTGCTTACTTGCTAATTTGAACAACATCAAGAGAATACATCCTACTAGATGGATTGTACTGCCGTTGCTTTACATAACCAGAGTCAATAACATACCTACATTCATTAAAAAAATTAAAAATATATATATATATCAGAAACTGTTAGTACACAAATCGATGTGCTTTATCTAAAAGTACAAAATAATTGTCAAGATACAGCAAAACAAAACAAAAACAAACACTCCAAATTACAAATGGAAAATTCAAATGGCAAGAAGGACATGTTTGTTATTGGCTTGAACCTTAAAATGTGAGATGATAAATCATGTCTTACTGTTTCCTCTTTGATCATCACAAAAAATGGCATCATACATTGAAAAACTGTTACACATTTCAAATCATATGCAGTCTACAAGAAAAGCAATCACACGATTTATTTCATGTGGTTTTTCAAATTAAGCCAAAAAGAAATATAATAGATCACTGGCTACAGTATATAGAGAACACCTGTATAGTGTATTCTTGTTTTGCCAACAATATTTTCGCCATCTAATGGGTGAAACCCTAACCAATATTCACATAATTGATTCAACCATGTAAATTGTCCACACATGTTCGATAAATGGAGTTTGGGGATTCAGGTTTTACGAAACATTTTTAATCTCATTTCTGGCTAAGAGCCTAAGACAAAATTAAACAAGCTACATAAATAAGAAGCATTTGATATTTTGATTTACTAATGAGTAATATGAGCAACAACAAAATCAATAATGTATAATAATTTACGTTCATGATGACACATAACTAGTATCTATATATTAAGCTCAAATTGAAATTAATAATATTTAACTGAATATCAGTGTCCTTACACTACACCATCAACAGTCAAAGAAGTTTCAGCAATATTTGTAGCAACAATAATTCGTCTGCAATTTGGAGGTGGAGGATTAAATACACGGACCTGTAAGAATGTATAGAACATGCATGAGTTTCAAATTTACATAATAAATCATGCCTCAATTTTTCTTTAATGATATAATATATCACTGTCATTTTTCCCCAAATGCGTAAGAACACAGGATCTTTATTAGTTTCCAAGAATCCTCTACAGACTAAATGTGATAGCTAGTCGAGCTCACTATGGACAAAAGTAAAAAAGAAAAGTAAGAATTATGTGCGGGGGTGAAATTATAGTGCCTTTCCAGATATCATCAAAATACAGTTTCTTAGACATGCATCATCACATAAATTTATAGAAGATTTGATACCTAGAAATAAGAAATACAACATGAGAGATGGATACAAGTATACAACACAATAAAGAAATGACTAATGAGGACACCGAAATTCGAAAAATTACAGGACACAGCACAACTATAATACTACATATAAAACCAATGTAAAATAAATATGAAAATACAAATTTCAAATTTCAAAATATTGAAATTCTGAAAATTAGAATGAGTCATAATAAACATAATGAAATATGAAACTTTATCTAATTATCGTGGTATTCCCGTTCATACTTTGTATTTGTATAACTATTTGAAAATAGAAGTAATAAAAAAATTATATAGTACAATTACAAGTGCCCATCAGGATGCGACACAATACGAGTACTAATTCAATGTAGCTATTCTGTGCTTCCTTATTTCACTGATAAAAAATATTATGTGCTTCCTTGATTGATTGAATTTGGAGGAATAAGCAAATATTTCGATTATAAAATTGTACAAAAACAAAAAACTACTTGCCTGCAATTCAGGTGGCAAAGAACCATGTAGAGGAAAGATTACAGCATCCATGCAGGAACCTTCTTCGAGAGCTCGAACTTCATCTTCTAGCTTCGATACTAACTTTTCGATGTCATCCTGGATATAGCTCAACAAATTTATTCAGTCAATACACCATAATCGTAACAAAAGGATTAAAACTTACAATACGGAGTAGAAATTATCAGTGTACATGTCTTAAACCAAAAATAATCACCTGTCCAGTCATGAATATTAAAATATCCCCTTCTGGTTGGTGTATATGGATATCTGCAAAATCAATGCCTAGTGAAAAACTTGAAGAAAAAATTACAGTTACAAATGCAGTGTAACAGTACATATGAGAGATGAAATGGAGTGTGTTATAGTGCAAGTATAAACTGACAAAACTTGACAGCATTTACTAACTTGCAACTTGAAAAACCAATCAATCAGCAAAGGAGGTAGAGCAATAATGTGACCGTTTGCATCGTTGTGGACAGAAGAATTTCAAAGTTCATAATATTGAAAATGTATCCCTCTTTTAGCAGCCTCTTACTTATAAGTAGCAACTTAAACCATAGCCAATTGCTTTTCAATTTCTTATACCAGTTTTCAACAGACATTCGAATATATGTCAAACACACACGTAAAGCATAATATCATATTAATATGTAATAGAAAAGGCAAATACTTGATAACACTGTGACAAATTGTTTTGTCTACCAACAAATTTTCTTTACACATGCAAACATAATAACCTATATTATTTATTACAACTAATTATGCTGGCATGAAGATAGGGTTAAAATTTTATGTCATACCGAGAGCAGTTATGAGTGCAGTGTCAAGATAATTCACAGGACGTTCTTTGCTGTAAAGAATCTCGACCGGATACAACTTTCCCGGAATGTTCAATACAGGGCAATCTCCAAAGAATTTTGAAACCTTGTCACCATCTAGCGTGGCAGACGTAATCAACACTTTGAGATTAGACGGACGAAGCTTCACCAACCGCTTCATGAGGCCCATCAATATATCTCTGAGCACACAATGAACACACAATTACAAATTGTAAGAAACAACATTACACAAGTGTATGAAAATATATTCAGAGGAAATGGATTACGTGTTCAAACTCCGTTCATGAGCTTCGTCTAATATGATAACAGAATAATCGCTTAGTTCGGGATCAGCTAGACTTTCTCGGAGAAGTACACCGTCGGTTAGATACCTAATTGAATTGAATTGAATCAAATCAATGAACAATGATAGAAAGCAATTGAGAATGAAATAGAGTAAATAGTAAGTAATAATTACTTGATGCGCGTGTTGCGAGAAGTTCTATCTTCGAATCGAATAGCGTAACCTACTTCCTCTCCGAGCTGAACACCGAGCTCTTGAGCAACTCGTCTGTGGAAGTTGAGTTAGAAAGATGATTAAGAAAACGCTAGGGTTTGTAGGAAAGATGAAATTGAAGGGATTACCTGGCGACAGAGACGGCGGCGACACGGCGAGGCTGAGTGACGGCGATTTTGGAGTAACCGCGGCGGTGAAGCATCTGAGAGAGCTGAGTGCTCTTGCCGGAACCGGTCTCGCCGATGATGACGACGATGGAGTTTTTTTCAACGGTTTCGATTATCTTTTCTTCGTATTGGACGATGGGAAGGTTCGCCATTCTCGCCGGTTGTTAGTACTCCGTTGGTATTTTGAAATCAGCGGGGAGTGAAACGAGTTTGAGCAATAAAATTTCAAAAGGTAGTACGCTTTAAATATCATAAATTTTAAATTTCACAAATTTTTGAAGATGAACAAAATTTGATTAAATTTTGAAGTTTAATTATCGAAGAGAAATGAAATATTTTTTTAGACTGTAGAAATTAAAAAATCGAAGAAAAAAAAACAACCAAAAAGTAGATAGAAGACGTCGAGGTTGTGTGGCGGTCTAGCGGGTGGTGGTCGGCAACTGATCTGTTGAGTATAGTCTTTTGGTGATGGTTGTAGTTTGTGATAGGTGGTACGAACGGTGGCATTTCGAGTATACTCATGGCAGTTCGCGAGTATTTGATTTAGCATTTCAATTTGCCGATGTGTTTATTGTTATAACGTTATAAATATCTTTTATATTAAATTAAAGATGTTATTAGATACAAATAGATACTTTAAAATACTCTAAATTAGTAAGGTGGAGTAGTTCTTTTTTATGACAATAATGCTCGTGAGATTTATGATATTGGTACGGTCATACTTAAAATGTTCAATCGCGAGTTTCTTCTTCACAATGTGAGGTATGCTCTAGAGCTCGTGTGAAATTTTTTATTCATAAGTATGTTTGATTATTTAGGCTATTGCACTAAAGTTAAACATGAAGGTGTTAAAGATTTTGCATGGTGAAGTGAGCATAGTTAAAGGGTCAAAAATATGTAGCTTATATGTTTTATAAGATTCCAATGATGTTGTTCATTCAACATCAATTAGTAAAGACTTCAATGACAAGAGCAGTCTATAGGATTTGAAGTCAAGGCATGGTGGATACTTGGAGGTTTATTTAGAGCACTTTTTAATGAGTTTTGCAAAAAATAGATAATGAAAATGCATGTTACTGCTAAGTTGTTATTAATTTTATGGTTGGTGCCAAAGCAGCTTACTTGCTCAGTAGGTGTTCATTTACATAAATAAACTTCCAAACATCTATGGTAGCTTGTAGTAGCAAACCGAAAACTACCCTTATTTAAAGGTTGTCAAAGTTTTGTCTATTGTGCAAATCAAGTTAATTCAACTTTATGGTAAAGTTGTGGATTGTGTCATCAATGACTATTTGAGAGGTGGAAGGGTTATAAGTTGTTGGGAGTGGAACTTGGAGGATCAAAGTTTATCAATTGCAAATGTATTATTTTCAATGAGTCTCGTCATGGGATGAGTAGTAATGACTTAAGGATGAAGCTTTTAGAAACTATGGCGAATAAGATTCAGTTTTAGATGGAGTTTCTTACTATGGATACTAGTGTTGACTAAGTGACTCCAAACACAAGAGAGACATTGAATTGTGCTATTTGAAACTAGAAAAGAATTAATAAACTATTTGGTCTTTAAAACAATTATATTAGATTTAAAACAAATAGGGGGTATGGCAGCGAAAACATATGAAAAAGATGGAGATGAAGAGAGAGATATGCATCAAAAGTATAATAAATAACAAAAAAACAAAGAGATGAGGATAAATAGATTTCACTAGATACTTAACAGGTTTGGTCTAACCACTTAGCCAACGCCTATCTCCAAGAGTTTTCTTATGACAATTCGACTAAAATCATACTCAAGCTTTTACAGGATCAACTCATATAACCTTCAACAATAAACAGGATCTTTACACAGGCTTAGCTCATGAACTAACACAAATAGCTTTTATACTAGCTTAGCTCAAGAATCACACTCTTGAGTGAAGCAGGTTAAGCACAATAGCAGTTATAACACAACTCTTAGAAGGACTTTTCAGTCTTTCAGTACTATGTCAATTCTTGTACAAAAAAATCAAAAAAATAAAATAAAGTAGAAAAATTATATAGAGTGTCTATTCATAAATCTGGTGTGAAAAGAAATGAGCATAAGCCTCATTTATATGAAAAAAATTGACTCAAAAAATAAATGATCCATGGCCCAAAATAACTTATTTAATCAATTAATTCATGCTTTAATCGACTAAAACACTTCAAATGGTGGAAACCCTAATCTAGAAAAAGAAATATTAAAATGACTATATGAATTAATTGATTAAAACATTTTCTAATCGATTATAAGGTTTCTCTCCTTGCTTTAACCGATTGGACCAAGTCCTTAATCGATTAGGTGGTGAGTTAGCTTTTCTAGTTGATTGGAAACACTTTTTAATCAATCAAATCCATGCCTTGATAGGTTTTAAGAAGTTTTATTGAAATTAAATAGGGTTTGAAAATATTTGTTATATGTGTGATTGCCTTAGTACTTCAAGACTCACTCTTAACCTCTTGCAATTTAAACTTGTTACTCTAAAAAGGCTAAGTGCATGGTCGATCAAGCTTGCACACTTTCTCATTGTTATACTTCAATATCATTTATTTGATTCAATGGTTAAATAGCAATTTAACTAGATCTTTGAATTATCTGACCGATGAGGCTTGATAAATCTTCTTATTGGTCAAATTTTATCATCAAAAATTACTTGATAAATGATATCAACTTCCCCTTTGACATTTGTCACAAAGAACTCTTGAAAAAAGCTTGGATATTGATAACTCTTTAACGGATGCTTGACAGTTGTCATCATCGAAATCAACTAACAATTATACTTGTACAACACATAAATCTAGATTTCCCCTTTTTGATAATGACAATGCATCTCTAAAGGGTGTTGTCAAATAGAAAATATAGTGTTAGGAAAAACACATGCGTAGAGAAAAATATGAACACAATTACAACATAAGAATTTAATATAAAACTCTAAAACTAGAGAAAAATCACGACTGTTGTCAAATGACAATCAATGAATAAAACTATGTAAACATTGTTACAACACATAAACTACCCTCAACCACTCAAGGCTCCAATACATCCACACTCTTCAAAGCAAATATTTAACTATCCCACATAACACTCTACCACAAGAGTACGGGAGAAAATATAAAATGCCAAATACAAACTTAAAGTGCGTTTGACTGGTGCATTTTGTAATGAAGAACTTGAATCTTTTATATAACTTTGGACCCATTCTTCCTTTACAAAACTAAGTGATGTGGGATTTCATCAAAATGTATATTTTCAAACCCCCAACAATTTCCACCTTGATTGAAAATAATATATCACTTTCATTCTCTTCACCAACAATCATACTCCACCATAAAGAGTATAGTCACTTGAAGCTACACCACGTCAAGAATTTTCACATTGTCTTCACCGACAATCATAGTTTAAAAAAACTATCATACTACACCTAAAGAATAGTATATTTCACTTCAAGATAAACCACTTTAAGAATTTCCACATGTCGAAAACTAGGTGGAAAACTTATGGTGCAACTTCCATTTTGGTATGAGACTCTTCAACCATCGACTCAATCTCACAAGACACTTTACATCAATGCCCATGAGTTTGTTTGCTAGCAATAACTCGTCCTTTTCCATGACAACAGAAATGTCATGAGGATACACTTCTCAATTTTCATTAAAGATCATCATCTCCCATAACGAGGGAGACATTATTATTATTTGACCCATAGCTCTTCTCTCTCATTGCCCCATCAGGACACTTATACTTTACATGCCCAATCTTTACACCTTTCTAACATCCCACTCTTATTTTGTTGTTTTTATTCACATAAGACCTTCCTCTAGAAACCAACATTGAGTTTGATGAAGTATTATTCTCACCATTCAATCTTCTTTTTTTCAAAAATATTCTTACTAGCAACTTCTTTAAAACTCAAAGTTTCCTTCCCATATATCAAAACTTGTTTAATATACTCATAGGAAGATAGAATAAAATATACGAGTCTCAAAGCTTTATCCTCGTCATCAACATTGACTCCAATACTTTATAATTTATAAACAATACCATTGAGAATATTTGATGATCATAAACTTTCATATGTTCATCCATACGCAAGTTATGAAATTGTTCCTTCAACAACAACTAATTTGACATACCATTTTCTTTATATAGCCCTTCAAGTTTCTTCAAAATCTCTTTAGCTGACTACGTACCAAGAACATACATAACAATATTCTTAGCCAAATACTTGTGGATTATACTCAAAACTCTCAAATCTAGTTCCCCTCACTTCTCGATGTCCATGTTGGAAATGTTTCTTTTTAACGCCTTATGTAATCTTAATTGTATTAAAACATCTTTAACTTGAATTTTCCACAAGTTAAAATTGATTCTTCTATCAAAATTATCTAATTCAATCTTCATTGCACTTGAAAACTTGACTTTTGAGCCAAAAATTTCATGCAGCAAACAAAATTTCCCAACCAACACAAAGTGTAAATTTTATTTTCTGATGTGGAAGATGAGACAAAACTGAAAACACGAAGCACACTACAAAATTTATACCTAACCAAACTAAGGCTCTTGATACCAACTGTTAGGAAAACAAATGCATATAAAAAAGATTAACACAAAAATCTAACATGAAAACTCCAAAACGGGAGAAAAACCACGATCGTTGTGAAATGACAATCAGAGAATAAAATCATGTGAAAATATTACAACATAGATACTACTCTCAACCACCCCAAGGCCTCAATCCACCCACAATCTCCAAAGATAATATTTAATTGTCACTCACAATACTATAACACAAGAGTATGAGAAAAAATATTTAAAAAAGTCAAATACAAGCTTAAAAGAATTTTTGCTGGTGCGTTTTGTAATTAAGAACTTGAATCTTTTATATAGCCTTGGACTCCCTCTTCCTTTACAAAACTAGTAGATATGGGACTTCTTCAACATGTATACTTTCAATAAACCCTGACAGATAGATAAAGATTTGGATAGGTTAACTCCTCCTTATAAATAAATAGAGTATACCCTACTTCCCTTGAGAGTACACTACGAGTAACAACATATAACTTAGAGTTCTCAAAATCGAATGAAGCCTTGATGGTGTAAGTTTTCTCGTATTATGGTATGTTGTACAAATTTCTAATGTCATCCATGGTGAGAGAAATATTATTCTCGCGAATCTATTCATTGATATTGGAATATTATAAATGTATTTTGCATTAATTTAGAGATACTATAAGATACATAAATATACTTTAAGATAGGAATAGATAATTTAAGATACTCTAAATTAATATCAATAATATTATGAGATATTTGTAATCATTTTATTATATTAGTTAAAGAGTTGTGTTTTTGGTCTGTTAAGGATACCTCGAGTTTCAGCAATTATAAATATGTATCTCTATCATTCTTGTCTTTATAACCTTCAGAATTTTAGAACTGGAAATATAATGAAGGGTTATGAATCCTCTGTAAACATAAAGAGGAAATGGTTGAAGTACTTTAGAGTTCTAGGAACTTGGGAAACCTTTTAAGGTATCTAGTGGGATTGGGAAACATTTATAAGCACATTAGCCTTATTTGTTTCATATATAGAGAGTTGGAGAGATTAGCAAACACTTGGGTAGAAAATAGGGTTTGTTCTTAGGAAGTTGTGTAGCTATTTTCTTATAACTCTTTTGTGATATCTTGTAACAATTATTGGAAGTATAGTGAATCAGATAGTTCATCCCTTCCCCATAGTTAATCAATTTGATGAAATTGGATAAACAAGTTTCTTTGTGTTCTTGTCTTTTTATTTTCTCGTCTCTTATTATGGATTTGCTTTCACTTTTGTAATATTGTTGTATTGCTTTAGTCATTTATTTTGGTTTTCATTATTCTTTGTCTCCACACGTCTTTCTTTTTTTGGTGTTTGAACTCTGAATAATTTTTGTGAAGTGTTTTGAAATATTTTATAATTTGCTCACAACAGTAGAGATAATCTTTTAGTTTGAGCTAGATGATATAAATTAATCTTCTAATATTTATATTCATCCATGAAAGTTCATTATCATATAATATTGTAAATAATACTCTCACACTCAGGGTACTTTTATTCATGTTTGAATTGTCTTATTCACCTTTTTAATAGAAAATTCATCTTCATTAATAAGCAAACAAGCAAGAATTACAGATGTTAAGAGACAATTGAAATGGAATTTACTCCACAGATAGCCTAAGAGAACTTCTAAGAGAAAATATTATATAGTCATAAGAGACACTATACATAGAAATTTCAAAAGTTAACGCACAGCCAAACCAAAAAGCAACAATATTACAGCCAGCAATCCACTCTCTTGTAAACACTAGAAATGGCAATATGAGAGTTGTAACATCTCGATTTTTAATAGCTAATTATTAATTATTATGATATATTATATTATGAGATAATTAATTTAATTGAGTGATTAAAATGAAAATGGAATTATTTGAATATGTGTGTTATTTAAATAATTGAGTTTTATGAGTAGAATTATGGTTATTTAAGTATTGGGCCTATATATTATGAATGGAAGTAATAGAGAGGTGTTAAGTATTAAACCCATTAAGACAATCCTAGTTAGTAAGGATTAGAAGGGAATTATAATTAGAATTTCATTTGAAGAAAGAAGAAAAAGAAGAGAAAAGAATAGGAGAAAGAAGAAAAGTGAATAGGAAACCCTAGAAGAAGAATCTTCAAGAGGTAAGGGTGGAGAATCCATGTTATTGTTTGATTGTATGTTGTGGGTAATGATTAGGAACATGCTAGATTGTTTAATTTCAATTTCTAGAATCTTTGAATGTTAGGGTTTGAAAGGGAATTGTGTTTTTCAACTTAGAATGATGACCCATAACTAGAAACATGTTATGATACCCTTTAATGATGTTATTTGGTTGATTGGAATGAGTTTTATATGGTAATTTTGTGGAAGAAAGAAGTTGGTTCATAGCAAAAAAGTGTAGAATCGTAGACTGCGTTTAGCGCGAGGAGGAGCCCGCTTAGCGCGAAATGTTCTGACTTTTGGAGTTGTTTGTGCAGCGAGGTGCGCTTAGCACGATAGACCGGGCTTAGCGTGACCTGAAATGAAAAATGTTATTTTTGGGATCTTTTGACATGGAATCTTATATGATTATATTTATTGTAGTATTTTCATATATGTGATTAATTGATCCAAATGTGATTGAATATGTTTTAGATTGGTTTTGAATACTATTTCAATGTATGTTTAATTACTTGAGTATAGTATGTGCTAATCTTATTTGATGGAATGTGTTGAATAACATTGGTGGAATGATATGTCATAAAGTTATTTGCTATGTGTGGTGATATGTATAAGATACATATGATGATCTTGTTGTTGAAATATAATATTGTGCAATTGATGTATAATTCACATGAGATGAATTGTGATGATATGCTTGGATAATTGAGGTTTTGTGAATAATCTTAATTTGTATATGTCGTCTTGTGAGTTGTACATGCATATATTTGGCTCGATTCTTGTGTGGATAAATAATGGTGAAACGTTGGGTTCACAAATTGGCTCGATCCATGATGGATAAGTAGCGGTGAAACGTTGGGTTCACATTTGGCTCGATTCCATTGGAAATAAGTAGCGGAGGCTTTTGGTCTTGTCCAGATCGAAAGTAAGGGCTTGAATTCTATGAATGAATTGGAAGCAGGGTTAACGAAATGTTCCCAAAAACCTGGTACCACATGCATATTGAGTCACATTTCATTGCTGTCACATAAGTCATTATTGAATATGCACCGTGTGAAATGAAATTGTGATGTTTAATCATATGGATTAATTGGATTGTTTGAATGAATGATAATTATGTTATGCATGAACATAATATACTTGTAATGTTTGTATGATCATGTTATCTTGGAATATTATTTGAAGTGTGTGGAATTCATGAATAGATGTGGTTTCTTCATTATTTCCATTTATATACTTTTGAATAATGATGCGAATTCTCACCCTTCTGTTATGATGTTGCCTCTATGTGGATAATGTGAAGGTTCTAAAGATAGCGGTGCTTCGCACGAGACTAGTTAAAAAGTCTAGCTAGTTTGTCTGTTACTAGGTAGTCTAGTCATTGCTCTGGTCATGTAACACGGGATTTATCTAGATTTCTGCTTTGATGAGATTTATTATGTATTCTCATTTTTTTGATTTGTGTGATTGAGATACTATGTTGATGTGGCCTTGGTGCCGATGCATGAATTCTGATGACTTGGTTGTATTATGGATTCATTACTTTTTCATCCAATGATTATAGTATGGGATGTAATCATTGATAATATCTGTGAACATTAAATGATCTACTGTGGAAATACATGATTTGTTTTAAAGCCATGAAATTCAGACATGTGTTATGATTATGATCAGTATGCATGTACTGTTTTAATTGTAAAGTAAATCATGTGACACCCTCTTGTTATGCATTTTATTTACTCTAATTGTGCAATAATTATTAGGGAATTAGAAGGGGGTGTTACATTATGGTATCAGAGACTGATCGGTCAGATTTATTTGGCCAGGTTATTAATTGATTTAACTCCTATTGTATTTGATTTGTGTATCTGACACGACTAAAGATATTGTCTGTTGTTGGATGTCTTAGGAAGATTGCAGGATGGTTGCAGGAAGGAATGATGATGCTATTGATGAGGCTTTGAGATTATTAGCTGGATCTCTTGGGCAAATTCCACAGGCGAATGCTGGAAACCGAGTTGAGAGAAATGAGTTTCGTGCTTTGGGGAAGTTTCAGAGGAACAATCCTCCTATCTTTGAGGGTGAGCATGAACCTGACAAAGTTCAAGCATGGCTGAGAGAAATTGAGAAAATCTTTAGAATTATGAATTGTACTGATGTGCAGAAGGTGCAGTTTGATACTCATATGCTGGAAAAGGAAGCTGAAGATTGGTGGAGCGACACTGTTCAGAGATTCGATGAGGAAGGTGTTGGAGTTTCTTGGGCTCTTTTCCGTGATGCATTTTTGGAGAACTATTTTCCAGAAGATTGTCGTGGAAAGAAAGAGGTGGAATTTCTTGAGTTGAAGCAAGGTAATGGAACCGTATCGAGTATTTCAAGATTTAAGTATTGTCCTCATTATAATACTATGAATGTTGAGAGATCTAAGTGTCTGATGTCCGTAGGAAACCTTATGAGGATAAGAAGAAAGCTAGTGGTGGCAAAAAGTTAAGTGAGGGAGGATCATCTGCTCCGCTTAAGAGTTACAAGTGTGATGTGAAAGGACATCGTGCTTATGATTGTGGAATTGATGCTGGAAAAGATGTTATGAAATGCCATATGTGTGGCAAGGCCGGTCATAGAGTTGCTGATTGTAGATTTAGTATGGATGTGACTTGTTACAATTGTGGTGAACGGGGTCATATTAGTATTAAGTGTGAGAAGCCAAGGAAGGAACAAGCTAAGGCGAAAGTGTTTGCATTGTCTGGTGCTGAGACTCCGGTTGAGGATAAACTTATTCGAGGTACGTGCTTTATTAATGGCATACCTTTGATTGCTATCATTGATACTGGTGTGATGCATTCTTTTATTTCTGCGGATTATGTTAAGAGGTTGAATATTGAATTGTCTGATATGCATGGAAATATGATTATTGATACTCCTGCTATGGATTCTGTTTGTACTTATGTTGCATGTCTGAATTGTCCGTTGAGTATTTTTGGTAGAGATTTTTAGATGGATTTAGTTTGTCTTCCGTTAGATCAATTGGATGTGATTCTTAGTATAAACTGGTTGGAATACAATCATTTTTTTATCAACTGTTTTGACAAGTCAGTTATCTTTCTTGATTCTGGTGTCGAGAATGATTTGTTTTTGTCTGCTAAGCAAGTGGATGAATCTCTGAAATATGGTGTTGTGTTGTTGCTTTGTTGGCATCGTTGGATCTCGGTGAGAAACAAGTTATGGGTGAATTACCGATTGTTTATGATTTTCCTGAGGAATTTGCTAAAGATGTAATTGATTTTCTGCCAAAGCGTGAGGTGGAGTTTTCGATTGATTTAGTTCTTGGAACTAGTCCTGTTTCGATGGCTCTGTATTGGATGTCTGCTTATGAGTTGAAAGAGTTGAAGAGTCTACTTAAAGATTTGCTTGAGAAGAGGTTTATTCGTCTGAGTGTATCTCTGTGGGGTGCACATGTTTTGTTAGTTAAGAAGAAGGAAGGTTCTATGAGGTTGTGTGTTGATTATAGACAACTAAACAAGGTGACTATTAAGAACAAGTATCCACTTCCGAGGAATGATGATTTGATGGATTAGTTGGTTGGTGCTTGTGTTTTTAGTAAGATTGATTTGAGGTCTGATTATCATCAGATTCGTGTGAAAGTTGAGGATATTCAAAAGACTTCTTTTAGGATAAGGTATGGTCACTATGAGTATTCTATAATGCCGTTTGGTGTGACTAGTGCTCCTGGTGTGTTTATGGAATATATGAATAGGATTTTTCATGAGTATCTGGATCAATTTATTGTGGTGTTCATTGATGATATTCTGATTTATTCTAAGAGTGAAGAAGATCATGTTGAGCCTTTGAGGATTGTGTTATCTGTGTTGAAGGAGAAGAAGTTATATGCTACTTTCTAAATGTGAGTTTTGGTTGAAGGAAGTGAGTTTCCTCGGGTATGTGATTTCGAGTGGTGGTATTTCTGTGGATCCTTCTAAAGTTGAGGTTGTATCTCGATGGAAAGCTCTGAAATCTGTTTCTAAGATTAGAATTTTTCTTTGTTTGGCTAGTAATTATCGTAAGTTCATTGAAGGATTTTCTAAGTTAACTTTACCATTGACGCAGTTGATGAGGAAAGGTCAAGCTTTTGTTTGGACTTTGCAGTGTGAAGCTAATTTTCAAGAGCTTAAGAGAGTTAACGACTGCTCCTATTTCGATTTTTCCTAATCCGGTAGAACCATTTGTAGTATATTGTGATGCTTCTTTGATGGGTTTAGGACGTGTGTTAATGCAGAATAGGGAAGTGGTAGCTTATGCTTCGAGGCAACTTAAAGTTAATGAGAGGAATTATCCGACGCATGATTTAGAGTTAGTCGCAGTGGTGTTTGTGTTGAAGAT
Organism: Vicia sativa; assembly: GCA_021764765.1. NCBI lineage: Eukaryota > Viridiplantae > Streptophyta > Magnoliopsida > Fabales > Fabaceae > Vicia > Vicia sativa. The sequence continues at coordinate 46,608,380 of CM038793.1, read as the reverse complement.
TTGGAGGCATTATTTATTTTGTTCGAGATTTGAGGTGTATAACGATCACAAGAGTTTAAAGTATCTTTTTGATTAGATGGAATTGAATATGAGGCAAAGAAGATAGTTGGAATTCTTGAAGGATTATGATTTTGGTTTGAATTATCATCCGGGTAAAGCGAATGTTGTAGTTGATGCATTAAGTAGGAAATCTTTGCATATGTCAATGTTGATGGTGCGAGAATTGGATTTACTTGAACAATTACGAGATTTGAGTTTGGTTTGTGAAGCGACATCTTCGTGTGTTAAGCTTGGTATGTTGAAGCTTACTAGTGGTATTTTTGATGAAATTCGAGAAGGTTAGAAATCTGATTTGGTTTTGGTAGATAAGTTGGTGTTGATCAATCAAGTTCGCGATGGTGATTTTTGAGTTGATGAGAATGGTATCATGAGGTGTCGTGATATAGTTTGTATTCCTGATGTTGGTGATCTGAGAAAGAGAATTCTTGATGAAGGAAATTGTAGTGGATTGAGTATTCATCTTGGTGCTACTAAAATGTACCAAGATTTGAGGAAGTTATTTTGGTGGTCAGGTATAAAGAAGGATATTGGTGAGTTTGTGTATTCTTGTTTGATCTGTTAGAAGTCGAAGATTGAACATCAGAAACCGTATGGTTTGTTGCAGCCGTTATCCATTCCTGAGTGGAAGTGGGATAGCATTTCTATGGATTTTGTTTCTGGATTTCCGAGGACTTCGAGTAGTCATGATTCTGTTTGGGTTATTGTTGATAAATTGACAAAATCTGCTCATTTTATTCCAATTTTGAAGGATTATCCTATGGAGAAGTTTGCCAAGTTGTATATTGAGAAAGTTATGAGTTTTCATGGTGTTCCGTTGAGTATTGTTTCGAATAGAGATTTGAGGTTTACTTCAAATTTTTGAGAAGGTTTGCAAAGTGCTTTGGGTACAAAGTTGCGTTTGAGTTCGGCGTATCATCCGCAAACTAATGGTCAGACTGAAAGGACGATTTAATCATTAGAAGATCTTTTGAGAGCTTGTGTTTTAGATCATGGAGGTGCTTGGGATAGTTATTTTCCTTTGATTGAGTTTACCTATAACAATAGTTTTCATTCGAGTATTGGAATGACTCTGTTTGAAGCTTTATATGGACGAAAGTGTAGGACGCCTTTATGTTGGTATGAATCCAGTGAGAGTTCTGTAGTTGGACTTGAGATAATTTAACAGACTACGAATAAGATTAAGATGATTCGAAAAAAGATGAAGATTGACCAGAGTCATTAGAAGAGTTATCATGATAAGAGGAGGAAAGATCTTAGCTTTGAGAAAGATGATCATGTGTTTTTGCGAGTTACTCCTGTGACTGGTGTTGGTAGAATTGAAGTCAATGAAGTTGACTTTGCATTTTATTGGTCCTTATCAAATTGCTGAGAAGGTTGGTGAAGTAGCCTATAAATTTCATTTGTCGCCGTCACTTGCTAATCTTCATGACGTATTTCATGTATCTCAATTGAGAAAGTATATGCCAAATATATCTCATGTTGTGTCGCTAGATGATGTGCAAGTTAGAGATAATTTGATGGTTGAGACTTTACCGATGAGTATTGAAGATCGAGAAGTTAAGAAACTTCGAGGGAAGGAAATCAATTTAGTGAAAGTAGCATGGGGAGGTCCTGCTAGTGGTAATATAACTTGGGAGCTTGAGAGTCAGAGGAAGGATCTATATCCTGAGTTGTTCGCTTGAGGTAATTTTCGAGGGCGAAAATCTTTTAAGTGGGGGAGAGTTGTAACATCCCGATTTTTAATAGCTAATTATTAATTATTATGATATATTATATTATGGGATAATTAATTTAATTGAGTGATTTAAATGAAAATGAAATTATTTGAATATGTGTGTTATTTAAATAATTGAGTTTTATGAGTAGAATTATGGTTATTTAAGTATTGGGCCTATATATTATGAATGGAAGTAATAGAGAGGTGTTAAGTATTAAGCCCATTAAGACAATCCTAGTTAGTAAGGATTAGAAGGAAATCATAATTAGAATTTCATTTTGGAGAAAGAAGAGAAAGAAGAGAAGATGAGAAAGAAGGAAAGTGAAGAGGAAACCTTAGAATAATAATCTTCAAGAGGTAAGGGTGGAGAATCCACGTTAATGTTTGATTGTATATTGCGGGTAATGATTAGGAACATGCTAGGTTGTTTAATTTCAATTTCTAGAATCTTTGAATGTTAGCGTTTGAAAGAGAATTGTGTTTTTCAACTTAGAATGATGACCCATAACTAGAAACATGTTAGGATACCCTTTAATAATGTTATTTGGTTGATTGGAATGAGTTTTATGTGGTAATTTCGTGGAAAGAAAGAAGCTGGTTTGTAGAAGAAAAAGTACAGAATCGCAGACCGCACTTAGCGCGAGGAGGAGCCCGCTTAGCGCAAAATGTTCTGACTTTTGGGGTTGTTTGCGCAGTGAGGCGTGCTTAGCGCGATAAGCCAGGATTAGCGTGACCTGAAATGAAAAATGTTATTTTTGGGATCTTTTGACATGGAATCTTATATGATTATATTTATTGTAGTATTTTCATATATGTGATTAATTGATCCAATTGTGATTGAATGTGTTTTAGATTGGTTTTGAATACTATTTCAATGTATGTTTAATTACTTGAGTATAGTATGTGTTAATCTTATTTGATGGAATGTGTTGAATAACATTGGTGGAATGATATGTCATAAAGTTATTTGTTATGTGTGATGATATGTATAAGATACATGTGATGATCTTATTGTTGAAATATAATGTTGTGCAATTAATGTATAATTCACATGAGATGAATTGTGATGATATGCTTAGATAATTGAGGTTTTGTGAATAATCTTAATTTGCATATGTCGTCTTGTGAGTTGTACATGCATATATTTGGCTCGATCCTTGTGTGGATAAGTAGCGGTGAAATGTTGAGTTCACAAATTGGCTCGATCCATGATGGATAAGCCGCGGTGAAATGTTGGGTTCACTTTTGGCTCGATTCCTTTGGGAATAAGTAACAAAGGCTTTTGGTCTTGTCTGGATCGAAAGTAAGGGTTTTGGATTCTATGAATGAATCGGAAGCAGGGTTAACGAAATGTTTACAAAAACTTGGTACCACATGCATATTGAGTCATATTTCATTGTTGTCACGTGAGTCATTATTGAATATGCAATGTGTGAAATGAAATTGTGATGTCTAATCATATGGATTAATTGGATTGTTTGAATGGATGATAATTATGTTATGCATGAACATATTATACTTGTAATGTTTGTATGATCGTGTTATCTGGGAATATTACTTGAAGTGTGTGGAATTCATGAATAGATGTGGTTTCTTCATTATTTCCATTTATATACTTTTGAATAATGATGTGAATTCTCACCCTTCTGTTATGATGTTGCCTCTATGTGGATAACATGCAGGTTCCGAAGATACCGGTGCTTCGCATGAGACTAGTTGAAGAGTCTAGCTAGTTTATCCGTTATTAGGTAGTCTAGTCATTGCTCTGGTCATGTAACACGAGATTTATCTAGATTTCTGCTTTAATGAGATTTATTATGTATTCTCATCTATTTTGATTTGTATGATTTAGATACTATGTTGATGTGGCCTTGGTGTCGATGCATGAATTCTAATGACTTGGTTGTATTATGGACTCATTACTTTTTCATCCAATGATTATAGTATGGGATGTAATCATTGATAGTATCTGTGAATATTAAATGATCCGCTGTGGAAATGCATGATTTGTTTTAAAGCATGAAATTCAGATATGTGTTATGATTATGACCAGTACGCATGTATTGTTTTAATTGTAAAGTAAATCATGTGACGCCCTCTTGTTAAGCATTTTATTTACTCTGATTTTGCAATAATTATTAGGGAATTAGAATGGGGTGTTACAGGAGTGATAGTCCATAGTCTTTTTCCAAATCCAATTAAGAATGATTTCTTTGACTTGCATTTGCACATTTTGACTTTGTTTAGTCTAAAAATGCCCAACCTTTTCTAATGTTCATAAATTAATAGATGATGAGAGATAATTATAGAATGGATGTTGAACTCATAAGCTTCCTCAATCACTATGAAATTCCAATAGACATGCATAAACATGCTTTAAGAGACAAAACTCTTTTGAGGCATTTTTTCAAACACCAAAAGTGCATCATTTACCAGTAAAACACAAAAACACATAATATAAATTAAGAAACTCAAATTAAACATTTATGTTAGAGTTTTCATAATGTATAACCATGACAACTTTGGTGGTGGATGAAAAAATTTGGACAACAGAGTTGTCGGAGCAGCTACGAGAGAGATGCATCATCGTTGTTGCGTTTGAGACATGCAAAAGACCCACTAACTAACATGGTAGTGATTGAGAGAGAAAAATTTCGGTACGAAGCTTAGTTATGGTGAGGACATGAGAATGAATATGGATGAAGATGAAAGTTTTCTCAAAAGATAGGGAAATTACCACCATTGAGGTGGAAGGATACGACCATCATGGAGGTGGGAATAAGCCACCAAACTCTAAAGGATTGGAGGAAAGTTTTCTAGAGATAAGGGTGAGTATCTCTCTCTAAAAAGTTTGTGCATGTTACGTGGTTTCGCCTTCTTCACCTTTGGTTGGTTAATTAAGGGTGAAAATCACACACTTTTTTTTTTTAAATTCAATAAGAACAACCCTTCTTCATCTCATGAAGACCAAAATAAACCTCCTTAGCCCCAATGATTTAAACCTTTCTACTATTCTCGTCCCACTGCCTCATTCTCTTCTTTTGGGTCTATTTTATTTTATTCTTTCATTCTCTCTTTTTTATGAGTTGATATAGATTTTGTTTCCTCAATATTAGATTGGGCAATGATCTCCAATTGAAGAAGTCGAATAGGGATTTTAATTTTAGGGTTAGTTTCCCTCTCACTCCTGTTGGAAATGAAATTGAATGGAAATCAAAGCAATTACACTTCATCTCACATGTGGATTCTTTGATTTCTCTACGTGTTCATTGACAAATTATCATAACAATATGTTCATTTTACAAATAAGATTACCTAACAATATAAAAATGAGAATTTATTTGTATTTTAATTTTTAATAAGTTATTATTAAAAATAAATCATTTATAAATTTTAATATCTATTTGTAATCAAATATTAATAAATTATTATAAATGTATAAAAAATGACATTAATTTATTTATTATATGTGTGGCAATGACATGTTATGAAGTGAATTACCATGACATTAAAACTTGACCTTAGGTTGGAAGAGAGAGACTAAGATCTCGAAGAAAAAAACAAAACGAAAAAATAAAAAAATTAAATTTTAAAGTGGAGAGTCAAAACTTAAAAAAATAAAAATGGAGAACCAAAGTTACAATTAATTATAATTTAATTTATCAAATTCTCTTATATAATATAAGAGAGTTTAATTTTAACTTTCTTTCTTTAAATATAATGCGAGGGAATTTCATTTTAAGTTCTCATTCTCAAGTATAGTTTAAAGAAGTTTAATTTTAATTTCATGGTCCCCTATATTTATTAAAAATAATTTGAGGATTGTGATACTTGGTTTATGACAAAAGAAAAAGAAAAATATTTATATACCACAAAGAATGAACAATGTTATTGAAAATGGACAACTTTGAAGTGTTCATGAAGTCTACTGTGATCTTTTATGATTCTTAGCTGACAAATTTGAAATTCATGCTTTAAAATTGTCTTGCAATAAAGAAATTTATGAGTAAATTTCTATAAAAAAACATGTTAATAAATCTACTTATAAGAAAAATGTTGAAATTGAACTAAGATTATTGTTAATGATATTATATTACTATAAAGATTGAATTACATAGTTCTTACAAACAATTTCTAAGAAAAATAATCCTAATAGGAAAGATACTGACTTGTTAAACAAAAATAAACTTCTCATAATCAATTTTTCTATTTCTAGAAGACTATCAAGATTTCATATTATCTTATATGTTCTAAATAGTTGTCTTAACTAGTTTTAATATTCCCAGATAAATTTTAAAGTCATGTGAACAATGAGTTCTTTTACCTTCAAATTTTGACTCTACAAATATGTTGTCCCTAAAATTATGTGGTTCGAAAATGATATGTAAGGTCATCCAATATTATCTCAAAAATAACTTTCGATTCTTGCTAACCATAACAAAAATGTTCTTTTGATCTTGAAACTTCTAACTCATAATTAAGAGATATCTTGATTTAACGTTAACACAAAGGCTAACAACAAAACCTACACATACACACTGCTAATTGAAAATCAAAAGTTGAGGTTCATTCTAAGTCTATACCACCCTTTCTTGAAAGCGCCTACAAACATCCATCCACTTGTTATCAAAAATCTTTTACACTTAAATTTCTCCATACCATGTATTTCCCTTTGGTGGTCTTTCGTTCTTGAATCAACAAATAAATTTTGACATAGATGTAATTTCCTTTGGGAGATCTTGTATGGAATTAAAAATGAAAGACAAACAATAAAATGTGTGATGATAAACTACACTTTGCTCTTTGATTCCATTTAACTCATGGTTGTCTTTTATATAGTTCATTTTGAGGTTGTAATTTTTAACTACATTCTAGGAAACAAGTCTTGAGGATTCATTGGTTGAAAATTGTGATGTTTGTTTTAAAAAGCGTGGAAGATTTTTGAAAAGTTAATTATGGAAGTTTTTTGCTTGTTTGTTGCAGTACTAAACCAAAATGTATATTTAGTGAGTTTGTGTGATTTAGATTATTTGAGTGTCTATTTTTGGTTGGAATGAAAACATAATGTGTTAATTTGGTGATGAATGTACATAACGTGTTAGTTAGTTATCTCGAAAGTATTTGTCTAAGTATAAGCTTTTATAAACTCTTTAAATTTGTTTTTACTCGTAAACACGTATTTTAATTTATATCTATATTATATATTACAATTAAATTGTTTGTGTAAATAAATAAATATATATATATATATATATATATATATATATATATATATATATATATATATATATATATATATATATATATATATATATATATATATGAAAAGTGAAATGATCAAAGGATTTATTTGGACAAACAACTTAATTGTAATGTATAATATAAATATAAATTAAAATGTGTGTATGAGTAAAAATAAATTTAAGAGTTTATAAAAAGGTTAAATAAATTTGTAGTCTCTTAAATATATCTATTTTCCCTTTTAGTCTCTCAAATGTTTTTTTAAAAATAATACTAGTTTTTATAAAATTTCCCATCCATATTTTTAATCTCTTTTGTTAATGTCTTTTGATGGTGACGTGACACACTGCATAACAGAAAAATATGATAAAGATGCTGACGTGTCATATTATATAGTGGATTTAACTCTTTTGTATTGATAAATCAAATCGAGGTAAAATCAAGGTGATGAAAATCGGACCGGACCGGCCGGTTCAACCGGTTTGAGCAGGAATCAGACCTAACTCCAATCAAACTTAGCCTTATAACTGTTGTGCAACAAAATCGGTCAAAAAACCGCTGAATCGAAATAAAACCGCTCATAATCGAAAAAACTGACGGTTGCTTGGTTTGTAGCGACTCAACTTTTTTGTAGATAGAAACCATGAAACATGTTCTTGAAGAAAGAACTGAACATATAAAAATAAAAAACGCAACAGCATATTCAAAGAAAGAGTGTTACGAGAAGAAGAAAAGAAAATAGGAGAAGAAAAATAGATGACGGCCGCAAATCTGAATATGTGAACGAAAATAAATGAGTAAGATGAGATTTATGTTATTTTAATTGGGCTTGGGCTTTATTGTCTTTTGCTTTTTATTACACTTATCTTATTTTATCTAATGAAAGGAATACATTGATAAAGAATTAGAGGAGCATGTGATGTATTTTAAGTAAAATGCATTAAATAAAACTCTTTTAAAAATTTAGATTACAACTCATAAATTTTATTATATGAATAACTATATTTGTGTATTTTTTTCTTTTTTAAACTATTTATTTATATATTTATGTTGATTTATTAAAATCTGGTCCGATTCAACCGCGGTCAAACCTTTAACCCTTGAACCCATATCTTCTCCAGTTTATTGTTCGGTTTGGTTTTAATTACCTTGGATAAAATGATTGAATTATAAGGATTCATTTGATTTGCTAAAAAATAAGGGACTCAACGTAACAATTATTTTAATTTATATATTGTTTGATGTAGAAATTAATCATAGGATTTAATAAAATAGATGGCAATGAGTTGCACAAATACATGAATTCTTGTCCCTTGGTAAATCATAGGACATTTTTTGTCCCAAACACAAATTATCAACAAATAATAAATCAAAATACCATTTTTATAAATCTTTACACATACATTCTCTCTCTTAATTCATGATTATATATATATATATCAAATTACACCCGAAGAGTTACACCATGAGTTACACTCGCTCAAAAACGTCACTTCGGATTAATATTTTTTAAAATCAACCATTAGATTGAAACATACCATCATATAGATCATACTTATAAAGTTTGAGATTAATCTATAATGATTTACTATGTCATTGAACTACATCAAAATTAACGTTATATGAAAGTCCATTTTGACGTTAATCTCTGGATATCTTGATCGTATAGTAAATCATTAGAGATTAATCTCAAACTTTATATGTATGATATATATATGATGATATATTTCAATCCAACAGTTGATTTAAAATATTGATCCCTGTAACTCTTTGGGTGTAATTTAACCCATAATTACACCCGAAGAGTTACACCATGAGTTACACTCGCTCAAAAACGTTATTATATATATATATATATATATATATATATATATATATATATATATATATATATATTATTTTGTTTAGTACATAGACATATCAAATAAAAGCACACTAAAAAATAGTCCAATGCATCGATCATCAAACACTATACGTACAAAAAGTTATCTTGTAATGTTTTGTCCAATACTTATTGTTTTACAAATCAAACACACCTTGAGTCCGTAGCAAAATATGAAAATTCATGGTGGAAATCCAAAATCCTTCACTAAATCTTACAATATGTCACTAAAACAAATGTAAAGCACGAAGATTGATGACATAAACAACAACTCCATCACAAAAACCTAAAATTCATCACTAAATTTGTCGAAAACAATAAAGATTCATGGCAAAATCTTGAAGCCTTTACTAAAACCGACAATATGTCACTACAATCGCCTTAAATAAAGAAAATGCATGGCTAAAACACATAAATCATTTTTAAAACACATATTCCATCTTTAAATTGAAACCCAAAATCCATCAATAAAATCCAGGAAAAAAGTTAAATTAAAATTGGCTTAAATGCACTTTTAGTCCTCCTACTTTGATGTTTTTTTAACTTTTAGTCATTCCATTTTAAAAACAAGTTTTTTGGTCCCTAAACTTTACATCACTTGGGATTTGGTTATCCCCCGTCTAATTTTGCATATGTGACATTGATGATTGGAAGTCTAGCTGCTCAAATTGATGCCTTTTATGATTGAAAGTCAAGTTGCTCAAATTGTAAATCACTTTAAAGGAACATCAGACTCTGGAAAAATAAGTCAAAGTGCCTAGAAGAATTGGATTCTGAATGTGTTTTGGGAGAGAAGAACACTTATTTTAAGAAAAAATAACACCAAATCATTGGCCCCAAAGTTAGATAACTTGATGAACTTATTAGTTGTGTTTGTGATTTTTCTTATATCGATTTTGATTTTGGAAATGGTCACTACCAAAGCACTTTTAGTTGTTATTGGGTCACAATTGGTGTACGCTGCATTGATATTCAGAAGCTCGTTGAAGACTGTTTTTGAAGGAATAGTTTTGTTTTTCTAACGCATCATTATGATGTAATAAATAGATGTGTAATTGATGATATTGAAATGGCCATTAGGGAGATATACTTAATGACTATCGTGTTTCTACGACTTGATCAAAAACAGATAAGCATATACAACAACGTCTGTTACAAGAAAAACATAAGTAATTGTTATCACTGTACTAACATGGAAGAGGCGTATTCATATAACAACTCCAAATGACAAAGTTTTTCTATTGAAACAAAGAATAAAATATTACATGGAAGGAAAACCCAAGTATTGACATCCTTCACCTACTATAAAGTCACATGATAATAAAGTGTTGTACATGGTAAAATGGTTGTTTGGCCAACTCATAGAATGAACATACAAAACATGGAATAAAGATTCACCACGAGGTCTTTGTTGATTGGAGAGTTGATAAAGATCTTTAGGGATCTTGAAATTGTTTACGCTATGCCTATAGAAATAAACGTCAAATGCTAAACAACAACTACAACGTAGAATAATGAACCACTTGTAAATTATGTTAGAAAAAGGTGACACAAGTAGCAATGTTATTACTAGTATTAGTTTTCCAAATTAAGCGTCTTAAAAATCCCTCCGTCAAAGGAATTGGATCAAGATTGAAATTCAATAGGCACGACTATGTGTGGTTTCAGGTCTTGGAATAAAAGCACAGACATGTCCACATTGCAAAAATATGTAGTTGCAATAATGAGTGTGTTGGTGTAAGCCCTAGAGGCCAATACCTTTTGGTACTTATATCAAATTATTTATTAATAATAAAAGGCTTTTCTTTATTATGTTTTCTTTTTTGAAATAATAAAGTCCCTATAATAGTTAGTCTGTTTAATGCAATGTTAAGTGTGACTTAATCATGAGATCCATTAAACACAAGGACACTATTCTTAAAGTATCCATAATCGAGCTTTATTGTGAAGTGGGATAACATTAAAGCATTGAGATTATTATGAAGATAGACTGATGATCACATCTCATGGATCATGGATAAGGAGTTATCAAGTCTTGACATATGTATAAATATTAGGAGTAACATTTATACTGGATTGACCCGCTATGAGAATACTACATAGAATGTTATGCAAAGTGTCATAAGTTATTCTCATGGTGATAAGTGGTGCATACCACCCTTCGACCTGAAACCACTATGGACCCTAGATGTAGAGTCAAGTGCTTTATTGCTGATCAAACGTTATCCGAATCGGATGATCATAAAGACAGTTGATGGGTACTTCACAAAGCATGCTGAGGGACATGAGTGACCTAGATGGAATTTTCCCATCCTGCGTAACGGGATAAATGTATGAGGGCCCAATATTGAACTGGACAAGGATGACACGGTCTATGCCTTGTGTTCAATATAGACATAAGGGAAAAGTGTAATTATACACACAAGTATTATCATAGGAAGGTTTTGTCAAATCACATGACATCTTCGTGACTTGGGTAGCAGTGATGTGTTGCTAGATACCGCTCATTGTTTATTATGTTAAATATGATTTAATATAATTGCCAACGTCGCGGAAACCTACAGGGTCACACACATAAGGACAGATTGATGAGAGATAGTGTAAATAAGGAACATCGTAGGGTACGATGTACTTAAGTGGAATACAGAAGTGGAATTCGGAATGTGGTAAGGTACCACATGCTTAAGTGATACATGATACATCATAATGTATGATTTTCGTGTGCTTTATTGGGATTTTAGTTTATAGCCTTTATTGGGCTTTTAGGTTGTAGCCCACACTTGTGGTCGTATAAATAGAACCCTTGTGATGAAGCTTTTCACTTGATGCAAATTCGGTCCTGAATCCCTGCCGAGATTTCGTTCACTCTCTCACTCAAAGCTTCCGTTCGTGAGCAGCTAGCATTGTGATCGAAGCAAACTGTTCATGTGGACTGAGTAGAGACGTTGTTCTTCATCAACGTTCATGATCACATCGTCAGAAATCCGAATCGCCACAAGAGGTAAAAATACTCTATCACTGACCATGAACATTCGTAAGGATCACAAAGGACAATTTCCGCTGCAAATTTTAAGTCGCGATTTTCCTTCAGAGTGGTGGTTGCATGTTTCGTTTTGAAGAGATCAGGCAAACATATCCTACATCATTTTCTTTAGAAAAACATTCCGTGTTTATAATGTTATTTCATGCAAATGGTTATGAATCAAAGAGTGATTGTGTCGGCCAACATAGTTAGGTCCAAAATGTTTCTTTTAAGTATTCTGAATTATTAATATAAAAAAACATAATTAAAAATATCAATTAATTGGTTAATTAATAAAAAAATTATTTGTTAATTAATAAATAAATAATTAATGGGTTAAATACCTTTTACCCCTGCCATATGAGCGTGTTTTGGTTTTGCCCCCCTAAAATATATTTTTTATTTCGTAGACCTTACCAAATAAAGATTCCAGCATTTTAAACCTTGATCCATATTTTTACCTAAGATAACAAGTTACAATCCTACGTGTAAGTTCCATTTTAATGATTGTGTTAAATATGCCACGTTACTCTGATTATAAAAGGCACGGTCCAAAATTACGATTTTAATTTTCTCAGTTCACCCCCTGGAAAAGCTATGGTTTAGTTGTAGAAAAAATAAAAACCTGAAGATGGCGAAGAAGACGAAGCAGTCAAGCCAGTCGAAGAAATCAAAGGTAGCAAAGAAAGCGAACGAAGCTACGGAAGTAGTTAAATCAGACATACATGAAGAAGAAGAAGTATCTGAAGCTCAAAAGGTTTGTTTTATTTATCTGTGTGTATCTAACTCACAAATAGTCTTCGAAGGTTAGGTTTTAATCTGTTTTTCTTTTTAAATTTCAGAATAAGCAAATATTCAGTGTTGTTTTCCATCATGAAGGGGAATTTGTGAGCATGAATGACGGGGTTATGATTTACAGGGGAGGCGTGACGAAATTAGTTAGTAACATCCAAATTGATAAGTTTATAATGGATAGCGTTCATAAGATATTGAATGGGCTGGGTTACAATCAAGGGACATATAGGGTATGGACTAAGGTTATTGAAATTGATTCGAACTTTTTCCAGATTAGCAGAGATGATGATTGTTACGATTTGACAACATATTCTTGTGCCAATGAGGTTGAGGGTGAAATATTTGTGGAGCATGATGTAGTATTTTAGTCTCAGTAAGAAGTCCTAGATGTGTGAAAGAAACAGTTGAGCTGGATAGATGTGATAAAGATGGAGTAGAAGGGTTGGGGATAGTGAGGATGAATGTGCCACTTCCTTGCTTGATGGGATTTAAGGCATTGATGTTATTGTACTTATTAATGAAGCACCTCCCTTGTAGGCATGTTGTAGCAGCATTAGGTTTTAGACAATAGAACCCTGAGGAATTTATTGATGAATGTTATTCTAGAGAAAAATATAAAATGTGCTAAGGTTTTGCTGTCATTCCAATTAATGGTCAGGAAATGTGGCCTGAGGTAGAATTAGAAGAATTGTTGCCACCAATGTTTAAAAATGGTCCAGTGAGGCCTAGAAAGTTAAGGATTAGAGAGATTGGTGAAGAAGGTGCAGGAAGAAGGTTGCCACGTGTTTCATACAGATGTACAAAATGTGACAAGTTTGGTCACAATGTACAGTCATGTAAAAGCACTACTCAGGATCCAAATGGTCTCAAAAGAAAATGTATAATATATATGTTATATAAATGTCTACTTGTTATGAGTGTATGATATATATATATATATATATATATATATATATATATATATATAGGGCAATATGAGAATGAATAACTTATATGAGAATGTGAGAATGAATAACAACCATTGGATTTAAAAATGAATGGTTGAGATTAAATTGTAATCTTTACTAAATATCTTTCCTATTAATGACTTTGTGTTGTTTTTTGATAGAAAAATGTCAAGACACAACCAACTCAAACGGCTACAACTCAATCTGATGGAAATGTCACTCCAATTGATGCAACTCAAACTGATTCCTCTCCAACTGATGCAACTCAAACTGATGCCATTCCAACCGATGCAACTCAAACTGATGCTTCTCAAGTAACTAATTACTTTGATGGCATAACTGATGACATCATTTCAACCCACCCAGACATCAGCACATCTCATGCACCTGCTGAAGTACGCAAAGCTACCAAAACAACAAAAAAAGGGAAAGAGGTGAAGCCATTGAAAAGAAGGTCTAGTGAGAGAATTAAGATCAATTGGTGTAAAAAAACAAAACCATTCATAGGGCATGGTTTAAACAGTGATCAGCCTATGTCTTTTACAGATGAAGAAGATGGAATAGGTTCACAAAGAGCAAGGAAGAAACTTAGGAAATAGAATATTATGACTTTATTATGAATATGTTATGATTAGTATGTTGGAACCTTTTATGTGTTATGTGTAATGCTCAAACCTTATGTATTGTCCAATGTTATGTGTACTACATTTTGTGTAAGGCTTATGGCCAATGTAAGACTTATGTGTAATGCTCAGACCTTATGTATTGTCTACTACATTTTGTGTAAGACTTATGCCCAGTGTTATGTATTGAATTATTCCTTATCTCATTATTATGCTTTCTGTCATTATTATGGCTTCATTTCAACATTTATCAACTCATTGAAAATATCATATTACATAAGTTGTAAACTCAACTATCTGGTATACAACAACATATTACTTAACATTGAAAACAAAATATTGCATTTATAAACTTAACATAATATTACATAACTTATAACAACAAAATCCATGATAGCACTTATAACAAAATTACATATTACAAAATCCACCAATTCTTAATTCTACATTATTGTTACATAAACTTATACACCACTGCCATAAAAATCCAACACAACCATAAGGCCAGTTTCATTTGAAAATTCTTCTTTTGCATAATGGCAAGCTTCAACTTGGCTTTTTCTAGTTTTTTTTTGTTGTCAATTCAAACTTCACCAATGCCACATCACATTTCTTGCATTCACCAATATCACTCTTTGTGCATTCATTCATGACTTGAGCAACTTCATCACCCCATATAAATAAGTTACATCAATTCAGATTCTACAAACATAAAACACATACAATTTAATGGCATAACACTTGTATTCAAACTATATAGGTAAATAAGAAACTCCTTACTCCAGCATTACGACATTTATAGAACTTCCTATTTCTGTTTTGCATTGTATTCACGACCCACATCTTCATAGGCCAACGGCAAGCACACTTGGGAACGCTTGAAATCTCATAGGAATTGCTGCTTCCACGACTGTTACTTGGATCCATATCTCGCAGTTGACGAAGTAGAAGACAAATATGTAACCCTAGGCTAGTTGACGATGAAAGGGGTGATGAACTGGTGGGGAAGGATTCGTAACCTAGGTTTGAAGAGTTTTGAATTGAAAAAAATGGAGTTGAAAACGAAGAAGAAGAGGTGATCAATTCCAACGTGGCAAATGGAACTTACATGTAGGCTGGTAACTTATTATCTTAGGTAAAAACATGGATCAGGGTGTAAAGTGCTGGAATCTTTATTTGGTGAAGTCTGCGAAATAAATAAAAAATATTTTTAGGGGCAAAACCAAAACACGCTCATATGGAAGGGGGTAAAAGGTATTTAACCCATAATTAATATATTAATCCAGTCACTAATGCCACATATTTTTCCTCTCAATCATCAATGTCATGTATGCAAAATTGGAAGGAGACCAACAAAATCTCAAATGATATAATTGTAAGTTCCTTGAACTTGTTGATTGACTCAATTTTAATAAAACAAATAGTAAGTAGCAGCAGTATATTGTACAATAGAATATATACAGCAAAATTCCTATTGGAATGCCTTAACATGTTGTGTTGAAGTATTTCAACATCTGGAACAACATGTCATATGAGATGTCGAGACATCAAACACCAGGATATCACGCTATAGAAACTGTTAAGTTGTTACAATTCTGTTTTAATTAGTGCAGAATATTATGGGAATATTATGCATCTTATGTAGCGTGACTTTGAAGGCATTTGTGGAGGTCCAAGAGCTAAGGAGAAAGATCAGCAAGGACATTGATTGTAGCAGAAGTTATCTACGTTTGTTACAACTTATGTTGTTATTTTGAAGGCCCAAATCCAGTTGGGTAATAAGTTATAAATAAGCAGTTGTAACCTAGTTTTTGTAAGCTAGTCGGTTTTAAAAAGATGTAATCTTTAGGGTTAGCCTTGTAAGTGAACCACCCGGATTGTGGGATGGTCACTGATTTTTACCTCGAAGCCTGTAGGAAAGAGGACTGTTTTACTCACTCAGAAGCTATGAAGTAATGAGTGTGGTTGTGTCCTTGGAAGAAGTTGTAAAGCAATTCCAAGTTTGGTTTGTGTCACTTGAGTGACTAGTTTAGATTGTGTTTGAAGTGTGGTATCTTCAAACTGTTTTAGTTGTGTTTGGAGTGAGGTATCTCCAAGATGATTGTGTTAGGAGCCAAGAAGTCGATGCAGTTGCTGGTGTGATAGTAGCTGATAGACATCACTCAGGTGATTGGAAGTGAGAGAAGGTTCTCATATCTAAGTGTGGTATCTTAGATAGAAGGGTCATTGGGTAGTCTGATTAAGTGAGGAGTGTAAACAAGGTGGTTTCCCTCCAAATTAATACTGTTGATAGTGAACTTCATTCCTGGCTTGGTATGCCCCCAGATGTAGGTTGGTTAGAACCGAAATGGGTTAACAATTCGTTGTGTTCTTTTGTTTCCTGCATTTTAATTGTAATTCTACCTTGTCTGTTTTGTAAAGTCAGATCAGATGTCACAACATCCTGAGTCTGTCAACACCAGAATTTCAATTGGTATCAGAGCAGGCATCTTGTCTGTTTCTGGATGAGGTCCATAGGGGATACTTTCTGGTTGTGCACAAGGTAGAAGATTGTTTGAACAAGGAATATTCATATTGTATGGTCCCTAGAAGTGGAGGATGGACCTATGTGTAGATTTTTTGAACAAGGAGTGTTCATATTGTATGGTCCCTAAAAGTGGAGGATGAACCTATTTGTGGAGGACTAGACCAACCTGACCAGAACCTGTACCTTCTTGAAGAAAGAAGATAAATATGTTGGAACAAGAAAGTTAAATTCAAATACTTCATGCGGGAGTGAGGATTTTGGATTGTATTGTACAACCTATAATCAACACAAAGAAATGATAGAACCTTCATGCGGGAGTGAAGTTATTGATAAGGTAACTTCTGTGTTTATGTGTTTCTATATTGGTTGGGTTTAGTCTGGTGCTTGACGAAGAAGCAAGCATTTTGTAGGGTTGATTTATTTTCAATCCTTAGATTTCATGCTTACAAGTAAAATATGGAGTAAGCATTGTGTACATTCTATTGAGGTATGGCTATATTCCGCTGCATAGCCTCTAATGTAACCCTTATAGTGAGAGAAGGATCCTAGGTTTATTTTATCAATAGAATATTTGGCAGATTATTACAACTATATTAAAAGTGTCAAAGATACTTGAGATATCACTTAAGTCCACTGATAAAGGCACATACTAATAGAGTTGATCATATCCATCTGCAAGACCTTGAAGACTATCAAGGATGATGTGTTCCAAGTATATGGAACAAATGTTCCATAGGATGTTATAACATTATTACTGGTATGCAGCTACCAGTTGTAGAACAGACGTTTTGGGTGCTAAACAAATGTAGTATGAGTACATATGTTTGGAACCTGCTCCTGATCTGGAAGAGGAGCATATGCTTATTAGTTGATCATAACACGATCAACAAGCTCTTATACTCCATATGTCAGTTTATTTATGACCTAAGATGATGGGAGTATAGAAGTCAAGCTCAATGCAAGTAAAAGACTCATAAAGGTATACCCCTCAATCCCTTCATGTGATATCAAGATGAGCTTATATCTGGTACATCCTTCTGATCAAAGAAACCAGATATATGGAGATTTATTCATGACCATAGAACAAATTTTGGAGCTGAATACTGTGTCTCAACCATAGTGAAATATGATCATGAATGTTGATTGCCCTAAATATTGTCCTGGAAGGGTATTGTCAATAAGAATTAAGGAAGTCAGATTTCAGTGAATAATATGAATATCTCTGTGTCATGCCATAATCAAGCCTATTCCAGAAACCTAGTTGAGGGAATCTCCTTTATAGGTACAAAATATGGTATCCATCATCTCAAAATCAGAGTGAAAGTCTAAAGAAAAGCTCATTGAGATATGGATCATGTTATTCATTGATATGTAAATTGTTTGGACGTAAAATTGATAGTTGCAATACTTCTTGTGTTCCCCCCAAGTGTTATGGATGTTACCCCTAGAACCATAATGGATGATGTTGTATCAGATGTAAAAACATCATCTTAAGTGTCTTCAGTTTTAAAATATTTTATTGCCTTGAAGTAGAAGTGAGTGTGAAGATGTAATCAGTCAGGATGATCTAGTGTGAGTAGACAATTCTAACTGACCAAACTAGTAGGTACTTTGACGGGAGACTCAATACTTATTAATACTTAACCTAAAGACCAAACCACTTATACTCTGTCGGGAGACAAGTATTTGTCTGATGGGTTCATGGTACTTTGTGAGCTGCATATCACCATTAAAAATTTATCTGGTGATTATTTGAAGAGCTAATTCAACTAAGGAAACACATACAAATATTACATTATATCTTGATGGGAGCTGAATATTTATGATAATTGTGTGGTAATCTGAATCAAGAAAGAAGAAGTATGTGATGTATAAAAGAGAATGTTCTACATGAAGATGTAACATCACAACTATTGAAGACACTAGAGATTGAAGAAGGAGATAAGGTTCAGACTTTACTCTTGAGGACATATAATTAGTTATACATGATTAACTAGGAGGTTACTTCTATTACAAGTTACAAAGTGTGGTAATCTGAAACGTGTATAGCAAGCAAACTAAGGATTCCTAATTTGGAAACTGTGGCAAGTCTAAATGAAGAATGCTTCAAGAATTATAAGGACCAACTTCAAAGATGTCCTTATTTCGTATAACTCAGGGGGAGTAAGAGTAATAACATCATGATTAGCTTTATCTTAGAAGCTAAAAGGAGGATTTTAGATATTAAGGGGGAACAAAAGTATCATTAGGGAGCAACAACTTATTTAATAAGCAATTAATAATTATCAATTATAAAAGCTGCCTTGTCTAGTGCAATTGTATGAAGGCGCAATTGTTATATATATATATATTGATGACTAGATAATGTCAAGGGGGAGATTGTTTATTAGCTGATGTAAAAAGGAAGTTTATGCTACTTTGTACTGAAGTGGAATAAGGCCTTAAAAGGAGCAGTGCTATCATATTCTCAGAGCCAAGTCACATGGACTCTGTGTGGATGTCCCATTGAATGTTGGAACATCAAGATTCTAGATGAAAGTTTGATTATAAACAACATTACTCTCTAACAAGTGATTAGAGTAAAGTAAATTCATACTATAAGTACGTCCAAGATACATGTGAAGATATGGACAAGAAGAATCCATTCAAAGGAATGTAGTCAAACCACAAGTATTATATCTCAAAAGAAGCAATCCGGATTGGTGAAAGAAGAGGTGGCAATCACATGCCCCTGCATGGTATACAAAGGTGAAGTAGCCCATGCGTTTTGTTGGAACTAACTCAAAGGAATCTGACAGAAACAAATAAAGACAGTCAGGGTTAGTGAATGGTACAGGTTTGTCTCTAGTGCAGTCCTTCGACCAAAGCTTGACCAAGAAACAAAGATTGAAATTTTATAAGCCTTACCTGTGCTATTTATAGAGGATCCCCTAATCTCTATTCCTACAGCAGGACAAGTGAGAAATAGATCAAATGAAGTTCAGAAGAATGTGGATATCATGCAACTATATCTGGTTTTGTGTAGGCTCTAATTGTCAATTTTTGGCTAAAAAGGGGGAGAAAGGATTACTGTTATTGTTGGTCTCTCTACTGCTGCTACAAACAAAGGAGCATATTCTCAGAAGGTCCCAGACCAAATATCAAACCCTTGGTTGAATATCTTTTGTGACATGTATTCTGAGTTTTGTTCCTACTCGAAGCTGGAGTGAACACGGTTGTGACCTGTGTTCTGACTAACATGAGGCTATATCCTTATGCTACTTAAGAGGTATTTCAACTTCAAATCTAGCACCGAGTCTCTTCCTTCTTATACCATGCACGTTAGGTGTTGGCTCAATGAAGAAAGGAAGATGTCAAGATGGATGTTCAGACATCCCAAACAACTCAAGATCTGAAGTTGTGAGCAGAAGACCATATTTTAATTGTAAATTTTATTTGTAACTATTGCTGTTGTTTAATGTATCTTCTTGTAATTGTACTTATATGTTTTAGCTAAAATTTGCCAAAGAGGGAGATTGTAAGTTCCTTGAATTTGTTGATTGACTCAATTTTAATAAAACAAATAATAAGCAACAACAATATATTATACAATAGGATACATGCAGCAAAAGTCCTATTGGAATGCCTTAACATGCCGTGTTGAAGTATTTCAACATCTAGAACATGTCATATAAGATGTCGAGACATCAGACATCAGGACATCACGCTACATAAACTGTTAAGTTGTTATAGTTCTGTTTTAATTAGTGCAGAATATTCTGGGAATATTATACATCTTATGTAGCATGACTTTGAAGGCATATGTGGAGGTCCAAGGGCTAAGGATAAAGATCAACAAGGACCTTGATTGTAGCAGAAGTTATCTACATTTTTACTTCTGCAAAAGTTTGTTTATGCAGAAGTTTGTTACAACTTATGTTGTTATTTTGAAGGCCCAAATCCAGTTGGATAATAGGTTATAAATAAGCAGTTGTAACCTAGAAAGATGTAATATTTAGGATTAGCCTTGTAAGTGAACCACCAAAATTGTGGGATGGTCACTAATTTTTACCTCGAAGCCTGTAGGAAAGAGGATTGTTTTACTCACTCAAAAGTTGTGAAACAATGAGTGTGGTTGTGTCATTAGAAGAATCTGTGAAGCAATTCTAAGTTTGGTTTTTGTCACTTGAGTGACTAGTTTAGATTGTGTTTGAAGTGTGGTATCTTCAAACTGTTTTAGTTGTGTTTGGAGTGAGGTATCTCCAAGATGATTGTGTTAGGATCCAAGCAGTCGATGCAGTTGCTGGTGTGATAGTAGCTGATAAACATCACTGAGGTGATTGGGTGTGAGTGGATGTTCTCATATCTAAGTGTAGTATCCTAGGTAGAAGGGTCATTGGGTAGTCTGATTAAGTGAGGGGTGTAAATATGGTGGTTTTCCTCCGAATTAATACTTCTGATAGTGAACTTAATTTCTGGCTTGGTATGCCCCCAGATGTAGGTTGGTTAGAAGCGAAATGGGTTAACAATTCCTTGTGTTCTTTTGTTTCCTGCATTTTAATTGTAATTCTACATTGTCTGTTTTGTAATGTCGGATCAGATGTCACAACATCCTGAGTCTGTCAACACCAGAATTTCAATAATGTTTAGGGCCTAAAAAACTAGCTTTTAACTAAAACTTAAAAAATCATCAAAATAGAGGGATCAGAAGTGCATTTAAACCATTAAAATTATAGATATTAAAAGTTTTCATTTTAGGTATATTTGTTTTCAACATTATAGCATTTAACTTATTTAATATAATAAAAACCAAAAATTTAATTTAAAAAATCATAATTAAATTGAATAATATATGATTTATTAAATAAAACAAATTATAGTTTCAAAACGACATAGCCTAACACGGAGAAGATCAGATGTGCACTTCTTATAAAAATGGAAGACATAGTTCAAAAATTACCACTAACATCATCCAATGATACACATACATCAACAAACCAAAGCATACTTATACTCCATATATCATGGAGCTTGTTTAAACATGAAATTAGTTTGAATAAATCTTCTTATTTAATTACAATATTTATCAATAAATTTATAATTTATAATTAAAAAAATTCTACGAATATATGTATGTATTCGCGTAAATTGTAAAAATGATGCTCCTAATCTTAGAGGTCAGGATATTAATAGCCAAAACTATGGGTCGAATCAAGAGAAAGAAGTGGTCTCCCCTCAAATTTCCTAGCAAGTTTGTGAGACTAGAGAGAATAGTGGTTTCCTTCTTAACTGGGGGAGTGCTTTCCTCAACAACCTTAATGAAAATTATCCCTTTTAGAGATACCTCATCAACCATGTACTGAGGTGGTTGGCTAGTGATAAATATGGACTTGGATTAGGAAACCCAAACTCCTATTGGGGAACTTGTGGCCCGTCTTATCATGTATGCCCTTTTGTCTTATGGGCCTTCCTTAATACCGTTGGGCTCATTGAGTTATGTGTTATGAGTGTACTATTCTCTTAGATGTTATGAATGGTGTCAAAACTAGGTAGTATTTAGTATTTGTACATTGGACATTGTCTCTTTATGTCTAAGGTTGCATTCTCAAATTAAGACACTTATAGAACGAGTCAAGAACATTTGGATAAGAAAAAAAATGATTTTTCATGAAAAACTATGTTTGAAGTTGACACATACATATTAAAAGTTGAATCCCTCTGAAGAAAACTGGAAAAAAAAATTCCTTATTGCTTTGGAGTTGATACATAGGTATTTAAAGTCAACACATGACACAAATGGGTTGAGTCCCTCGAGCTGTGAGTCGACTCTCACTAAAAGAATTTTTTTAATCAAAGTCTCTGTCCAAGATGAGTCAATACATTGGGATTATGAGTCTACACACAACACGAATGGGTCGACTCCCACTGAAAGTTTTTTTGTCCAAAAATTATCCTCTTGGATTCAACTCTCAA
Organism: Vicia sativa; assembly: GCA_021764765.1. Lineage (NCBI taxonomy): Eukaryota > Viridiplantae > Streptophyta > Magnoliopsida > Fabales > Fabaceae > Vicia > Vicia sativa. Next base: position 46,585,614 of record CM038793.1, on the reverse strand, counting down.
GCAACATGGGTCAACTCCCAGGCAACATGGTTCGACTCCTTATGCAATTGAGTCAATACATTTTGACTTAAAATTGTCCAAATTTGTAATTTTACAAACCTGGTTTTTAGTTATTTCTTTCACACACACACATATATGATTTTGTTTAATATTTCATCAGAAATCGATTATCATTGTGTGATTTTGTTCAAACATTGTACTTGAAAATATATTGATTAATTCTCTCATCAATCGAATATGTTCGTTAAGGTTTACACACATATTTGATCCTTTCGATAATGGTTCGAGATAGACGACTGTCGATCCAAAATTTGTTTCCGCTTGCCCCAATTAAACAATTTTCAAAATAGTTTTTAATCGAAGAAAATTCCATTAGCGATTTATTCACCCCTCTAAATCGTAGTGTATCGTCTAACAAGTGGTATCATGAGCACCAATTTACTTGTGCTTTGAAATTGCTTATTAGATTATTGATTCCGAACCTAAATCGGCGTATAATAGAGTGCTCGTTTGCAATGGCGAAAACAATGGTTATTAGAAGGAATGTATGTGTATCTATTGGTGACCACAATCACCCTGGAGATGTAATTTGGTACTTTCTCATTGTTCTTTATATTGAGATTCTCATACTGCTTGTATAGACTCTAAAGCTTCACCTTCTTCATTGATGCGTCATTGTTGTAGCACTGTACTAGTGCGTCTCACGCAATCTTCCTGTCATTGAATCAACGATCTTCTCAAACAATTTGTATCCACACATTGATGAATATAGAACAACGTCTTTTGACCCTTCTTCTTTGTTTCACGTTGCACATTTCTTTGCGCTTCCATTGCATTAGCTGCAACCATAGTATAACCGTCATTAATGGAATCAAGAAAATCTTGAGCACCAAACAACCCATGCATTTGAATAATCCACCGATTACAATTATTTCCATCAAATACTGGAAGCTTTGTGTTCAAGTCACCGTTTCCGCCATTCTTCTTCGTTCTTGTGCAAATTCACTCCGATCTCACCAACACTCGTGTTACCTAATCCTGCATAATAAAAAAAATATAATTTTGTTTCGATTTTGATTGTAAATTCAATGCAAATTCAAAAAATGAAACCAATCACACACACCTCATTTACACTTCTATTTTCATGTGAATCAAACAAGAACTCCAGATACCAACTATTGATGCACAAAATTGAAAATGAAGACGAAGATGAAACAAAAGAGAGAAAAGAGATTGTAACTAACTTCTATTTCAAAAAAAATAAATTTGTAAATTCTAATACAAATTAAACTTGCATTTAACCCAAATGAAATGAAACCCAAATATAAAATCAAAATGAAATATAAATGAAAGTAAATCTCAATTATATCTAACCAGATTCTTATTCCATTTTATATAACGATACTAATTTCGATTTTGGTGTGTAAGCAAATGGAATCTAAGTGCTACAATTTTTTATCAAAAATTATCTGAATTAGTGAGAAATAACGGTCACACTTAGGGCCCATTTGTTTTAGTTGTTTTTTAAAATAATTATTAGTGTTATAAATTTTGTATAAAAAAAATTGTAAAAAACTTTTTATAAAAATTTTAAATAAAATTTTAAATAATTGCTTTTAAAATGTTATTTTAGGTATTTTATGTTCTTATTGAAATTTTTTATAGATATTAAATTTTAAAAAAAATTATTTTAATTTTGAAGCTATTTCAATTAAAATTTTATAAAAATTATTTTTAAAATATAACATTTTAAAAAATTACAATTTTGACTGTTAGTGTTCAATAATACTTCCTCTTATCCTTAATATAAAAAAAAAAAATTTTTTTTAAATTCATTAAAAAATTAATATATCTGAACTACATATAGTTTAAATACATGGATTCTTCAATAAATTTAAAAAATAAATTTTTTCTTATATTAAGGATAGGAAGTATTATGTTATAAGATATAAAAAAACTAGTGTCTCAATTAAAAAAAACACAATATAAAAAAACTTATAATATATTAAAAAAAATCTATTTTCAAAAACAAAAATAAAAATTATTTTTTGAAAACAGAAACAAACTGACTCAATCATTTGTTCAATTCCGAGTCCTAACTACCCTCGATTCAGTTACCATTCCTTCACAAACCCAACAACCATTCCAACAAACAACTCCAAGACTCACAGTTGAACACCAAGCAAGAATGAACCACCTTCTTCATCAACACCTTCACCTTCTCTCTCTCCTCACCACCACTATCTCTCACTTTCTCTCTCTACAATGGCAGAACCACATCCCCCCTCCGCCACTCCTTCAGCAGCCAACGCTGAAGCTTCTCAGCCTGAAGAAAATGCTGAAGCTTCCAATAACCCCCCACGCGAGACTCGGCGCATGAGCATCACCTACGGGAGCACCAACTTCAGAATGGGCGATGACTCCGCACATGTTAGAGATGAGAAGTGGTCCTGCTTGGTTGTTGTCTTCAGCTTTTGGTTTTTCGGTCGGTAAACTTTCCTTTCAATTCTGTCTCTTGTTTGCTATGCTGCATTTATTGAGATTAGTTTGAAATGTTATGTTATGTTACAGTTGCGGTGACAATGATAATGGGGGTGTATGGCTCAATGACCTTGGTTCTAGGTCCGTCTTCTTCCATTGTTTTGCAACCTAACCCTTTGTTTGTGCAATATGTAAAGGTTAGCTTCAGTTACTTCATTTTTTTTATCTGTTCTGTATCTTGTGAGTGTGTTTGTAACATGGGTTTGTTTGCATTAGGTAGAAAACCTAGAGGCCAATCCAGGACTTGTTCTTTATGGTACATACCAATATCCACCTCTTGATGTTGTTTCCGTTTGGAGAGAAACTTGGAATGTATCTCTTCCTTATGGCGCAGATAAGGCAAGTATCTGTATTTCTCACTCACTCCTGATTTAGAATTCGGATATTGCAAAATAAAAAGCTTTGTATTTGATCTTGTTTTTCTTATGGATTCCCCAGGAATGGAAATATTATCTGAATAAAGGCTCTGAAGTAAATATTTCGTATAGCGTGAGCTCTGAGAATTCCTCTATTTATCTTGTAATTGCAGAAGGTATTCATTCTCTCTTCATCAGGTTTCAGTGGTTTCTTTATTCATTTTTTGTGAATTTGTTTCTCACGCATCAATCACTAACTCATTCTAGTGGTTACATATTGACATCTAGTTATTATCTAGGGCATACCGAAAATTTGCCTGCTATGGTATATTTAGTGATCGTGTTATTCTTCCACCTCTGCTTACAGGAGCTGAAAGTCTCTCATTGTGGCTGGAGGATCCAACCTATCCCAATACAACTCTGTCTTGGAACCAAATCCATGGTAAGAAAGTAGTAAAAAAAACTATATCTATTTTCATATTCATATTATCATATACTGACAATCTCTTCTTCTTTAAGGAACTGGTATGATTACACAAGAAATATTCAGTTCATCCTACTATTATGTGGCTTTGGGTAATTTAGAAGACCAAGTGGAGGTATGTTTTTGCATTTCTAGGCCATACTTGCTCCTATAGTTGGTATAACTAATTACAATCTCTAGAATGGCTGAAAACAAAAGTTTTCATTGATTATGAAGCAATGATGTTAGAATAAGCTAACTATGTTGATCATTCTTATTTACATTATTTTTTCTTGTTGTTGAATAGGTTGAATTAAACCTCACTGTAAGGGCCTTTTTGCATAATACAACAAACGCTTTCTACAAATGCGCCCCGACTAATAGTCCGTGCAGTTTAAATATTTTCTTTCCTGATGGAAACGCAGCTGTCTTAGTCTCTCCTCCTCCGCAGCAGGCAAGATTATTTACTACATTACTAGAATCAGTACTTTATCCCGGTAAATGAAGTCGACTACATGAATCAGTACTTTGATTTTCCTGTTTATTGATGTTCTCTTTACTTTGGTACCAGAACACATCTAATGATGAGTGGTATGTCAAACTGACCTATGGACCAAGATGGCTTACATATATTTTTGGCATAGGTAACCAACTTTCTTTAAACAATCATCCTTTCATAGTATTAATCCTTAGTGTTTTTTTATGTTACTAAAGCTACATCTCCCTACAGGTGTACTCACTGTAATCATGTTTTGGGCCTTCAATTTCTTGAACAAACTCCAGAGTGCCAATAATGATAGAGTAGGATCCCGATCTGAAGGAACGGGACCTGATCGAGCCCCTTTGCTTTCGCGCAAAGATGATGATCTTTCAAGTTGGGGTTCATCATATGATTCCATACCGCAGGATGATGAGGATCTTAACTTTCTCACGGGTGGTTCAACAGATGGGAAGTTTTTAGCTGATGGTGAGACCAGTAATAATACTCGGCGTCTCTGTGCAATTTGTTTTGATGCTCCACGGGATTGCTTCTTCCTTCCATGCGGGCACTGTGTGGCTTGTTTTGCTTGTGGAACTAGGTAAGTTCATTGTCATCGAAACAAACACTTCTAAATTCCTGATGTCTGATGTTTTTTCTTGTATGGTGAATGATGTATTGTATGCTAAACCTTATCTATGCAGGATAGCTGAGGCAGCTGGTACATGTCCTGTTTGTCGTAGGAACATGAAGAAGGTGAGGAAAATTTTTACTGTGTGATCAGCACACTGAGCCATGGGCTAATTGAATAGCCACCAGAGCCAATAGTTACAGTGATCAAGCTAGTGTTTTCTGCTGGCAAGGGATGTATTTTTCATTGCTTTTGTAACAAAATTTGAGGGGGAAATTGGGCAGGTATACATTCAAATTGGATGATCTGAGATGCAATGTAATTGGTGTATGAATGAATATCTGAATATGCATAGTTCATTCAGTAATTGTATTGCTAATACTTAACTTCAACTTGGTTTTAAATTTCAACCATTAAATTAAAAAAAGTCAAAAGGATGGGTGTAAGCAGGCTGTGCAAAATATCAGGTGATGAGCCCAAATTCATAATTAAATTTAAATTTGTTTTAAATATGTAGATATAATTAAGTTATTATCAACCAGTAAATTTATAATGCTATTTTTATTTGATCAAATAATTTAGTGACTAGAATTTCTAACCCGCACTGCATTCGATGTCCTTGCACGTAGTTATTATTTGAGCTGGCGATTTAAGGGAGAAAAGTGTTCCCTTTAATTAGCCATTTTTAAATTTGAAAAAATCATATTGTTTATTGTGAGTGCACTACTCTTTTAGATGTTCTGATTGATGTCAAAACTAGGACTTAACATTTGTGTATGTTGGACCTGTCTTCCTATGTCTAGATGTGCATCTTATCTTTAGGAAACTTAAAATCATGTTACAGATGTTTTACATATTAAAAATCAAGTGTTTTTGTGAAAAGACATGCATAGGTCGACACACACGTTCTTTAGGTTTACCTATACTGAAGCATTTTTTGAACATGTACATTTTGACCAGTATATGTCAACACATAAAGTCCACAAATCGATGCATACTGAAATAATTTTGAAAAATTAGTTTTTGTTCAGCATGTGTCGACGCGTAGAAATAAAAATACTTCTATGAGTCGACACATGCTTGTAAGTTTTCAAAAACCAAAAGTTTTTATTTTGCATGTGTCAACACATACGACTTTCAGGTCTACACATAGCAGCAAAATTTATATTATGTGTTGACATATAGTTGGTTCAGGTTGACACATACTGCTATTTTTTTCAAAACGTATGAAAATCTTTAATATGTTTTTCTATTATGTTTCTCACTTAACACGCATTATATAAATAACATTCATGCATCTTTTCAAAATATTGAACAAAAATATACAAAGTTTTGCTTATCATCTTCAACATCTCTATATGCATACACACAACAATACACATAATCATTTTTGTTGGGTGTCATCTAGATTTAGGTTGATAAGGTTCAATTTAGGATTTGTGTAATCAAATTGGGTTGAGAACTCTTTGGAGTTTTCAAGATAAATCTAATTGGGGTTTTCTTCCAAGATCAATGATTGATTTGTGAGTTTTTCACAAGATTGCGCAATTTGGATTCAGCTGAGTGAAAGCTTTAAAGAACGGGAATTTCTATCAAAGGAGTAATGGTAATCAAAGGATCACTTTTGTTTAAATTTTATGCGCAATTTGAATTCAGTCGAGTGAAGGCTTTAAAGAACAAGGGTTATATCAAATCTAAGTAATTGTAACTGGATGATCAAATTGGAAGTATCAGGTTACTTGATCGAGCTCAAGATCAAGGGAGTGTAAGAAAGTATGATCAACATCAAACTTAGGGTTTGGAGGGATTGATTGCTACTTTTTCTCTTGTAAACTACATTTGCAAATGTTAATTTTCATTATCTCAATTTCATTGGAATTGGGGACAGACGTACTCATAGCAAGGTCAATTGGGAAACTGCCTAAATAAATTCATGTCTCTCTCTCTCTCTATATATATATATATATATATATATATATATATATATATATATACACCCGAAGAGTTACACCATGAGTTACACTCGCTCAAAAACGTCACTTCGGATTAATATTTTTTTTAAAATCAACCGTTGGATTGAAACATACCATCGTATAGATCATACCTATAAAGTTTGAGATTAATCTATAATGATTTACTATGTCATTGAACTACATCAAAATTAACGCTATATGAAAGTCCATTTTGACGTTAATCTTTGGATATCTTGATCATATAGTAAATCATTATAGATTAATCTCAAACTTTATAGGTATGATATATACGATGGTATGTTTCAATCCAACGGTTGATTTTAAAAAAATATTAATCCGAAGTGACGTTTTTGAGCGAGTGTAACTCATGGTGTAACTCTTCGGGTGTAATTTGATCTCTCTCTTCTCTCTCTCTCTCTCTCTCTCTATATATATATATATATATATATATATATCTTTTACGTTTAATTGCAAATTGTAAAACCGTTGATTGTGCAATCAATACATATAGATAAGTTATTTGTCTAATACTTCAAACTATTTTGTTGATTTAATTACAATCTATGTGATTCTAATTGGTTTTTCATATCAACAAAATCAAAGCAAAATTTGGTTTGAATTGAATGCACACCAAGTGTTCGGCAAATTGCTTAAATTAGTTTTTGTTTAATATTTACTGGAAATTGATTAATATTGTCTGATATTTACTAGATCATAGCCTATTGTCTAACAAGTGGTATCAGAGCCTAATTTATCTTTTGCTTCGAAATTGCTTATTATATAATTGATTATGAACCTAAAGGGTGCGTATAATAGAGCGACAATTTTCAATGGAGAAAAAAATGATTATTTGAAACATTGTATGCATATCCATCTTAATTCCATTGATAGGAAAGTATGGAGTGTCGTCCAAAATGGTCCATTTCAAACTACTATGACTAATGTGGTCGGCGTTGTTGTACCTAAATCAAAAGCACAATGAGACGCACAAGATGAGAAAAAGTTGTCATATGATTGGAAAGCAATGATATTCTCATATCCTTTTTAGGAGTAGATAAATATTACTTTGTTTTCCATCTCAAAACCACTAAAGCTATGTGGGACCCATTGCAAGTTGACCTCATTAGTACCCTCATTGGCAACTTGCAATGGGTCTCACATAGCTTAATTGATTTTGTATGATAAATATCTTGGCTCATGGAGAGAATATGAGTTCTTAATAATGGATGTTCAAGGCAGATGGATAACATTTCCTCTATTCATCGACTTTGTGGCGAAGAAAAAGACGTATGTGACATACGAAGACAAACACAAGGGTATTATACTTGGTAAAGATAGTGTACGTAAATATATCTTCTACTACTATCTCTATTGTTACTTATTGTTGAAAATATTATACATGTCACTGTTGATGAATCTTATCCTAGAAATGTCATGAAAGGTACTACTTTTCATAATGTAGATGTATCTTAAGAAGGTATACTCAATTACACTAAAGAAGGAACTAATCAACATGCAATGGTGAAAATTGAGGAGGAGGAAGATGATCCTGAAAATAAGAAGAACGAAAGTTCAACTAAAATGAATGATCTTTTTATATCAAATCGACTATTCTTGGAGACATCACAAAACGTGACTACACACTCTAAGATAACTCAAAGAAGGGATGTTTATGTATCTTTTAACATTCCAATAGTCACAAATGGGAACTTAGACAAAAATAAAGGTGGTGAGAACTTTGAAGGATAAAATTTTAAAGGCACACTTTACAATTATTTCAACTTTCGTTCAAAAGTTTATTGTCTTGTAAGTGTTTCCTCTATCTTTCGTTTGATGATGTAGTATTGTTTCACTTATCTATTTGTTTCATAGATTTTTATTTTGTACATTACTTATCTATGTCACTTGAAATTTTATTGAGTGTGGTATATTTGATGTACGATACAATCCCATGACTATTCACTTCCAAAAAATTTGTTGGTTACCGATAAGTGTTTTCAATCCATATGCTTATAGTGATGTCATGTTTTAATCATTTGTAATTCATCATTATATGTATTCTATGATATAAATTATGCACATTTGTAGTATATTTGATGCTATTATGGTTGAGAAAGTTATTATATATTGTTCTACTCTGCTCTATTATGGTAAATTACTATGACCAATGTGGCAGGCGTTGTTGTACCTAAACAAGAAGTACAATGGGACACGAAAGATGAGAAAAAATGGTCGTACGATTGGAAAGCAAGGAATATCCTCATATCCTCTTTAGGAATTAATGAATGTTGTAGAAAATACATCTCCCTAGCGTTCAACTTGTTGTTGTTTGCTCGCCCGAACACTGTATTGGCCAGGACACGATGGAAATAACAGATGCACGGGTTATGGATGTGAGTGGACAAAAGCTCTGCCCAATTATCAACTCGAGTGCCAGTTAAACGCTCCCACATTTCAAACGACCTTGTCGTCCAATCCTCATTATGCGGGATTGGTATTCCACACCTTCTCCATGGTAAAAGGGAAGTACCTAGCTTAGAGTCTCTTGGTTTATGACATACTTCATGTTGAATAAGCTAAAAGTTGTTGCGCCGATCAGGTACTGACCGACTTCTGGAGTAGGTGGTGTTTGGTAAGCAAAAGAACTCAATAACTCCAACATGAGGGGTTCATAAGTTGGCAGATTCATAGTGGAAATGTGGTGTAAACTAGATTCATGAAGCATGAATTACACACTATCAAGCAACCCCAAGTCACGTAGACAATCTTCATCGATATACTTTGTGAGAAGTATACCTCTATAGTGAAACCTCCGGTAGAGTTACTCTTGTCGGACTCTGGCTTCTCCATCTCTAAACACCATATCTGTGAGGTCTGGTTCCTCTCTTTCTTCTTGAGCTCTTCTTGCCATTTTTGTGAAAGGTTTTGGAAATGATATTATTTAAAAGGTAGAAGGTTTGTTGAATAAAGTTGGTGTAATGGTGAAGTTCTCTTCAAAAGTTTATATAGAAAGAAGTTTTTAATGGTGAAGAGAAGATGAATGAAGGTATTGAATGGTATTTAGAATGGTGTTTATTGGTGTGGAATAGGTGTATCATTCAAACATAGTCATATACTAGGTCTACTAGATAAATATGAATGCATTTTTTTAGATGAACACAATAATAACACAATAGCATTATATTATAATAGAGCACAATGAGAGATAATAACACAAATAAATAGAAAATAAAATGAATGTAAAATGATGAAATAAGATAACTGAAACGAATAATAAATCCGAAAAAATATGAATAACCGAAATAAATAAATAAGTCTAAAATGATGCTAAGAAAAACTAAAATAAATAATCCTCTAAATAGGCTCTAAATAGACACTCCTCCCCTACACTTATAATGAACAGTGCCCTCAATATTCTAGAATCATAAGTCATCCACCTCTAGAATTAAACTGCTGAAATAAGTGATCTAGATTTGACGTAACAAGGTCCATGAAACCATAAAAGTCAGTGCAGAGCAAAGTAAGATCTGAACAAATAGCAGCAAGCTCCGTCGTGAGTGCATCAATCGCAGCAGCATAGTCGGGCTGTGGAATCTGGACAGCGGCAGGGGCTATGGATGGATCCCAAGCCGGATGGCAGTCAAGTAGAGGTGGTGTAACAGGATCAACCTCAATCATCTTAATCAACTCGACCATCTCTAGGTCAGACTCATCCAATCCTGCTAGAGGGTCATAATAGTGGGGTGATGTCAAAGGATCAACTTCTTCTTCCTCCATGTCATTCTCAGCTACACCTTCTAGGTCATAGATCCAATTCTTCTTGTCATGCACACTGGATCGCGCAATGTCAGTAAGTGTAAAGTGGTAAATCGGCTCATGATGAACAAACAACTAAAACTAATTCGGCTCTAAATATCTGATCATCCCAACATTAAAACAAAGAGACAGGTCTAGCGGGATGAAGTCAGCAGCGGGGCTCAGATGGGACAATGGCTCCCTCAAAAATAAGTTAGTATAAATCATAGTCACTAAGTCTCCAACACATATTGGGCCATGAGGCTATACTCAGCAAACGAGCAAGCATAAAAGAAACACCCACTACCGATCTGGATCGAAACACACAGAACATAATAAACAGCTCCTCCTTAGACACCAAGGTATCAATTTGAGGTTTTCCAAATAAGGTAAACGCCAGAATCATATGGAAATACCTAATAGTTAGGTTATGAATCCCGGAAGAGTGTCTAGGAATAGAGCTCTCCTGACGCAGATCAGATATCTCTCCCCAAAAGTAGTCAAACTAGCTGTCCAAATACTCATCATCTGGAATCTCCATGACAGCATCAACACTAACTAGGAAATCTAATAGAGCATCAAATTCACGGGTGGTGAACTTATGAGTAAAACCAAATAATCTAAACGAGATCACTCCTCTAGCCAACCCTAAACCAACATCAGGCTTGTAGTGCAAGGAATTGAGAAACTCCAGTGTCAGGTTGCAGTAGGTAAAATGTTGGTGATGAATAAAGTAGTCCCAACTAATCTGGTTAAACATGAAGCGATTACTCTCCCTGATGCCCAAGGCGGATAATGTGGGATCATGCACATAAACGGTGGGACACATCTCTCCCTGAGCAAGCATCTCGTAACGTCTCTATTGAGCATCACTCATGAATACGACAAATATAGTGTCAGAAAAGTCCATAGTAAAAATCAGTGAAGAAGAAGAAATGTGAATCTTGTAAGTAACTCAAAATAGTTTTAAATTAGCATCGGCCTAATGCCTAAAAATAGAAAAGAAGGAAAGAACAAAAAAATTTATAAAAATTTTCAAGAAAAATATTTAACAAAAATAAATTAAAACTTTCAATAAATAGAATCTTAAATAAAATAAAATTGGTGGGTTGCCTCCCACAAAGCGCTTTGTTTAACGTCAGAAGCTCGACCTATTTTGAAAATCAAAAAACTATTTTGGTGACTCAGCCGACAGTTGTATAAGTCTCAGACTAGCTAAGTAGTCTTTATTTTCGATACAATGGTAGTACTTCAAACGCTGCCTGTTTACAATGAGTGGATCACTAGCTTTTCTTTTAATTTCAACAACGCCACTCGGGAGTACTTTAATAACTTCAAAAGGTCCTGACCATCAGTAATAGATTTTTCCTGGAAATAGTTTAAGTTTGGAGTTAAGTAAGAGTAATACATCACCCTCTTTGAATTCTTTCCTAGAGATGCGTCTATCGTGGCATTCCTTAGTTCGTTCCTTATAGATCTTGACATTTTCGTATGCATCTTGCCTAAGTTCTTCTAATTCATGGATGTCTAGAATTCTCTTTTCTCCAACAACTTTGTAATTTAGATTCAGGGTTTTAATATCCCAATAGGCTTTATGTTCGAGTTCCACGGGTAGATGACATGACTTACCATAGATTAGTTTTAAAGGTGTAGTTCCGATGGGTGTCTTGTACGATGTTCTATATTCCCACAGTGCTTCATGTAGCTTAGACGACCAATCTTTCCTAGATGTAGCAACAATTTTCTCAAGTATTTGCTTAATCTCCCTGTTAGAGACTTCCACTTTCCCGCTTGTTTGTGGGTGGTAAGGTGTTGCTACGCGGTGTCAGACTCCATACTTTGCTAAAAGTTTATAAAAAATTCTGGAAATGAAATGGGAGCCACCATCGCTGATGACTAGTCTCGGCACACCAAATTTCGGAAAAATTATATTTTTGCATAATCTAATCACTACTTGTGCATCATTTGTTGGAGAGGCTACTGCCTCTATCCATTTAGATACATAATCCACTGCAACTAGTATGTAATTATTGCCAAAAGAAGATGGGAAAGGTCCCATAAAGTCAATTCCCCGAATGTCAAAGACCTCTACTTCTAGGATACCTTTTTGCGGCATCTCATCGCGTCTAGATATGTTGCCAGTGCATTGACATTGGTCGTATTTTATGATTACGGTGTGAACATCTTTCCATAAACTGGGCCAATAAAGGACATCTTGTAGAATCTTTGCGCGGGTCTTTGAAGTGCTAGAATGGCCACTATAAGGGGCTTCATGACAATGAGAAATTACATTCTCTATTTCACTTTCTAGAACGCATCGACGGAAAATACCGTCGGGACCTTGCTTAAACAATAAGGGCTCGTCCCAATAATAATGTTTGAGATCATGAAAGGATTTCTTCTTTATTGGTAAGTTAGATATGGTGGAAGAACATCGCTGCCAAGTAGTTGACATAGTCAGCGTACCAAGGTAGTATATCTGAGCAGATACTACTTCTACTTCTTCAGCTGTCTCATTACTGTTACAAATTTTAGGGCATTTAGTAGTTGGGTTTTCGGATTCCATCCGGGCCACTAAGTGTTCATATGGAAAATATTCATTAATAGGTACATCTTGAGGCTTAAGGTTCTCCATTCTAGATAAGTGGTCAACTACAAGGTTCTCGGATCCTGGTTTATCTTTGATCTCCAGATCGAATTCTTGCAGAAGTAAGATCCATCTGAATAACCTTGGCTTGGCATCCTACTTAGCTAATAGGTATCTGATAGTTGCGTGGTCAGTATAGATGATAATCTTTGCACCTACTAGATAGGAATGAAATTTGTCTAATGCAAAAACTATGGCTAAAAGTTCCTTTTATGCGGTGGCGTAATTTATATGTGCATAATCTAAAGTTCTACTTGCATAGTATATGGCATGGAGCTTTTTGTCTCTCCTTTGTCCTAGGATTGCACCTACCGCATAATCGCTTGCGTCGCACAATATCTCGAATAGCTGACTCCAATCAAGTGGTTGTATGATAGGTGCGAATATGAAAGATGTTTTTAACCATTCAAATGCCTTTAAGCAGTCATCATCAAAGATGAATTCAGCTTCTTTCATTAACAGGTTGGTGAGCGGTTTAGAAATCTTTGAGAAATATTTAATAAAACTTTGGTAGAAATCGACGTGGCCTAAGAAACTTCGTATTTCTCTAACTGTCTTAGGGGGTTTGAGGTTTTCTATTACTTCGATCTTTGCCTTGTCTACTTCTATCCCCTTCTCGGAAACTATGTGTCCAAGCACGATTCCTTGTTTCACCATAAAATGGCAGTTTTCCCAGTTCAATATCAGGTTTACATGTACGCACCTCTCCAGTACCTTCTCCAGGTTTAACAAGCATCCTTCAAAGCTTTACCCATATACAGAGAAGTCATCCACAAAGACTTCCATGATATCATTTATGAAATCGCCAAAGATGGACATCATACATCTCTGGAATGTTGCAGGCGCATTGCATAATCCAAACGACATTCGTCGGTAAGCAAATATTCCATAAGGACACATAAATGTTGTCTTTTCTTGGTCATCAGGGTGGATAGGAATTTGAAAGAATCCTAAATAACCGTCCAAATAATAGTAGTAAGAATGCTTAGCCAACCGCTCAAGCATTTGGTCAATGAAGGGTATAGACAAATGGTCTTTTCAAGTAACTTTGTTTAGCTTTCTATAGTTAATTCACATTTTGGCTCCACTCACGAGTATTTCTTCTATATGTTCTCCAACTTTGTTTATCGTGATAGTGATTCCTCCCTTTTGGGGTACGCAGTGAACTGGACTAACCCACTGACTACCAAAGATCCGATATATGATTCATGCATTTAGAAGTTTGTTTACTTTGTCTTTCACTAAAGTGCTCATAATCGGGTTGATCCTTCTATGATGTTCTCTAGACGACTTACAATCATCTTCCAGCATGATGTGATGCATGCAAATGGAAGGACTTATTCCTAATCAACAATGTTGTATCCTAAGGTAAATGGATATTTTTGTAAAACATGCAACAGTTTCTCCGTCTCAAGTTGTCCTAAGTCTGCATTGATTATCATTGGTTTTCTGAGTTCAGAATCTAGGAATTCATATCTTAGGGTTTTCGGTAAAACCTTGAGTTCCAAATCAGGTTTCTTCGAACAGGGCATATGATTTGGTGTCAGTGCTAGACATTCACTTAGGTTGTCATCTCGATATTCGGGACACCAATTATCATCTTCGAAAATAAGGGGCATCAAAATCTTCATGGTTTCAGAATGAGGTTTTTCTCTTGATTCCATCTCTTCGACACATTCGTCTATCACGTTTAAAATGTAGCACGTATCATCGATAGCTGGGGCTTGTAGGAATTGTGTCAGGATGAATTCAACTTTCTCTTCTCCAACTTCAAAGGTTAATTTTCCTTTCTTAACATCTATTATGGTTTCGATAGTGGCTAGAAATGGCCTTCCTAGTATGATGGGGGTAACACTGTCTTCTCTAATGTCCATAATGCTGAAGTCTGTAGGGATATAGAACTGGCTTATTCGCACCGGAACATTTTCAAGAATTGATCTGGATTATGAGTGAGGAATATCTTGATGGCATTTACATCTATGAATTGATCTGGATTAGGAAATAGAACAAAAACCATAAAATAGAAAAGCCAGAACGTCTTCGAAAGCGTGGAAACTCAAAGCCTTCAAGAATTCTCGAGATTTCTTTATCATAGATTTAGCAAGTAAACCTTTAGCTTCAATGTCTGATTGCTTCAGATGTAGAGCTGATGCGATGTCTTCAAATCTCAACACTTTTTTTTGAATCGATGAAAGGTATCTTATCAAGAATGAGTATCCCAAGTAGCTTAGAGAACTCTTCCATTGTAGGTACCAACTGATAATTTGGAAATGTAAAACAATGATATTTCATATCAAAGAACTGGAATACGACGCTCATCGTATCTTCTTCAAAACCAGAGATAACCAAGTCGAGTAGATGACCATGCATCTTGATGAACTGAGAGTGGTCGAGAACTTTTGAAACTAACTCCTTGAGTTGAGAAGATATACCCACAAAGTTGATTCAGATATTTTCCTGGAAGACATAACCCTACAACAAAGAGCAAAGATAAATCCCTAGGTCCTTGAAATGGTTAGAAATGTTATAATGATATGATGTTATGATGTCATGATGTCATGATGTCATATTTAAATAGCAAGCACAATCAATTCACACAACAACCCTAGGTTTAAGGCTTGCATGAGGTATAGGGGTCTACCTTTCACCGGAGTTTAAGTTGATTCAACATGTCCTATGATAGTAATCGGGTTCTAGGAATCTCGTATCACAGATCTTTCTTAGAGGCTTTATGTCAGTACGGCTACCAAATGGTCGACTGAAACATCCCGAAAGTCGAATCTCAATGAGTGTAGCATCGAGTATCAACTAACCTCAATCTGAACTGAAGCTGACTATGTCACTACCTTCTAATGGCTAAGATGGGTCAATTAGGATTCTAAAAGTTTAGTTAGTGCTTGATGACACCACGCAGATGCCAATTATTTCCTTAATTGAACATGAGGAACATCAGGACATCCAAAGTGTTGCACTAACCGTAGCCATCATTTTAACCGTTTCGGTCTACGCCTGAGCCAGGTCTACCTAAGGAAACTTGGATTCGGGTGTAGGATTCCCCACAAATATAATGCACAAACAACCCTTAAAATAAAGCATACAATGCAAACAGAAAGCGATAAAAGTGATTTATTTCCCTAAGATAACCTCTCTTTGGGTGTTCTCCCCAGTAGAGTTGTTAGTTCTGTAACACGGTGGGAGAACTGACTTGTTTGTTTTACATTTTGTCACAAATATACGGATAACAAGAGTCGCCACCGACTTTTCTTTTATCCAATAAAGGAAAGGTGAAAAGAACAAGAAAGACCTTTTATTGATTCTGAGTACGGGAGGTAATTATGAAAAGGGAAGGTATTAGTACCCTTTCCATCCATAGTTATCTACGGGCTCTTAATTGCTTTAGCTCACTTTTTGAATATTTGCTTTATGTGTGTGTGTGTGATTTGAAAAGTATTTCGCTTTAACTTCGTAATGATTCTTGTAGAAGTCCTCAAGAATGTATACGAAGTGTTTGGAAATATTTGGTTGAAAAAATGTAACTTTGTAATGATTCTCGCTGGAATGTATACAAAGTGTTTGTTTGAAAAGTATTTGAAAAGAATTTTGAGGTGTGAAAAGTGATTTGTTTGATTGGATCAAGCAATAGAGTCTTATTTACCTACTCAGAATGGTCGTTTCTTATTATTTTCCTTCTCCTTTAGGACAGTTCTATCCATACCATTAGTTGGTAGGTAACCCTATCCGTTGGATGTGAAGGGACAGTCGTAGGGTCATGGAAGGCAACATGTCAGGATACCTTAGCAACAATCGGGGACGAGATCATATATTCGTAGGCAACATCGAGGGTCATCGAGGGACTATGATCTTTATATCGAAGGGACTATGATGATGTTATTCATAGGAAACTTTTGCTAATGGTATCCCTACATTGAGGGACATGACCATTTTATCCGTAAGGCAACAAGAAAGGATACCCTAGAGGGTGCAAGTGTGAGAAGTGTGTTGTTTTTAGATATTTTATCTTTGTTTGTTTAAGGTGATCTAACGGTTGATTGATTATCTTATCATGCAATCCTATTAGCCATACATCTAAGCAGTTAATATATGTACAAAAAATAAAGGTGCGGAAAGTAAAAGTGCGGAAAAGTAAAGTCCTAAGCTATTACAGGGCTTTAGGGCAGTTACATGATAGAGATATGGAAAGTAAATGCAAGAATTTAATTCTACGCTATTACAAAAACTTCCTTGCGACCTATACATCGTTTTCTAAAATTTAAATGCGAAAAAGCAATAAATAAATAAAAGGAAAATGTTTTGAGGTTAGTAAAAAGATTTAAGGTTAGTAAACCTAATTCTTTAGAAAAGAAAATATTTTTGTGAATTTGTTTGGATTGATTTTAATGTGGAAAACCCTATTTCTAATTAATTAGCAATTAATTAAGAAAATAATATTAAATGAAAGGAAAGATAAAACATTTTTATGTCTAAAATTAATTAAACATTTTATTAATCTAAATCTAAAATTAAAATATTTTTAGGGTTTTTTATGTGTGAAAAAGTAAATTTGTGAAAATAATTAAAATTGTTTAGAAAATTAAAAGAAAAAAAGAAAATGTGAAAGAAATTGGTGTTAAAAAAAATAGAATGGTCTTGCTGAGGTTTGAACCCACGCCCTTGGCGTTGTAGGTTCAAAATTCTACCACTACACCATTTGACCATGGTGATATATGCGTGCCTCCACAAATAGATGTGTGAATCCTGTGAAAATCATGAAATAATGGAAAAAATTGGCAAAAGGCAGGTTCGAACCAGCGATCTGATAGGGGTAAGGGACTACGCGCGCATGTTTTACCGTTGGGGCGGCCATACATCCATTAACATTACCATAAACAATAATATATATGTGAAAACAAATTCATAAAATCAAATTAAAAAAACAAAACGCGCGCTGGGGCCCATGGTGTTTGAATGGACGAATCAAGGAGCGCCACGCCAAGGGTTGAAAGTCAGAGGGCGGAAGGGACGCTGGAGCCCTAGCTCCGGCTGTCTTCTCCAGCGATATCGTTCTTGGAACCTGCAAAATAGAGAGAATTGAAGCAAGAGATTAAGGCTACCGCCCCTAAATTGACCCCTGCGAATCGATTGGTGATGTTATTTCCCCCTAAAACTGCCTGTAAATTGAGATTCGAAGCTTCACAGTTCTAAAGCCCTAGCCATGGAAATTAGTGATTTAGCCATGAAAAACTTGTAACAGAGACTTTAAATTGTTTTGTGGATCACCAGGAACACATTAGTAAAGGTTAGTTTAATCAAAACATCATGGAATGCAAAATACGATAAACATGAGTTTCAGAGAGAGTGATTCAACGTGCTTTGGCCATGGTAACTGATCCAGTCTCACTCTATATTACCTCAGGAACACATTTGTGTGCTCGGAATCGATTGAAAACAGATGGAGAGTGGATTTTGAGTTTTCCCTAAAAGCTTGAATTTTTGGACAATTTTTAGGGTTTGTAGGAGCATGCAATTTGTGTCCCTTGCTTGTGGTCTTGATCTTGTATTTGTAATGAGTGAATTAGGTCAAGAATTGAGAGGAAGATATATTGCGTTCAATATGAAAATATTTGTTTTGAAAATCAAATGAAAATCTTCCAAATTTGGCCAATCTTGCATTGATGCTTCTTATGCGTTTTTGCCAGCTTGCATAGGGTTGTTTGGACCTCAAGGAACTCAAATCTCAAGCCCACACGCCTTGCATATCATCTTGTATTTTATTTTAATTTATTTTGACTTTAAAATAATAAAATCAAAAATAAATAAAATAAATGTTAAAATAATGCATGGCTTGGATAATAGGGCCTTGATAATGTTATAAACATGCTTCAAGTCTTAAAATATAGGCCCATTTGGAAAAAAAAATTAAATTTGCTTAGTGTTTCCCTTCATGCACTTCTTCAAAAATGTCAAACTTGCATAACTTGTATCTTGCTCAATTATTATCATTTTGAAGTATTCTTGGATTTTTTAGAAATGTCTAAGATATCCTCTAAACATTCCTTTTGGTTTCATCTTCATTGAAGCTTTCATGTTCATGTACACTTCTTTGGAAAAAGATGACTTTTTGTTGACTTTTAGAAAGACCTATAATGTCTTGATCCATAACTCTCAAATGAAGCATTTTTGGCCAAATCCTGTGAGTCACAAAGTTGTAGAGAATTGGATTCTCTTCAAAATGAGCTTTTGTGGAAAAAATTCTGATAAAGTATGTGAAATGTATGCCTAGTCAAAGTTATGTTGACATTTTTTTATCAAAAAACCCTAATTTAAAAACTTTGACTTTTGATCAAATCTTGAGTTTTCTTGATGAATAATGATCAACCCTTGATCAAATGATGAATGTGACTTCAAAATCTTGATGTTGACCAAAAATGATGAAGTTTGACTGTTTGTTGACCACAATTGACTTTTTGTTCAACACAATTGATTTTCAACCATCTGAGCAATTGACTGAGCAATTGACTGAGCAAACTTGAGTTGTGAGGCTTGAACCTTGGAATGACGATCACTTGAGGCATATGAGGAGGTATGATGATAACTTGAAGCATTAAAAACCATTTTTGACTTGAGAGAATCAAAACCTTAGTTGTAGGTTGATTGCTTGGAGAGTATTTGTCTGACCAACCCTTGAGAAATTCTTGGGTATGGAGATGTGGATTGACTTGATAAATAGGAGGGTAAATTTTGGGGCATAACAGTCATGCTTACAATTAAATTATGGGGTAAGTGTGACACCCCGATTTAATTCAGAAATTAAATAAATAGGAATTTAATTATTTAATTAATTAAAGACTTGATTATTTATATTTTCGGAATTAATGGAATTAATTAAAGAAAGGAAGAGATGGAGGTGTGAGGTGTAATTAGGGGTGTGAGGAGTAAATTGCACTACTCTTACTAATTACCATTTGTTTTATTTTATTGGAATAAATAAAGGAACATTACAAGGAATATAAAAAGGAAAAGAAAGGAAAAATAGGTTTTTTTGGAGAAAAGCTATTATACGTGAAATTGGAGAAAGAAGAGAAGAGAGTAAAAGCCGACGCCCAGAGAAATCGAAGATCATCGCGAGGTAAGGGGTAATTTCGTTCGGTTAATATGTTTTATGGGTTTTGGGAATCATAGGGATAATTGGGTATGTTAGGAAGTTTGAATTTTGATGACTATAAGTTATAGGAATAAACCCTATTTTGTGTCGGTGTTGGAATTAGGATCATTAGTATGTTAAATAATTGATAGGGATGAATAAACCATGTTGTTTGATGTTATAATGGTGTGAAATGATGATGAAATGGTGTTCCTAATGTACCAAATCGTATTACTAAGTTTGGAAATGATAAAGGATACAAAATGCTGTCAAAAGTTGCGAAAATATCTATAGGATGGGAACCGGTTTGGGAGGAACCGAGTTCCCAGTGTTAAATTGGCAAAGGATTTTTACACTGGAACCGGTTCCTGTATAGGTAGGAACCGGTTCCCATACAAAACCAGGAGCGAGAATTTTCAACTTCGTGAACCGGTTCTCAGATAGGTAGGAACCGGTTCCATGAGTATTTTTCCAAAATTTCTAAAACTTAAAAATTCATATTTTCTAAACCGTAACTCGATTCGAAAGCCGTTTTGAGTTATTTCTTAAATTTAAAATACTACCTTTCAAAAATGGGAAAATATTATTTTGCTAAAAATTATTTTAAACAAGTCGAGCTCCCGATTTTTGAAAAGAGTGATTGGTTAAGGGAAATGGAGAACTGTTACAATTGGTCTAAGTTACCGGATGAAATGTTAATGCTTACTATGTTGTATCTTGATATTCATTATGATTGAATGTGATACGTTGATGAACTAGCATTGTGTGATATATGTTGATATCATGATCTGAGAATTAATGTTGCATGCTTTTATGACGCATGCATACGCATTTGTTGTTTATGGTTCATTCCCATTGTGCGGAAGTGAACTGATTGAGCCAATAGACTTACCCGGAGGTTGAGGTAGTGAGGCTGGATTCTTGACCCAATAGCTATGGGCGAATCATGAATTTACACTGTCTTTCCACATGTAAACGGAGCGGTGGGTGAACTCGGTTCACGTTTTTGGTACCACATGCATAGAGTCTGCATTGCATATGGGATTGTAACATGCTAGGATGGTTTCCAGTGTTGCAATTTCCATTGTTTGAATGTATACATGTTCGTTGTGTGAACTGCCTTGTGAATTGATTATGATTGTGCTTGGTTTATGGATTAATGTATCTGATTATTCTGTTGTATTTAAAAACGCATAACGCATGTTATATTGAATTGAGATCTCACCCTTACTTAACAATTTCAGATCCGAAGTGATTAGCTGCTTGGAGTTGGTGAGGATAGCTTTAGCATTGAGTCAGTTAATTAGTCGGTGTGTCAGTGTCGTGCTCTGGTAGATGTAACACTGGGGAAACGGTTGTTTGAATCCTTTAAACGGATATTTTCTTAATAGTTTGGAATTGTGTCTTGATTAAATATTCTAGAATTCCTTAATGTTTTAAATCATGTTTTAGTTTATTATCCTGGAATACTATGAATGATGTATTCGGAATTTTGGTTATGTTTCATTTCCGCTGTTAAACATAATCTTTTGCATTATTTACTTAATAAATCTCCTTCAGTGAAAGCATGACACTGCATTGAATGATTTACATTATTTAAATTGTGACGCCTCTTGGATTTATGATTAAATACTCTGATTATTATTCATAAAACGCGGGTAAATAGAAGGGGGTGTTACAGTAAGCATTATGTATATTCTGTCGAAGTATGGATATATTCCGTTGCATAGCCTCTGATGCAACCCCTATAGTGAAAGAAGGATCCTAGGGTTATTTTCATTCAACAGAATATATGGAAGATTATTGCAGCCATAGTAAAAGTGTCAAATATACTTGAGATCTTTCTCAAGTCCACTCAAAAAGGCATGGATTATTAAAGTTGATGGGGATCAATTAATCAATGATACTCATATTCATCTGCAAAGTGTTTACCTTGAAGACCTTCAAGAATGATGTGTTCCCAGAAGATGGAACAAATGTTCTACTAGATGTTAGAACATTAGTACTGGTATGCAGCTACCAGTTAAAAAACAGATGTTCTGGTGCTAAACTAATGTAGTGTGCGTACATATGTTTGGAACCTACTCCTAATCTGGAAGAGGAGACATCTGCTTATTAGTTGATCAGGACACAATCAACAGGTTTTTATACTCCATATGTCAGTTTATTTCTGACCTAAGCTTATGGGAGTATTAAAGTAAAGCTCAATGCATGGAAGAAGACTCATAAAAGTATACACTTCAGTTCCTTTATGCATAATCATAGTGCACTTATATCTGGTATTTTCTTCTGATCAAAGGAACCAGATATGTGGAATTTTATTCATAACCATAGAACAGACTTGGAGCTGAATACTGTGTCTCAACCATAATGAAATATGGTCATGAATATTGCCTGCCCTAGTTATTATCTAGAAAGGGTAGTGTCAATAAGAATCAAGGAAGTCAGATTGCTATGAAAAATCTGACTATTTCAGTGTCATGCCATAAGTAAGTCTGCTCTAGAAACCTAGTTGAGGGAATCTCCTTTATAGGTACAGACTATGGTTTCCATCATCTCAAAATCAGAAAGAAAGTCTGAAGAAAAGTTAATTGAGATATGGCGTATACTATTCCTTGATATGTCTGGATGTAAAGTTGCTAAGTCACTATGCTCTTTTAGCAACCCCCAAGTGTTATGAATAAGATGTTATGGATGTTAACCCAAAATCATAATGGATGATGTCGTATCATATGTTGAAACATCATCTTATTGTCTTCAATTATGAGAAGTATGTATTGTTTCCAGGATGTATGTGAGTGTGAAGATGTAATCAGTCAGGATGATCTAGTGTGAGTAGACAATTCTAACTGACTAATCTAGTAGGTACTTTGACGGGAGACTTAGTACTTATTGGTATGTAACCTGAATACCAAACCACTTATACTCTGTCGGGAGCTGAGTATTTGTCTGAAGGATTCAAGGTATATTGTGAACTGAATATCAATATTAAAGTTCATTGTGATCTTCACAAGTTTAGGAAGTGTGGAAACATTGTTTGGTAATTATTTGAAGAGTTGATTCAACCCAAGTAGAAACATATAGATGTTGTTAAATATCTTGATGGGATATGGATATTAACAATAACTATGTGGAAATCTGAATCAAGAAGAGAAGAAATATGTGATGTACAAAAGAGAATGTTCTACATAAAGGTATAACATCACAACTATTGAAGACACCAGAGAGATAAGGTTCTGACTTATCTATTGAAGACAAATTTATAGTTATACATATAAGGTTTCTTCTATTACAAGTTACAAAGTGTGGAAATATGAATCTTGTGTAGCAAGCAAACTAAGGATTCCTAATTTGGAAACTGTGGCAAATTCCAAATAAAGAATGCTTCAAGGACAAACATCAAAGATGTCCTTAATTTGTATATCTCAGGGGGAGTAAAGGGTAAGGAGATCAACAAAGACAATATAATTTTGCTTCCAATCATATGGATAGTCTTTCAAAGACTAATCCTTTCAATCCAAAAGAACAATGTCAAAGAAGTCAGAACATAACTCAAAACATGTTTTATCCTTGAAGACCAACAGGGATAGTTCTCAAAATTCTCATCCAAAACATGTATTGATGGTATGTATCACTTGTTCTAACTTAGTGCTTATTTCAACCAATGCATAAACTCACCTGAAGCAGTTCTTATTGAAATAACATCTCTTAATGAAGATAATTGTTATAATCTAGGTATGTTATTTTAATTGGTCAGGTATTTAGAGTCTTTTTTTAATTTCTCTTGTATCCTTGTTTGTGTCTCTCATATCTTTCATTCATATATTAGTAAAAGTTAGAGTCTGTGTAGGTTATGTCTGTCAACTTGTGACAAACATAGGGAAAAAGGGTAATGTTCAGACATTGTTAAGTCTGAAGGTTTTCTTTGCAGTTGTTTTTGCAACGATGCTAAGTCAGTATGTTTTCTACTTTGAGTCTTATTTTGAGTCTTGAACACAAATTGTGTCTTGGGTTTTGAATTATCCAATCTAGATATCTGGTTCTCTATGTCTGTGAATGGATAGTCCAAGTATTTGTATTAGTTAATTGAGTCTCCTCCTTTGTCTAAAAGAGGAAGTTGCTTTAGTCTGTGTCATTGGTAGTCTAATGTTGAGGGGGAGTATTTCACATTTCCTTCCTCATATTGTATGAATGCGACATAAAATGTTGAAACATCAATGTCATTGAGAATATAAAGTAAAGATTGTTGATGAATTCAGATTCTTTCTCAAAGCCACTCAGAAAGAAGTTATGGCACTATATGGACAAAAGTGAAGAATGCCTTACAGTAGAGAAATCACTTCTGTGATAAAGTGAGTCATATAGACAATGTCTGACTGGATGTTGTCATACCCCAAAATTTTCCCTCCTACTTCTCAAGACATTTCATACATCCATACTCAAGGATTTCACAAGGGTTGACCAGACAAACCCTCTCCTAGGCAATTAACCCAAACTAGGGTTTGGCTATCCTCAAGTCCAGATGAGCCTCCAACACTTCTAGTGGTCAACATGCATCATCATGTGCTTTAAGGAATCTCCATGTCAAGTTTCAAGCTTTACAAGTCAAGTTTCCTCAGACAATTGCTCCAAATTAGGGGTTTTGAAGGAAAAGTCAACAAAACTTTGACCAGGCATAACTTTCTCATACTTTATCATAAATTTTCCCACCAAAGCTCATTTTGAAGAGAATTAAATTCTCTACAACTTCATGTCTCACAAGCTTGGTCATAAAATGCTTCATTTGGAAGATATGGATCAAAATATTACAGGTCCTTTTCAAAGTCAACAAAAAGTCAACTTTTTGTAAAGAAGTGTTATTGAGCATGGAAACTTCAATTGAGATGAAACTAAAGAGGTTGTTTAGAGGACATCTAGAGCTTTTCAAAACGTCCAAGAAAACCCAAAAATGTTAAGAATTGAGCAAGATACACCTTGCACAAGCTGAACATTTTTGAAGAGGTGCACAAAGAGAAATATGTGACAAATGCAATTTTTTTCCAAATGGACTTATAATTTTATGATCCAAACTTGATCATAATATTATCCATGACCTCTTTACACCTTGCCACGACCTTTTCTTATTTTCTTGATTTATTTTTGAATTTAAAAGCATTTAATTCAATTTTAAATTAAATAAAATATGAAAACAAGGTATAAAACAAGTTGGGTTGGATTTCTATCAATCTTGAGGACCAAGGAAGCCCAAAATACATGCCAATTTCGTACAAGCTTATACAAGGAAGAGAAAATCAAATTTTGGAAAGATTTGATGGAAATTAACAAGAAAATATTTTTGCATTCAAAGCCATATCTTTTTTCATTCTTTTTGATCAAATCTCTTGCTCTATAAATACATAACACATTCACAAGACCAAAGAAGAAACGCTTGCCTCATGAGCCAACCCTAAACTTCACAAAATTCTTACAAAGTTGCAAATTTCGAAACCCTATTTGCAGCCACTTTCAAGCCTTCTCATTGATCCATTCGTGTTCCTGAGCTTCCCAACAAGCAAACCAAGTCCTTACACGAAGCCAAAGCATTCCAGATCGTGTTATCCAAGCATCACCGGTTTGGTAAAACTCTCAAATTCGATTTTCCTAATTCATGCATTATTAACTATATTTGTTTGTTTGTTTAATCTCAGGACATCCATTAGAACATGTTTGATGCATTACATGTGAGTTTAGACGTAGAAATCACAGCCTGCCATTGTTAGGGTTCCAAAACGGTGAAGCTTCGTATTGAATGATACAAGCAGTTTCAGACCATGAAAAGTATTCCATTGGATTCGTAATGCCCTAAATATATGATCTGGACACTTTATTTTTGTTTTCTAATCGATTTTCACAGGTTTCCAAAATCATCTCGCCGGAGAAGATGACCGGAGGTCCGATCTGGGCTTTTCTAGTTTGGGTCAGAAGAGAAGATGACCGGAGGTCCGATCTAGGCCCCAGAAACTCCAGTTTCCGTAAGTTCAAGGTTCCTACTTTTGCCAAGTATGATGGCATCTCTTGTCCGAAGCTGCATTTGAAGTCCTATGTTCAGAAGATCTATCCTCACACTGATGATAGGAAGTTGTGGATCCATTACTTTCAAGAGAGTTTATCCGGAGCTCAGTTGGAATGATATTATCAACTAGAGAGTACCCACATCCATACTTGGAATGACTTAGGAGATGCTTTCTACAAACAGTACCAGTACAATGCTGAATTGGCACCCACTCGTATCCAACTACAGAGCATGTCTATGTGTCGTGATGAGAAATTCAAAGAGTATGCTGGAATCAAGAGCGGGAAGATTCAGGTAGAGTCATCCTCAAATGCTGCGAAAAGATCTTTTGGTGGTAAGAAAGAAGCCAATGTTGTGTATGGTCAGAAAAGTCGAGCCAAGATCGACCGTGCTCAATCTGTGGGGGCAGTTGTGATCTCCAATCCTACATCAGCATAACCTCAGCGAGACAACGCGCGTAACCAAAGCGCGCCACGAAGACAATTTACAAAGATCAACATGCCGTTGTCGCAAGAATTGCAACACATGTTGAAAGCAGAGTTGATTACCTTGAGGGATCCTCCTCAAAACATCAACACTTCCTCTCCGAAATACAATCCTAATGCTAAGTGTGCTTACCACTCCAACAGCCCAGGACATAACATTGACAATTGTTGGGCTCTGAAGAACAAGATTGAAGACATGATTGAAGCTAAAGAAATTCAGTTTGATCCTCCTGTTGAGACTCGGAATGTGATCAACGCACCTATGCCTAACCATGGCAAAAGTTCCAATGCTATTGACAAGAATTCTTATGTTTTTGATGTGAATGACTTGACTATTCCTCTGATGACTGTTAAGAAAAATCTGCTGCAAGCCGGTGTCAATCCAGGATGCCCAGAGAATTGTCGTTGGTGCCCATCTGCACCTGACGGATGTGCTTGGTTGAGAAGACGTTATTCAGTGCATGATGGATAACCGAGAAGTGCTATTTTTGAAACCTTCACCTGTGGAGAATCTGTGTGAAGACATGTCTAAGAATCTGAAGATCGAAGATGTGAGCGAAACTGTACCAGAAGTATGGGATACCTTGGGGCAGCCAAGTGGAAAGTTCGATTACATGGTGAAGTATATTGTTCACGAAAGCTACAAGATTCCTATTGAAGATGTTAAGGCAACCGGATGGGGAGACGACTTCCCAGAAGACTATGCTGATGTTAACACAATAAGGATTTCCTCTGCTGATCCTGTGCCTAGAGTGGCACCTCTCATCATTACTTCTCCCAGACCAGTTCCATATTCCTCTGACAAAGCTATACCTTGGAACTATGGAGCTGAGGTTTACTATCATGGCGTCAAGCAAGACCCTCTGACCATTGAGGATCTTACAGTTGAAGCCACCATTCATGACATCAACAACATCACCGGATCAAGTACGATGACAAAAACCGGAAGAGTGTTCTCTCCCGAGATCTCTCCTCCAAAAGACACTGCGACTCTAGCTCGCATTCCAGCTATTGAACCAGTCCCCGAAGCTAGAGGGAAAGAACCAGTAACTCATCCTGCTCAGACACAAGTACCAAAGGAAGTTGCTGAAGACACCTCCAAACAAGAAATGGAGGAAATTCTGAAAATCATCAAGAAGAGTGACTACAATGTTGTGGAACAATTGGGACAGACTCCGTCCAAGATCTCCATGCTTGCCCTGTTATTATGCTCTGAGGCTCATGCTAAGGCCTTGGTGAAGTTTCTGAAGAATGCTCACGTACCGCAAGACACTACTACTGATCAGTTTGAAGTTTGTATTGCTAGCCTGGCTGCCAACAACGGTCTAGGCTTCTTTGATGCTGATTTGACTCCTGCCGGAAGGAAACACAACAAAGCCTTGCACATCTCTGTTGAATGCAAGGGCGTTACATTGTATCATGTTTTGGTAGATACCGGTTATGCTCTGAATATCCTACCGAAGAATTCTTTCGACCGACTTGATGTTGAAGGATTGGTCCCAGCGACATAATTGTGAGAGCTTTTGATGGTTCTAAACCAACAGTACTTGGAGAGCTCATTCTACCTGTTAAAGTCGGTTCCCAGACTTTCGAATCCACTTTCTTTGTTATGGACATTCGTCTAGCTTACTCTTGTCTATTTGGACGCCCTTGGATACATGGGGCAGGTGCTGTTACCTCTACCTTGCATCAGAAGCTGAAGTACTCAGTAAAGGGGAAAGTCGTTACAGTATGTGGTGAAGAGGAATACATGGTAAGTCATCTACAGTCGTTTCGATACCTCGAGATGGAAGGTGAATTCTTTGAGACTCCCTGTCAAGCCTTTGAAACAGTTCCAAGAGTCATGCCTGTTGACTCTCCTGTTACTCCTGAAGTTACACAAGTTCCGCCTAGGATGGCCTTGCTGAAGGATGCTCGAGCTACAGTTGAAGGAGGAGGTAGTACTATTTGGGGTCAGCTCCTTGATCTTCCTTTCAAATCTGACAAGACTGGTTTAGGCTTCACCACCAAAGGTCAGAAGATGATACGCCGCGAACGTGCCGGTCAATTTCCCTTCCGCATCAGCAAAGATGGAGTTCATGCTATAGAAGACGATGACAGCGACTTCGACATCAGCAAATGGATCTTCCCAACTCCCGACAACGGACTCAACAATTGGAAGACCGAAGACATCACACCAATCTCCTTTAGACAGGAGTAATTGCTTTTGTTTTCTGTTATGCTTTTCGTTCTTTATTTGCTTTGAACAATAAACTTTAAAGCCTAGTGCCTTGACCGGGGCATCATGGCTCGTTTGTGAGGGTTATTATCTGTCATTTGCATATTTTCATTCAATAAGATCATTGGACTTTTGCGTTTAAATGTTGTTTTCTTTTACTTTGTCACCCCTTCAAAAGCTATGTGTTCTTACACACACCCACGTGATACACTGCAGATTCACTCTGAATCTCGTTGCTAACAGCTATGCTATTGCTAAATATGACTTCGATAATTCGATCTACCAAGCCGAAGATGAAGGTGAGGAAGATTGTGAAGTGCCAGGAGAACTTGTCAGATTGCTACAACAAGAAGAGCGAGTTATACAGCCACACGAAGAGCCAATTGAGGTTGTGAATCTAGGTACTAATGAAGACAGAAAAGAGATCAAGATAGGAGCAGGTCTTGAAAGCAGTGTCAAAGAGAGATTGGTTCAGATGCTACGAGACTATATCGAGGTTTTTACTTGGTCATACGAAGACATGCCAGGTCTAGACATTGACATTGTGGTACACCGACTACCGACGAAAGAAGGTTTTCTCCCAGTGAAACAGAAGGTTCGTCGCATGCGTCCTGAGATGTCTGAGAAAATCAAAGCCGAAGTTATGAAGCAATTCAATGCCGGTTTCTTAGTTGTTACTATCCGCAATGGGTTGAAAATGTGGTACTTGTACCTAAAAAGGATGGCAAAGTACGAATGTGTGTGGATTATAGAGATTTGAACAGAGCGAGTCCGAAAGACGATTTTCCACTGCCTCATATTGATGTTCTAGTCGACAACACCGCTCAACACAAAGTTTTCTCCTTCATGGATGGTTTCTCCAGTTACAATCAGATCAAAATGGCTCCTGAAGACATGGAGAAGACTACTTTCGTTACACAGTGGGGCACTTTCTGCTACAAGGTCATGCCGTTCGGACTGAAGAACGCTGCTGGCGCCACTTATCAGCGTGCCATGGTGGCTTTATTTCATGACATGATTCATCACAAGATAGAGGTTTACGTCGATGACATGATAACTCGATCACAGACTGAAGAAGAACATCTCGATCATTTGCAGAAACTGTTTGATAGATTGAAGAAGTACAGACTAAGACTTAATCCCAACAAGTGCACCTTTGGAGTCATATCCGGTAAACTCCTAGGGTATGTTGTCAGTGGTAAAGGTATTGAAGTTGACCCCGCCAAGGCTAAAGCTATCCAAGAAATGCCAATACCCTGCACCGAGAAAGAAGTCAGAGGTTTCTTGGGACGATTGAACTATATTGTCAGATTCATTGCACATCTAACTGCTACTTGTGAGCCAATCTTCAAGTTACTGAAGAAAGATCAAGTAGTGGAATGGAACGAAGATTGCCAGATCGCTTTTGACAAAATCATGGAGTACCTACAAAATCCTCCTATCCTGATGCCACCCGTCGAGGGAAGACCTCTTATCATGTACTTGACAGTGTTAGAGAATTCAATGGGGTGTATGTTGGGGAAACATGACGAGTCTGGTCGAAAAGAGTATGCAATATACTACCTTAGCAAAAAGTTTACTGACTGTGAAACAAGATACTCAAAACTCGAGAAAACTTTGGCTTGCTTACCGACTAAGAAGATATGTTGACTCACATTACCTTGTTGATCTCCAAGATGGATCCGATAAAATACATATTTGAGAAACCAGCTCTCTTCGGAAGAATAGCAAGATGGCAAATGATCTTGACCGAATACGACATCCAATATACTTCTCAGAAAGCGATCAAAGGAAGTGTAGTAACCGGTCACTTGGCTCATCAAGCCGTAGATGACTATCAGTCTATGCAGTTCGAGTTTCCAAACGAAGATGTTTTGTTAGTTACTGATTACGAAGAACCAGGATCAGACGAAGGACCTGAACAAGGATCCCGATGGACCATGGTCTTTGATGGAGCCTCAAACGCACTTGGCAATGGCATTGGTGCCATCATTATGTCTCCTACAGGCGGACACGCGCCTTTCACTGCCAGATTATGTTTCAGTTGCACTAACAACATGGCCAAATACGAAACGTGTATCATGGGTATTAAAGCTGCTATTGACTTAAGAATCAAATTCTTGCAAGTGTATGGAGACTCAGCTTTAGTGATCGGTCGTTAAGGGCGTGGGATACGAAGCATCCGAATCTCATTACATATCGAGAGCATGTTCTGAGTTTGATCCCCTACTTCGAAGAGATCACTTTTGACCACATTCCACGAGAAGAGAATCAGTTGGCAGACGCATTAGCTACTATGTCATCTATGTTCAAAGTCATATGGGACAACGAGGCTCCCCAAATCATCATCGAAAAGTTTGACGAACCAGCATATTGTTATGAACTTGATACAGAAGAGAAACCTTGGTTCTACGAAGTCAAGAGGTATCTCGAGACTCAGGAATATCCGCAGGGGCATCTATCAATGATAAGAAGTTCTTGAGAAGATTTGCGTCCAAATTCTTTCTCAGCAACGACATCTTATACAAGCGCAACCATGATTTGTGCTTACTCCGTTATGTGGACCAGAAAACAGCAGAACGTATCATGGAAGAGTTACACGAAGGCACATTCGGTACCCACTCCAGTGGACATACAATGGCTAAGAAGATTTTGAGAACAAGTTACTATTGGTCCACCATGGAAGCTGATTGTCACCGCTATGCTCGATCTTGTCACAAATGCCAGATATACACAGACAAAGTGCACGTACCTCCAGTACCATTGAATGTTCTGACCGCTCCTTGGCCTTTCGCAATGTGGGGCATTGACATGATCGGGGAAATCAAGCCCGTTGCCTCAAACGGACATCGTTTCATCCTTGTGGCAATTGACTATTTCACCAAGTGGGTGGAAGCAGCCTCGTTCCATCTGTTACCAAGAATGTTGTGGCTCGATTCATCAAGCATAATCTTATATGTCAGTACGGCACTCCCGAAAGGATTATCACAGATAATGGTACCAATCTCAACAACAAAATGATCATCGAACTCTGCACACAGTTCAAGATTAAACATCACAACTCTTCTCCATATCGGCCTAAGATGAATGGCGCAGTGGAAGCCGCCAACAAGAATATCAAAAGATCATACAGAAGATGACAATGACTTACAAGGATTGGCACGAGATGCTGCCATTTGCTCTCCATGGTTATCGCACTACAGTACGAACATCCACAGGGCAACCCCTTTCTCTCTTGTATACGATATAGAAGCAGTCCTACCCATCGAGGTTCAGATACCCTCAACCAGAGTCCTCCATGATGCAGAATTAGGCGAAGGCGAATGGGTTCAGACTCGCCTCGATCAGATTAACTTGATCGACGAGAAATGACTCGCATCCATCTGCCATGGACAGATCTATTAGAAGCGAATGATCAGAACGTTCAACAAGAAAGTCAAGCATCGAGTCTACCAGGTCGGTGATCTAGTAGTCAAGCGCATCATTCTTCCACAAGGTGATCCCAGAGGCAAATGGACTCCCATCTACGAGGGACCATTTGTAGTCAAGACAGTATTTTCCGGCGGGGCTATGATACTTAGCACCATGGATGGCGAAGACTTCACACCCGTGAACATAGTCAAAAATACTACGATAACGAGACCCGCTAGGTCGGTGACCTAGGCAAAAATGGGCATCTGGTGAACCAAAGAGGTTTGGGCAAAGTTAAGGATATATACAAAACATGTACACCGCAAGTCGAAAACCCAAAGGCGGCTTGGGCAAAAGGGTATCTGGTAGACGAAAACAAAGGGCGATCTAGGCAAAGTTAGGGATTTAAGCGTACACTATGTCGTCACCTACCCACAAACTACTATCGATTCAAGATTCAAATGGCGAAAATCAATCCACTCACTTTCTACTGACAACAAGGAGATGAGATAGTCGAAATATATGAGCACTAGCATAGTTGAAACCCGACGAGATTGTTTCCACATAGCTTTTACTTTCATTGTATACAAACTGCTTGGCCATACGCCACCTTTCCAAATTAATACAAGTTCTTTCTTTTACAATGTTCGCTATTGTTGTTTTTTGCATAAAGTCCAATGATTGCTTTGAATGATTATATGCATTTGACAATAAATATCTGTTTACAAACATGCGAAAAGCGAACATACAAAAGTAACTACTACAGGCTCTAGGAATTGAGATGAAGACGAAAGTCACCAAAACATTCCCCTGCAGAGTACAATCCCCACAGAGGTATCGCTCACTGCAAACCTTCTCCGGCGGAGTACAAATTTCCTTCCACTAGTTCTGACATTCCAAGTTTCATCACGTTAGTCCCTAGGGTTCCAAACCTTGTTACATGGGCAAGCAGTTCGTCGCAGAGATTTATCCTCAAGAATCTCTCGACGATTATCATTCCCGGCAATCCGGACTCGAGACTTGGTCGATAGTGCACGGAGGAAACCTACATCTCTTATTTAGGAGGAAGCTCCGTTTTTAAGCTAAAACAATCGACACTCCCGGTGGGATCGATGCAAGATCCCAAGAATGTTTTCTACTATCCTCAAGACAAGATCCCGGTGGAGTATCTCTCGATTTCTACTATTCATCGATATCTAGGCTCGAAACTTGGTCGATAGTGCATTG
Source organism: Vicia sativa (assembly GCA_021764765.1). NCBI lineage: Eukaryota > Viridiplantae > Streptophyta > Magnoliopsida > Fabales > Fabaceae > Vicia > Vicia sativa. Next base: position 46,552,196 of record CM038793.1, on the reverse strand, counting down.
GAGGAATCAAAGACAGAAGTGGGTTTTCATCAATTTCATTTTCGAAATCGAAAGTACACTTCTTCAAGATGGATATGTTTTGAAATACCACAACAATCTATCATTCATACATTATTCATAAAAGTCATAAATATGCATATATCATATACACATTGTCATGCATCATAATGCATAGGTCTAACTATATCTGTCAAAGTTTCTTCGTTTTAAAAGGTTTAAACGAAAGGTCAAAGATTACCCGAAACAAAATGGGAAACCTATCGAAGACGGTATGGATTATTTAAAGCGAAGCTATCAGACCATACGAATCAAAATGGAAATATTAATCCAACCAAGTTGTCCTCTGACAACAAGCATTGGATCGACACCCGAAACACTACAAGGAAGCTATCCACATTCTGCCAACTATTATCCCCCAGAGTAATCAAGACGAAGATTTATTCTGACTCTCTCTTATTATCAACAGCAACTACAGATTCTAGTGTACGACTCAGTTGCCTTGGATGACATCTTAAGCCCATCTCCGACTACTTGTCGACCTCTCTTTCAGAATGCTGCATATTTGGTTAAAAAAACCAATACAAACCAATAACTTCATTCTAAAACAAGCGCGAACTCTAACGTACGACTCTCTTCGAATGACATCTTAAGCCCATCTCCGTGCTCCCTTCTACTTTCAAGAATATCTACAGAGCCTAGCTTACGACTCGTTCCCCAGCATCAGTATCTCCAAATGGCATCTTAAGCCCATCTCCGGCGATTCTCCTATTTAGGTGATGTTCTTGAGTCTAACGTACGACTCATTCCCCGGTGAAGTCTCCAGCCTCTCCAAATGGCATCTGTAAGCCCATTCCCATGCATCATCAATCAACAGTGAGTGCAAATTTTCAGGTGTACTCGAGTGTTCAATCATCTTCTACCTCCAGGTCACGAAAGACAGGCCTGCCAATCTAACCCTTCCAGTACAAGAAGATTGAACAGGGGAAGCTGTCATACCCCAAAATTTTCCCTCTTACTTCTCAAGACATTTCATACATCCATACTCAAAGGATTTCATAAGGGTTGACCAGACAAACCCTCTCCTAGGCAATTAACCCAAACTAGGGTTTGGTTATCCTCAAGTCCAGATGAGCCTCCAACACTCCCAGTGGTCATCATGCCTCATCATGTGCTACAAGGAATCTCCATGTCAAGTTTCAAGCTTTACAAGTCAAGTTTCCTCAGACAATTGCTCAGATGGTTGAAAATCAATTGTATTGGACAAAGGTCAACTATGGTCAACATACAGTTAAACTTCATAATTTTTGGTTAACATCCATATTTTGAAGTAAAATTCATTATTTGGTCAAGGGTTGATCACGATTCATCAAGAAAACTCAAGATTTGATCAAAAGTCAAACTTTCCAAATTAGGGTTTTTGAAGGAAAAGTCAACAGAACTTTGACCAGGCATAACTTTCTCATACTTTATCTGAAATTTTCCCACCAATGCTCATTTTGAAGAGAATTCAATTCTATACAACTTCATGTCTCACAAGCTTGGTCAGAAAATGCTTCATTTGGAAGATATGGATCAAAACATTACAGGTCCTTTTCAAAGTCAACAAAAAGTCAACTTTTTGTAAAGAAGTGTTATTGAGCATGGAAACTTCAATTGAGATGAAACCAAATAGGTTGTTTAGAGGACATCTATAGCTTTCTAAAAAGTCCAAGAATACCCAAAAATGTTAAGAATTAAGCAAGATACACCTTGCACAAATTGAGCATTTTTGAAGAGGTGCACAAAGAGAAATATGTGACAAATGCAATTTTTTTCCAAATGGGCTTATAATTTTATGATCCAAACTTGATCATAATATTATCCATGACCTCTTTACACCTTGCCACGACCTTTTCTTATTTTCTTGATTTATTTTTTAATTTAAAAGCATTTAATTCAATTTTAAATTAAATAAAATATGAAAATAAGGTATAAAACAAGTTGGGTTGGATTTCTATCAATCTTGAGGACCAAGGAAGCCCACAATACATGCCAATTTCGTACAAGCTTATACAAGGAAGAGAAAATCAAAATTTGGAAAGATTTGATGGAAATTAACAAGAAAATATTTTTGCATTCAAAGCCATATCTTTTTTCATTCTTTTTGATCAAATCTCTTGCTCTATAAATACATAACACATTCATAAGACCAAAGGACGAAACCCTAAACCCTAAACTTCACAAAATTCTTACAAAGTTGCAAATTTCGAAACCCTATTTGCAGCCACTTTCAAGCCTTCTCATTGATCCATTCATGTTCCTGAGCTTCCCAACAAGCAAACCAAGTCCTTACACGAAGCCAAAGCATTCCAGATCGTGTTATCCAAGCATCACCGGTTTGGTAAAACTCTCAAATTCGATTTTCATAATTCATGCATTATTAACTGTTTTTGTTTGTTTGTTTTATCTCGGGACATCCATTAGAACATGTTTGATGCATTACATGTGAGTTTAGACGTAGAAATCACAGCCTGCCATTGTTAGGGTTCCAAAACGGTGAAGCTTCGTATTGAATGATACAAGCAGTTTCAGACCATGAAAAGTATTCCATTGGATTCGTAATGCCCTAAATATATGATCTGGACACTTTCTTTTTGTTTTCTAATCGATTTTCACAGGTTTCCAAAATCATCTCGCCGGAGAAGATGACCGGAGGTCCGATCTGGGCTTTTCTGGTTTGGCTCAGAAGAGAAACTCTGCATATCTGTTAATCCATGTAATTTAACTCATGGATGTATCTCCGCCCCAGCGGTTAAACTTGCGCGCACTAAGTCACTTGTTCCAAAGAGCATGGGTTCGAACCCTGCTTTTGCCATTATTTTTCATCCTATTTTGCTATATTTCAGGTTTCTCCAGAAGGCTTGCCCAAAAATCACGCCTTCTGGCCCTTCATGCCACACTCGCCACGTTCTAGGCCCCAGAAACTCCAATTTCTGGGCGTGCTTCCCAGCAGAAAGCCCCGCAGAAAGCCCCAGAAGGGCGTACTACTTCTAGGCATCTCCAAGCCAGAAGCTCCAGGAAATCCAAGGATCTGGACGTTCCCACGCGCAAGAATCCCCCAGAAGTATGCACTTCTGGGCACGGTCAGCCAAGGGTCTCTTAGAAGCTCCAACTTCTGGGAAAATCCTATTCAGAAGCCCTCTAACCCTTTTCTCATATTTTCATTTTTTTTCTCTTCTAATTTATTTTCTTTTCAACTAATTTTCTCATGCATTAAAAATCACCAAAAAATATTTTCTTTTTGCATTTTAATCAGAAAAATGTTTATTTAATTTTTGACATTAAAATTAATATTTTTGCATGCATATTTTAATTAATTGTTAATTAACCATTAAGTTGACTTTTAATTACTTTTTCTCATTAAAACCAATCCAGAAAATTCCAAAAAAATTACTCTATCATCTAATTATCATTACTAACCTAAAAACCTTTTTTCTACTAATTTCCAAAACATTTTGCTAACATTTTCTTATTATTTTGATTATCTAATTATTATTCCGCATTTACAATTCTAGAAAGGATGTATAGGTCGCAAAGTTTTTATCATGTAATAGCGTAGATTTACATTTTCTGCCTTTACTTTCCGCACTCCTATATTATGTAACTGCCCTAAAGCCATGTAATAGCGTAGAACATTTACTTTCCGCACTTTACTTTCCGCAATTTACTTACCGCACCCTATAAACTGCTAGTAATTAGGCGTGTATGGCGAGATAAAAACGAACATAGATCACTTCTAATTCCAAGATAAAATATCTGAATATTGACACACTCTTTTCACACATGCACCCCTTAGGGTAATTCTCTCTCGTTGCCTTTCAAATAAATGGCCAAGTCCCTCGAACGTAGAGGTATCCTAGCACCGTTACCTACGAAACATATCATCATAGTCCCTTCGATATAAAGATCATAGACCCACGATGTCGCCTACGAATACATGATCTCGTCCCTCGATTGTTGCCTACGAAAAGTGATGATCGTCCCTTCGAATGTGCTAGGATACTCCTACAAGTTGCCTTCTATGACCATCCGATGTCCCTTCGAATGTCCCTTCTACATCCAACGAATAGGGTTACCTACCAACTAATGGTACGGATAACACTATTCTAAAGGAACGTAAAATAACACGAAAACGACCATTCTGAGTAGGTAAATAAGACTTTTAGTTGCTTGCTCTATCAAAATACTTTTCACACCTCACACTTTTGTCAAAGTTAAAACACTTTTCAAAACGAAACATTTCCGAACACTTTGTGTACATTCCAACGAGAATCATTACAAAGTCAAAGCGAAATGCCTTTTCAAAACATTTTTGTCAAACACACAGAAAGCAATTTTTATAGATGAGCTAGAAGCAACTAAGAGCCCGTAGATAACTACAGATGGAAAGGGGTGCTAATACCTTACCTTTTCATAACCCTCTCCCTTACTTAGAATCTAACGAAGGTCTTTTTCTGTTCTTTTCACCTTCCCTTAATTGGATAAAAGAAAAGTCGGTGGCGACTCTTGCTATCCGCAACATTTGCAATAAAAAGCAAAACAAATTCCAAAGTTAGTCTCCCACCGTATTATAGATGTCAGGATATTATACAAAACATGTCTATGCATGAACACAATAAATGATGTGATTTATGCATGCATTGGGAATGTTTCTATCTCAAAAGAAATAGTCAAGGGCTATTAAAGGCATTCAAGGATAGCTTGACGGTGGTCAGCTAGTCATGTAACAATTTTTAGGCCTAAATAAACACACCATTAACTGGAATTTAACTTGCCGTTAATTCCTAAGAAACTACTGGCCTATTTAAAGGATTTCTCAGCCATCCTCAAACAACAAGTGAGCTTCCATCTCATATTAACCATGCATTTCATCAAAGCTTGGGCAAACTGTGTCTGGATCTGGTTTAGTGAGAAGTCAAATTGTCAAATTTTATGTAAGAAGGGGGAGAGAAATCATATCTCACAGAAAGAGCAGCATAAGAATACCGATAGAGCAAAACAATCAATGTTTAAGTCACAAGTTAGGTCACACAACAATGAACAACAAATTAGTTGTGACTTGTGATCTGAATTTTGAACACAATTGTAACTTGTGTTCTGAGTTACCTGGGAAAATAACACGACATCACTCAAGATATAATTTATTTCTTATGGTCCTCTTCTTCCACCTTTTGTGACAAGATCTGTCACTTGTCCTAAGGGGGAAGGAGAGTTATATTCTTCCTCGTGTACAAACTGGACCTTCCTTCCCTTTAACCTGTTGGTTATATGGAGAAGATAAAAAATACGAGAAGATGTCAAACTGGATGTTGAGACATTGTCTCCAACTGACAGACCAACGATGTTTGCTCTCCTGCTCTCAAGACACGAAGACAACTGAAGACTGTTGAAGAATCTTTTAATTGTTAATTTTCAATTGTAAATTGTTATATGTAAAATTGTTGCTGCTACTTTAAACTTCTTGTATTTGTAATTATTTATTTTAGCTAAAATTTGCCAAAGTGGGAGTTTGTAAGTTCCAAAATATATGGATTGGCTAAATTTTAATAAAATAAATAATAGCAGCAATAATGTTTTGTACAGTAGGATTCTCAACTTATAATCCTATCTATAATGCCTTAACATGTTGTGTTGAAGAAGTTCAACATCTGGAACAACATGTCATATGCGATGTCGAGACATCAGACATCAGGACATCACTCTACAACAACTGTTAAGTTGTTATAGTTCTGTTTTAATTAGTGCAGAATATTCTGGGAATATTATGCATATTATGTGGCATGATTTTAAAGGCATATGTGGAGGTCCAAGATCTAAGGAGAAAAACCAAAAGGGACCTTGATTGTAGCAGAAGTTATCTGCTATTTTACTCTGCAGAAAGTTTGTTACAACTTATGATGTTATTTTGAAGGCCCAAATCCAGTTGGGTAATAGGTTATAAATAAGCAGTTGTAACCTAGTTTTAGTAAGCTAGCCGGTTTTAGAAAGATGTAGTATTTAGGGTTAGCCATGTAAGTGAACCACCCAGATTGTGGAATGGTCACTGATTTTTACCTCGAAGCCTATAGGCAAAAGGATTCTTTTTACTCACTCAGAAGATGTGAAGCAATGAGTGTAGTTATGTCCTTGGAAGAAGCTGTGAAGAAATTCCAAGTTTGGTTTGTGTCACTTGAGTGACTAGTTTAGATTGTGTTTGAAGTGTGGTATCTTCAAACTATTTTACTTGTGTTTGGAGTGAGGTATCTCCAAGCTGATTGTGTTAGGAGCCAAGCAGTCGATGCAATTTCTAGTGTGATAGTAGCTGATAGACATCACTGAGGTGATTGGAAGTGAGTGGAGGTTCTCATATCTAAGTGTGGTATCTTAGGTAGAAGGGTAATTGGGTAGTCTGATTAAGTGAGGAGTGTAAACAGGGTGGTTTCCCTCTAAATTAATACTGCTGATAGTGAACTTCATTCTTGGCTTAGTATGCCCCCAGATGTAGGTTGGTTAAAACTGAACTAGGTTAACAATTCCCTATGTTCTTTTGTTTCCTGCTTTTATTTGTATGTTCTACCTTGTTTGTTTTATAATGTCGAATCAGATGTCACGACATCCTGAGTTTGGCCCTAACCATAATTTCACTTATACTTCAAGCTACAAAGCTATTACTTCATCCAAATGCATTAGAGCCTGAATTAAGGTTTATTTCCCTATCGTTTGTCAAGATATTTGAGTTTGGTCATTCACATGAGGATTTCTTTATATCTACTGAATCAAGTTATTCATATGTGGTGTTAAGATTGAGGTATTCATCCAAATGTGCTTGAATTAAAAATGCCCAAGTAATCCAAGGTTTTGTCCATTCATTTAGCTAAGATCAAGTGCCATTCTTCTATTGGTAAGCATCATTGCTCTTAAGTACAAAATTTGCTTTCAAGAACTAAAGTACAAATTGAAGAATTGGTTCAAATATGCTAAGGATGGAAATTTCATGGATTTCTTGGAACAAAGTTCATTCAAGTATAATTCATCATTCAAGTTCAATGTCAATTCAAGAATCAAGATATATTCAAGTTTGATACAATATGGCATGGAATTTTTAAATTCAAATAAGGAAAAGTATTTCATCCTTTGAAAAAGAAATATTTCAAAGTCATTATGTTGATCATAGCCAAAGACTATCCTGAGCATTTTTAGAATATATCACTTGAATGCAAGGTTACAAACACTACATCATCATTCTACCAATATAATTTCAAGATAAAACTTTCAAATATGAGCCAAATTGTTCAAAGGTTCATCATGAATTCAAGTTCACTCATGAGAAATTCTTTAGGCATACATTTGGATTCAAATCTCATCTACAAATTTCATGATTCAATTTATTCAATTTCGATTTAAATGTTACAAAATGCATTTCAAAGTTAAATCACAAGTTTATACATGAAAATCTAAATCCTATAACATCTTCAAATTCTTCATGACCAATCTCTTTCATGCTTCACATCTTGTTCCAAAACTTTCTGCACCAAACAAAGAAAAAAGCCCTGCTGCACATCGAAACAAAATATTGTCCTAAACTTGCCAAAAACAGCCCAAAACCTGTCTAGAACCAGTCCTACGACTGCTATAACTCTGCACAAAACTTGGCACTGCTTCCTTGCTATAACGAAAAATGGAGGGTCCTGGGTCAAACTTGAAGGGCCTAAGGCTTCATGGAAAAGGACAAACAAAAAAGGAGGATTCCATACTTAAATATTCAGAAACCTTCAAAGAGAACATTGAGATCACTAATCAAGCCTCTATTGAAGTAATTGGAACTACGAGAGATGATGGTAATGTTTCAGATATGGATATGGTGGATGAAACTCCAAGCCAATGGAAAATGGTCAAATAAATTTTTTAATTTAGTAATATCTATCATGCTAGGAAGAAATATATTCGTCTTGCTTTCAAATGTAATTTCTATAATAAGCTCGGTAAATTGGAACCATATTGTTATGCAAAATTAAATTAATTAAGATGTTATAGAAAATTAACTCTAGACCTATTAAAGTCACTAACACACAAAAACATAAAAATATTTGGGAACATGTACTTGCTAAAAGTACAATGAGGGACAACCCATGGTTGTGTTGGTTCATTTTAGGGTGTTAGGATTGTTGGTGGTATTAGAGCAAGCTCACGTGGAATGTTGAGAATCTTTATATCTATGGTGTTTCTGGGTAAATTGAATGTATTTCTCAACCTAATGGTTAAGGTTTTTATAGACGTTTATCAGGCCTGGAATCTTTGGCCCATGTGGTGGTTATTATGCCTCTCTCAAGAACATCAAATTGTTATTAAACCTATTTTATGGGGAATGCGGCTACCCTCTTTGACTAAAATTCCATATTATTAGTATCCAAGGACACACCAACCCACATGTTTTAGACGTGGGTAAGGGGTGGTTTTACCCAAGCTCAACTAAGGGTGAGTCATGTGATCAAGAAGTGAGTGTTACAACTAATGAGCGAATGTTGTGATCGACAGGCAACTAGAATTCCTACTTTGGGAAACATGGAATACTAGCTATCTACTTGCTTAGAATTGGCTTGTCTTAACTCCTTTGGCTTACCTTCTCTTAGCTAAAACAAAATTATTCGAGTACATTATTTCTTAAGCACATGGTCTTGTAAAGGGATAAGTGACTTAGTTTGGTCTCTTTAGGCAATATTTTAAGTTGAGTTCCTTAGGCGAGACTTCAAGTTAAGTCCCTCAAGCAAGAATTAAAGTTGAGTCCCTTATAAGATACTTTCAGTCAAGTTACTTGTTTTACTGTCTATTTAAAGGATCTAATATGTGGTATATTTATGATCCAAAAAAGGGTTAGTTGCGAGTGAGGTGAAGTTGGGAGTTCTTTAGTATTGGCCCAATATTTGTATTGCCCTTTGGGCGACATGGATATTATAGTGAAATTCCATCTTTGATATTGCCTCTGATGACAACAAGGATATTTTAGTGAAAGTCTAATATTAACACTTCCTCTAAGAGCGACATGGGATCTTCTAATGGATGTCCAATATCGACATTGTCTCTGAGGGTGACAAGGATATTCTAGTAGAAGTCTAACATTGATATTACCTCGGAGAGCAACAAGAATCTTCCAATGGAAGTCTAAAATTGACATTGTCTCTAAGGACATCAAAGATCTTCTAGTGGAACTTCAATATTGACATTTCCTTTGAGAACGACAATTATCTTTCTTAGAAGTCAAACAGTGGCATCGCCTCTAAGGAGGACAAAAATCTTTAAGTGAAATTCTATCATTGATGTTGTCTCTGAGAACGACAAAGATCTTCCAATAAAAATGTAGCACTAATGTTACCTTTGAGAGATAAATTGTTGAGAAACCACCTCAAACAACCTTTTATTTTACAAGTCATTGTATAATTTTAATTTGACAGAATTAAATATGCAATGAAATAGTTGTTGAATGAGTATCTAACGAACCACGTATAAGAATAATAATTCAATCTTATATTGTATTTTTTGTAAAGTTGTTTGGTCTCAAATATTATATAAATAAAGTTACTAGATATAGTTATATTTTGAATTTAATTGTTCATATATACATTGTTTTCAAAACTACACAGTTTAACAAATAATTTACTATGAAAAAATAATAAATAGAAATTATATTTTATCTTGGTTTAACCGTGTCAAACATTTTATTATTTTTTTTAGCTAAAATTTTAGTTTAAATAATTTTAAATTTTGTTCAATAGTTCATCTTACATATTTTGAAAAGCGGCATTATATATACATGCATATATACATAGGGAATGTATCTACAAATATCAAAATGACAATAATAAATTAAATAATTTACGTAATAAAAAATATATTATATGTATAATCAAGTATTACTAGTCACGAATATCAATCATTACATGATAATCTCAAAAATCGTCTTAATTTTAAGCAGGGTCGGCTAAGAGACTGTGCAGGTCTACTGCACAGGGCCTCCATACAATGAGGGTCTCAATTTCTTTATAATTAACCTAATGCAATTGATTAAAAAATACCTAACTTACATAACTATTACATTATTATTAAATTGTTTCAAATCCAATATTTCTTTTTCACTGTCAATATACAGCTGCTAAAAAAAAAACATAAAAGCACAACGCTTAATAGGCTTACTTATAGTTGTATGGAATTGATACAATAATGAGGCGTTATTTAATATACTTCAATTTAGTGATATACTGGTTGTTAATTTATATTTTTTACTCTTCTATAAATTCAAAAAAAAAATCCTTCTTTCTCTTATGATTGTTAATTTTATAAAATTTACTTTTTAATAGTTAATTTATTTAATTTATTCTTCTTTTTTATTGTTAATTTACTAGTTTGTACTTTTATTTTCAAATTATTAATTGTCTTATAAATTATAAAATTGTTTTTTAATTAAATTCCAATGATACGAATTTGATAGGAGAATGAAAAATTTTAAACCTATTGTTATATTAATCATACTCTTTGCCTAATTAATTGCCTCATATGATTTAAGAGATTATAAAGTTAAATTCTAAAATTAAAAAAATTTAGTAGGTCTTATTTTGAAATTTTTTATTAAAATATATATCTTATTTATGTTGTTAACTAGAATATTTACAATTTAAATATAAAAATTATAATAAATTTACATTTTTTATTTATAATATTTATTTTTATATAAGAATCGGGCCTCCAAATTATTTGAGACGACCTGATTTTAAGGACAAAAAAGAATGAGAGAAAGATAATAAAAAAAATTAAAAAAGAGTGTCAATTTTATTATTCTTATAAAACAGGAACATAAACTTTGTAATTAAATTTAAAGTAAACTTTGTTATTGAGTTTAAAGTAATTTAGCAAATGAACAATGTCATTTTATTAAAATAAATTGGAGGTGCTTAACCATTAATCAAGTGATTTGGTTCATAAATCTCCATCATAGGTACGTCAATTTAGAATCTCATGTTTTTAGAGATAACAATGGCATATTATTTTTAAGGGATTCTCTTCGATGGCTGGGTATTTTATTCGTCGACAACCACCAACAAGAAAATTCAAATTGGTTCATTTATGACATGTCGTGTAAGCTTGATTCGTGTACACAAATTATATTTTGGAGACATCAGTAGTTAGGAGCCGAATCACTTAAGTTAACTTGTACACCCTTAAAGACGATTATGATAATTTAACTCTTGACCCAGTATCTTGGCTTGACTCCAATACTGGACGAAGGTGAATCATTCTCTTTGATTCTTTAATCTTCTAAAGGGGCGTGTGACTTAAAAGAAAATTCTTATTATTTGATTTGTAACACGCTCAAATATTTAACCCATAAAAATAATATCAAAAAAATTAAAAATATCATAGATGACATTTTCAATTCCAAACTAGTAAGTTAGTCTTGACAAAGATGGAAGTTGTTCAAACTTTTATAATTAGAGCAAAGCTCCATTGTTCTACACCTAAATTTGTACTAACTTCATTTGGGTTGAGTACTCTATCACTATTATAATCCAATTCCTTATAAAAAAAAAGTATAAAATAAAAAATCTACAACATTCCCAAGTACAAACCATTAGATTCAAATCAACAACCATACATCACTTTACACCTTTCGATCACACTACATACACCATCCCATACCCGCATTGAATCATCACCTCATCAACAAAAACACACTCCCACACCACTCCACACCCTCTTCTCTTCTCTCTACTCCACGTTCCTTTTGATCCATTCTCATGCTTTCTCCTCTCTAGCCTCTCAATTCCCTCCACTTTCCCCAAATCCAATCCCACTTTTCTCAGATCTCGTGTTATGGAAATGGCCTCTAGCCCTCGTTCCGTTGAAGAGATCTTCAAAGATTTCAACGCTCGTAGAACCGCTGTTCTTCGTGCTCTCACTCATGGTAACTATTTTTTGCTAAATTCTTATCTGGGTTTTCTTTTTTTCGTGATTTTAATGTCAAAGTTCTTACCTTTTTTATCATTGTTTTTTGTTTCCCTTTTTCGCAGATGTTGATGAATTTTACGGTCTTTGTGATCCTGGTAACGTCTATTAACAGATCTGAATTTATTATTCACTTTATCTTTTGTTTAAATTTTAGTATTTTTAAATATATTCATTCTATGTTATGTGTGAATTTTGCATGTTTTTTTTTGTTGGAATGTTGAATTTGTAATGTGTTTTTGCTTTGAAGAATTTTATTTGAGGGGTACATTCAATTTAGGGTTATGTGTTTTTTTTTTGTGATTTTAAGTTGATTTGTGGTGTGTTTTTGTTTAGATAAGGATAATTTGTGTCTCTATGGGCATGGGAATGAAAGCTGGGAAGTAACTCTGCCAGCGGAGGAAGTTCCGCCGGAGCTTCCTGAGCCGGCTCTTGGGATTAATTTTGCTAGAGATGGGATGAACCGGAGGGACTGGCTTTCGCTTGTTGCTGTACACAGTGATTCTTGGTTGCTTTCGGTTGCTTTCTACCTTGGAGCTCGTCTTAACCGCAATGAAAGGTAAAAAGTATCTATTGCTTCGGTGGAGATGCGTGTATATGGCTGTATTTGAGGTTCATCACATTCTTGTGCAAGTTGTTTGGTGTTGAAAACTATGGTTTGTAAGTTGAGTTTAAGGTAGTGGTTTAAAATTGATCTGTGGTTTGTCGGTATGTGATACTTGATGTATCAATTTTTTGGAAGTTGTATATTATTTGTTTTAATAAATCAAAAACACTATCAATTTTTATTCTTGGGTCGCTTGTTCAACCTATTGTACAGTGACCAATGACCTTAATCATCAATTCTGAGCTTAGAGCAACCATACAACTTACCAATTGGTAATGTGGATTGTGGATCCAACTGACCACCGTGGTTATCCGCCCATACGACCGTGACTCCTAGAGGTGCTCTTGCACTGCCAAACAGTCACCTTTTTATGATGTTGATTGATTGTTGAACAACTTATGTGTTATGATTTCTTATTATGAGATGTTTTGTGGTTATGTTGAACAGTTTAAAGTTTAATATCCTTTAATGTTATAACCTATTACTAATTTTAGGTTTAACTTTTTTTTGTTGCAATTTGATCATGCTTACAGAGTTTAATCTTCTTTTATGTTTACTTTTTAAAATTTATTTATATTTATATTAATATACATGTATCTTAGATTTTGTAAAGGTATTGTATAAGAGTGCTGATATTGAACATGTACTCGTACTTAGTGCTAATACCATACCTGCATCTCTGCAACATAGGTGTCTTTAAACTATATATTTTGATTATTGATGATTGGTATATCTAAAATTTGATTAGTAGATACTGTATTTTCTATCTTCAACGTAGCAATTAAGGATGCTATATTCTATAAACCTTAATTGGATTTTTTTCATGGTAGCATTTTTGTTCAACATCTGCTACAACTTGGCATATGCTTCCTTATATTGATGGTTTCCACGATTCTTTATGACAGGAAACGTTTGTTTAGTTTAATCAACGAACTTCCCACTGTTTTTGAAGTTGTAACCGACAGGAAGCCGATTAAGGACAATAAGCCGGCTGCCGACAGTGGAAGCAAATCAAGAGGAAGCACCAAGGTTAGTGTTTTTATTTTCTAGTAAGATAGATATACTTGTTTCTGTGGTTCTTTTGGCTGGTCCAGCATATAGGCTTTTTACGTTTATTTGTAGAGATCAAGTGACGGTCAAGTCAAAAGCAACCCGAAGTTTCCCGCAGACGAGGGTTATGAGGAGGAGGAAGATGAGCACAGTGAAACGCTTTGTGGGACCTGCGGCGGAAATTACAATGCGGACGAGTTTTGGATTGGCTGCGATATATGTGAGAGGTGGTACCATGGGAAATGTGTGAAGATCACTCCTGCAAAAGCTGAGAGCATAAAGCAATACAAGTGCCCTTCATGCAGCTTGAGAAGGCCCAGACCCTAGTTTCAAAAGGCAGTTGGGAATACATATATGTCACAAATGAATGATGTTTCCTGGCTGAGAAAGATACTTTGACATTGTTATTACATTACTTAGAGAAGTTCATGTAAACTCTTTCATGTTTGACTTTAGTGAGAGAAAGCAACATTTTTTCTCAAGATTTTATTTATGTTTATTTTTAGTTCTCTCACCATTGCTAATATAATCTATTTTCCTAAGCAACATGGTCAATGAATTTGAATTTACATGAAAACTTGAGTCAATATCTGAATGGTCCTAACTCAATTGAACAATACCGATGTATTATTATTTGTTTGCATGGAAATCATCATCTAGATGCATGAAATTATGCCAATGTTAATGACATTGACAAAATCATAGGCATTCTCGCCACGCGAAGACATTAACATAAGACATGTTAAATATTTTTATCAAGAGTATGCTACATGGTTTGTTCTGACAGCTAAAGACAAAATGTAGAATCTAGTGAAACAAATATACCTTAGTGAACATCGCCACGTAGGTTAATTCTATGTTTTTTGACAGCTGTTTTTGTCTTGTTTACAGTCATTTTACTATATTCCTTCACTTTTGTAATCCGATGTGTTGGGCCTCTCCCCAAGAGTTCAGTTATGGGTTCCACTCGCTCAGATGATGGCTCTGCCACACACAAAGAACGCTTGCGCTGGACACAACAACTCCATGATCTCTTTGTGGAGGCTGTAAATAGGCTTGGGGGCCCTGATAGTAAGTTTTTTGTGTTGCTAAGTTCTAACACTTACTTTGCATTATAACATGTCACATATAGTTCAATTTTGTAGATTTTAAGGTGTAAGATTTCGTTAATTCATAGGAATTATGTCAAATGATTAATCATATTAACAAAGGCTACTTACCAAATAATCATATTAACAAAGGCTACTTACCAAAACATGTTTAATGGTAGAGATGTTCGTAAAAATATGTCGATTAGTGTTTGAAATATGTAAGACTTTCCTTTTTGTCCTAGACCCTTTTGTAATGGGAAGGAAATTTTGGTCGATGAACATTAATTAAACACAACAAATTGTTCCTAAAAATTGAGTTTGAATATGGACTCAAATAATATTTGATCAGACTTATCTTAACCTTTTTCAATCGTAGAAATTTCGGTTGTTGCATAAGTTTTTTTTCTTATTGATTCGTAAAGAGATTTCAATTGTTGAATAAGATTTGGTGGCTCGTATTCTAATCTTGTAAAATATATTCTTAAATATAATACAAAATAAGTAGTCTAATATTCATCCCACAATTAAAATTCATGACTGCGTAAACATATGTCAATTTGGAGAATCTATTTTCCTAATGTTTTTTCTTTTGAGATGACTGAAACCTTCAACTTCACTTACAATTTAATATTGCAAAACTTATTTGAAATTTCATTCTCCTTTTTTATTTACAAAATGATTATGTTACCTTTTTTTCCTCATACTTTAAGTGTACCTCCTCTTTTTACTTCTAATTCATTAATTATTTGAACTATTGTAGTTGTAACTTTATACTTTATTGAATCAAATAATTTATACCTATTTATAAAGTTGATATCAAGTTTTTATGCAATATTTTTTATCAATTTTACCTTTCATTCAAATTTTTTTTTTGTTACAATTTTCTGTTTTATCCAATCATATAGCTACTTTCTAAAGTAATCACATAAAATTTGATGTTAACTTTTTTGTTTAGTCATTGTTAACTTCTAGTCTTGTATGAATTATTAGGACCAAAATGATGTGGTTTGTTTGTCAGGGGCAACACCAAAGGGTATATTGAAGGTAATGAAGGCTATGGATATTTCAAATTTGAACATTTATCATGTCAAAAGCCACTTGCAGGTTCTTCTCCACTCATTCTAATTCTTTGAAAGATATAACAACCAAGGATTATGCATTAACTTGATCATTTTTCAATTTGAAAACTACATACGAAATTCTTGGATGTGCTCAGAAATACAGGATCTCCAAGTTGATTCCAGAATCCACCACAAGTAAGTTTTTGACTTAACCAAATAAGGTATTGATTAAATATGATAATACCAAATTCAATCGTTGAAATTATAACTCATTTCTTGATATCACCTGTGAAGGAGGAAAGATTGAGAAGAGAGGTGTATCACATATAATTCCAAATTTCTGTTCTATATCGTAAGTCGACAACTCATTCAACAATTTTCATTTCTTCTTGTCAATCAACTTACTAACTATATTTTGCAAATGAGTTGAACAGTGCTCTTCAGCTAAAGGAAGTCCTTCAAATGCAAGCAGAGGTGCACAAACGCATGAATTTCAGAGTTGAGGTATTTTAGTGTTTGACCAAATATCCTTATAGAAAAGATTATACAAAACTATAGTTATTATACCAATGAAGAAAATCTCTAGTGATTTTTTGTTATTTGGTTGGAAGGTTCAGAAAAGCTTGAAGCTGAAAATTGAAGCACAGGGAAAGTACCTAGATAGAATTGGGCAGAGTAGTCAGATCAAAACAATTACAAGAAAAGCATGCAAGTCTTTTGTACCTCTGCCCTCTCTTTTGGAGGAATCTGAATCAAGAACATGGTCGGAGGAAGAACATCAAACAGCCAAAAAGAAAAAGATTAACGAAGATGATGACAGTGTTTTTCCTGCAGATATTGAACTAGGACCATCCACCATCTCAGAATTCTGCAACCAAACTTGGAATCTTTCTTGGAGTCAGCTGGCTGAAGCAGCATGCCAATCACCTTTGGTGTCTAGTTTCTTATTATAGGTTTTGTATAATTAGAATAAATGTTTGCCTAATAAAACAGTTGTTGATGATGATGTCCATCACTCCATCTTATATACAATGTTTGCTTGATCATTTTTGGCTCTTCCAAGTATTTTGATATGGAAATTTATAAGTTGGAGGATCAAGAAATGAACAATGTTCTGTATATATTGTTGGATGAAAATAAAAGGTTCAACAGAATCAAACATCATATATGTATAATTTGGTAATACCTAGTAAATTGCATGGAACAAAGTTATTCCGATTTCAGAATATTGTTGGACCCGAATGCCTTTGGAGCGGCCCTATATAGATAAGTACAAATTTAGGGAAGTAATATAGCATTTGTGGATTCGAGTATAAAATTGATATATTAAACAACACTCCATTTTAAGAACAGAATCAGCATCATAATAATAACCAATTTAAACTGTAAAGTATAGCTCAAATCCAAACAGATCATTGTCAAAATTCAAATCCCTTGCAACCACATGCTTACCAACAGAACAGCCTCAAAATTGGAGTCAGCTAAGATTTATCGGCTACTGGAAACAAAATCCTCATCCCACAAAAGAGGAAAGAAAGGTAAAAAAATGACATCAAACAATCACTTCATTTTTTAAAAAGGGAGTTGATTTTAAATAAATCCATGCAGATGTATGCAAAATTGCAAAACGTAGCATTATGCATGCAAGATTAGTACTAACATGAAGTGTGCAAAAAAATATCTAAAAAAAAAATCAATCATGAACACTTACAAATCCTTATGAAGAATGAATAATCCAGAAACTACAAATCTTAATCCTCAGAGAACAGCTATTAAAACATGAAAAATCATTATGAAGAATGAATAGGCCGAGTGGAATGAAGAGGCTAAATAAGCTTAAGTTCCTGTGCGTGTTTTTTACAATTTCGCCCTTACTTTGGGCAGGAAAATACTGAAGTAGATAGCATTAGTATTCTCCTACTTTAATATATGAAGATAAAAACAAGAGCAATTAGGTGTCACTACTCTATCCGGGTTCCGTAACTTAACTCAAGAAGCTAAAAAACATACCAATCCAATAATTTTTAATTGGGAGCAAACAAGTGCAATTAAGTGCAAATCACAACAGGTAGATGGCAAAACTCTAATTGTCAAAATACCGAAGTTGCAAACTAAAGAAAAGAGTCAGAGGAAAGGAGAACATGGATCAAACTAGCACACAAGTTCCTTCATAACTCAACACTATAGAATAGTCTACAAGAGATATAACAATTCAATTATTCATAATTTACATATTATCAAATTTCAAAACTAACCAATGGTAAAGATGCTACAATCGTTTTTTGACATAAAGAAGCTATGGTTCTGGAAAGTCACAGGGCATAAGTCCAAATATGAGTAAAGAAATGACAATAATCTCAAACTAAACAAAGACAGTCCAAATATAAGTAAAAAAGAAAAATTCTTCCAAAAATTCACAGGGCATGCCTTGGAGCAGCCCTATCATAGTTGAAGCAGTAATATAGCATTTGAGAATGCGGGTAACAAAACTGATATATAAAACAACATCCCATTTTAAGAATAGAATCAGATGAATCATTGTAAAGTATAGCTCAAAACCAAATGAATCATTGTCCCCAAATTGAAATCCCCTGCAACCACATACTTACCAACAGAACAGCCTCAGAATTGGAGTCACAGCTCAGATTTCAACAGCTACTGGAAACAAAATCCTTGTCCCACAAAAAAAGAGGGAAGAAAGGTTAAAAATAATGTCCAGAGAATATACTGAACATGCAGTCCTAACATCACACAATCACTTGCAAAATTGCAAAACGTGGCACTAAGCATGCAAAATTAGTACTAACATGAAGCACACAAAAAATCTGAACAAACAATCAATCCTAAACAGTCACAAATCCTTATGAACCTTGGAAATCTGTTAAATAATCCAGAAACCACACATTTTAATCTTTGGAAATCTGTTAAATAATCCAGAAACCACACATTTTAATCTTCCCAAAGAACAGCTATTAAAACATAAAAATCATTATGAAGAACGAATTGGCCGAGTGGAATGAAGAAGAGGCTAAATAAGTTAAGTTCCTGTGCGTGTTTTTTACAATTTTGCCTTTATTTTGGGCAGGAAAATGCTGAAGCAATTAACATTAGTATTCTCCTACTTCTATGTATGACGATAAAAACGAGAGCAATTAGGGATGTCACTACTCTATCCGGATTATATAATGCCAAATGAAAAATCTCCAAACCACATTCAAGAAAATAACGACTTACACTTCCCAAACTCAAGAATCCAAATAACACACCAATCCAACCATTTTTAATTGGAAGCAAACATGCGCAATAAAATGAAAATCACAAGGGTTAGAAGGCAAAAATCTAATTATCAAAATACTGAAGTTGCAAACTAAAGAAATGAGTCATAGGAAAGAAGAACATGGATCAAACTAGCTACAAGGTCCTTACATGTAATATAACAACTCAACTATTCATAATTCACATATTATCAAATTTCAAAACTAACCAATGGTATAGATGCTAGAATCCTTTTATTGACAGAAAGAAGCTACGGTTCTGGTAAGTCAATGTTTACTATCCTCGGCTGCCTTCTCCTCCTTCCCAAGTGCAATCACCACTTTCTTCAAGATGGATTCTGTTGGTTGGTGAGAGTTCTCTACTGCCTTTGAGATCGCTTGCCATTTCTCCCCGTGTTTTGGTTCAGCAGCAACACATCTCTTCAATACATCCTTCTGGTTCTCCTCAGTTCCATGTTGTAATTCAAATTTGTAGCACAAAGCCCAAAAATCACCAACGTCAGGAGCAAGTGTCACAGCCCTATTCAGCCAATTCCTGGCTTTGTCCACCTTCCTATCAACCCAGAATAATCTGCCCACAGCAGCTATAACATGAGGATCATGGTCAGATTTCTTTAGGGCATCTGTACTCTTGATTTTTCGCTGGGGGCGAGGAGCCATCTCAATTGACGATGCCCATAGAATGCCACTATTGGGACACTCCTGCAATGCTTTTGCCATCAAAATATCAGCTTCTTTCTTATGCCCATGCTTTAGTTCGGCTCTAACAGCTGCTAGCCAGAGTTCAGGGTTTTGAGGATTCTTCTTTCGAGCCATTGTAAGAACTGCACGAGCTTTACTAAGTCCACTCATCTCCTCTTCAAGATTAGCAAGATAGAGCCAAAGCGGTACGGAATTAGGACAACTTTTCAATCCAGAATCATAGACCTTCTTAGCTTCCATCTTGTGAGCATGCTGCTTCTCAGGCTGATCCTGCTGCTTTGCAGTCTCAGCAAGCCGTTCCTCAAGCTGGCCAAGCATCAACCACAATTTATAAAATGAAGGGAATTGCTTCAGTCCATCATTTAACAGTTTCCTTTCCTCTTCAAGGTTTCCCAGTTCTCTCTCTACGATAGCTGATTTCATCCAGACTCTCTCTGTACCTCCTCTTTCTCGTGCTTTAGCCAACAACATTCTAGCTCTTTCAGGTTCGTGGTTTTCAAATTCTAGCTTGAATGCAGCAAGCCATATTTCTTCCGAATTGGGAATGGCGGCGTAAGCTTCTTGGAGAATTGCACGAGCAGCAGGGACATCTCCAGCAAGCCACTTCTCCTTGGCACCCATAAGCCATAGAACTTCAGCCTGTGGTCTATAGGTAACTGCTTTACGAAGTAATGCATCAAGAGATTCCCTGGTACCATGACTCCTTTCAAGTTGTGCTGCTTTAACCCATATGCTTTTCTTAGTTAAGAAGACAGTCAAGGCATGAGTATATATAGCCCTGGCAGTCTCAATAGAACCTCTTTTCTTGCATTCCTCGGCATCCGCTACCCATGTTCTCTTCCTATCTTCTTCTTCAACTCCAACTCCAATTGTATTATAGATTATTGCTTGGCAAGTTGCAACTGAACCAGCTCGTTCCGCTGCCTCTGCTTCTTTCATCCAAGCTTCTCTATCAATCACCACACCTTCTCGCTGTAAAGCCCTAATACCCCTCTCAATAATCTTGCCAACCATGGATGTATTTCCATTAGCTTCTTCCAACTTGGCGGCCGTTATCCATATCGCAGGCTCCTTGGTCAGCCTTTCTCTTGCCCTATTGAGAACCTTCTTAGCATTGTCATAAGTTTCCAACCTAGCAAGCGCAAGCCACAACTCCACATGCAATGGACAACATTCCACAGCTCTATGAAGCAAAAGTCTAGCATCTTCTTCATTTGCAAGCTCTACAACAGCCTTCCACAGCCTAACTGAATCGGGAATATGTTCCAGTCCTTTCCTCAACACCCTACTTCTGTTCATATCATCATTTTCCAATTTTGAAGCCTGCATCCACAGTTTAACAGAAGTTGGGATGGACTTCACACCTCGAGCTATCACAGCTTTTGCATCATCGGGATTCGCCAACCTACAGGCCTCCAGCCAAACATCTTCATTCCTGGGACATTCTTCACACCCTTTCTGTATCAACTGTCTAGCAGCCTGAAGCTTTCCTGCCAATTCCTCCAACCTGGCAGCAGCAATCCAACCAGGAGGATGTTTCGGATTCGTTTGAATAACACTCTTGAGCAACAACCTAGCCTTCTTAAAATCCGAAATCTCAGCATCACTAGTAATTTTCATACTATTAAGAACAGTTAGATACCCCTTCGGATCAACATTAGTCATACCAGAAACCGAATCAGACAACCTATCCAATTTCAACGACAAAACAGTCCCTCTACCCTCACCAACAGCAGTCAAATCAGTAACAGGCGTTTGCGACCACGGAGTCTCAGTCCCATTCGCAGAAGCAGCCCTACTCTTAGGATCCAAAGCCGTAACATGCTCTTGTTCCTGCCTAGCTTTCTCAAGAAGAGTATCAGGCACAGGAACAAAACTCTCAAACCTCTTCTTCTTATTCTTACTCGAATAACCACCACTCTCAAACTTCTCAAGACTCTGCCATTCATCCGTCGACAAAGTATGCAATTTCCGTTTCAAATCAGCAAACTGTTCAGTAATCTTAGGGTTTGAAGCTCTATACTTCTCAATCTCCTCCTTCAACCTAGCCTCTCTCCGATCCTTCCTTCTCGAATCCATCCTCTTATCAATCTCCTCCCAAACCGCATCGGCTTCTCTATCATCCTCATCATACTCAGCAGAAGCAAACAATCCAACATCATTCCCTTCAAACTCATCAAATTTCTGATTCTCATCATATCCTTTATCTTCTCCCTCCTCATCTTCCTCCGCGGCATCATCCCCCCCTTTCCCTCTCCCCCTCCCAACACCAGGCGCCGCACCAGCCGCAGCGGCGGATCTATCCGGAAGATCAGGCGCAGCACGAGCCGGACCGATATCAGACCGAGTGGTAAACCCCGTGGCACCACGACCGAGTCCCGCAACATAATTAGCAGGCGGTTTGGAGTTCAGAAAATCAAATCTCGGCGGTTTAGGTACAGCGGGGGGTTGAGTGCCGCCGTAAAAGGGAACATGTAGGGTTAGGGTTGAGTAATTTCCAACTCCTAAGTTGGATATGAAAAGAGAATCGTTGTCGCCGAGTAATTGCAGACTCTGGGAAAGGAATAGACGTTGGTGTGAAATTGGAATGCCGTGAGAATCTTCGATTTGGTGTTTAAGATGACGGAGTGTGGTGGTGTTAGGGTTTACATCTAAGGATAGGATTTTTCCGGTGGGTGGAACGATGAACACCATGGTTGAATTAGGGTTGTTCGTTGCTACTCTGCAAATTACAAAACTCGTATTTCTTTTTCTTTGGAAAACAGCATATACACATAGATATTTTAATAATGGGTATATATAGGTGTACGTGGGGTCGGTTTGGGTAACCAAAATAATCTCTTATAACTTCATAAATCTTCTTCAATCTTTCTCAAAATTTTCTCAATAGGTTGTTTGTTTGTTACTTTCTACTACTAATATTTATTTATGTTTATTGATTTATTCATTATATTTTTTAGGTTAGTTACATAGAGAAATAAATGGAAATATTTGTGTCTCCAGGTTATTCATAAAGATTTTTTCAATCTCTTTCATTTTTTTTCATAAATTGGTTTTTTTATTTTTTATTTTTTATTTTTTAATATTTATTGATGTTTGTTATTGTTTAATCATGTTTTTTAGGTCTATTTTAAAAAAAATGGGTTTTTCTTTTGTATTTTTAAAAATAGATTTCGTGAAATCGTTTTTTAAAATATTATAAGTGTTTTTTTATATTTGTTTTTCTAAATTGTGAAACTAATTTTGACATTCTATAACATAAACATATATTATTGAATATCATAACATAGTCAAAATCATAAATTTTTTAAAAGTTATATTTTAAAAATGATCTTTATGAAAATTTATTTGAAATAACTTCAAAATTAAGTGATTCTTTAAAATTTTGATGTCAAATTTTTTTATCGCTAAAATGATGAATCATCTAAAATAATAGTTTAAGAATAACTATTCAAACAAAAAATTTATTTAGAGTTTTTATAAAAAAAAAATTTATAAATTTTTTTTATACAAAATAATATTACACGATAAAAATTCTTTAGAAAAAACATATTACACTATTAAACAAAAGGGCCCTATAAAATAGAGTTTTTTCACAAAATTTCTTTAATCTCTCAAAAAAAAATTATAAATTTTTTTTTTTTATTTCTTCTAATATTTATTGATGTTTGCCATTTGTTGACTATATTTTTTTAGGTTTATAGAAGTTCTTTCGATCTCTCAATTTTATGGTGTTTGTTATTTGTAGTTTTTTTTTTATGTATTTTGAAAACTTACAAAATAAGATATTTTTATAAAACTTTCTCAATCTCAATTTTATTTTCATATTAGTATGTTTGTTTATTAATTATTGAGAGATTTTGAATAATCATAAAATATTTATATTTTTTTAAACAAAATGTGGTTTCTCGTTCTCATACCTCCCACAAAACGTTGACTCTCACAAAATGTTTATATTTATATAAATGATGAATTATGAATAATCAATTTAAATAGTTAGTTAATTTATTATTAAATAAATAGAATGTGGGTATTTATGACCCTCCATTAAATCAATTTAAGTAGATAAAAATATGGTGATTTGATTCAAGTTGTTTTATAGTTTGTATATTTATTTTGTGACTCTGTTTGAGGTCGTTCTTGAGAATAAATTACTCTAATAGTTTGAGAGAAATGGCATGTTTTTTGTGGGTAGTACGTATCGATATTGTACTTTTTAAGCATTGACACTACTCATCTAAGGATTCATGAGAAATTGAATATGATTTGGAATGTTAAAGCTTTGCCTAAGAGTTAAGAATCTTGTGTGGTGTTTTTGTAGAAATTCTCTGCCAACTAGAAGACGTCTTTTGGATAATGGTATGGACTGTCCTGCTAACAATGTTGGTTATAGTGATGGTGAAGAAACGATTTTAATCTATTTTTTAGTGCCCAAAAAGTGTTGAGTGTTGGGAAAGAAGCGGTATTTGGTCTATTATACATTTGTTGACCATGAACGAGGATATTTTTGCTTCTGAAATTTTTTTCTTTGCAAGCTTTAACTTAAGACTGACAGACAATTTTCTCTACTATTATGTGGAGCATTTGGAAGTGTAGAAATAATCACATCTTGAACCATATTGTGGAGTCTTTGGTTGATACTTGTAATAGAGTTGTTCAACTGTTGACCGGGAGACGAGTTGCTCAACATGTTCGCGTCGGTAACACATCTCAGAATCACACTTCAACTGTCACTAAGTGGATGAGATCTTTGGTAGGCCGATACAAATGCAACATAGATGCCTCTTTTACTCAAAATAAGGTTGGTATAAGTGCTTGTATCAGATATAATGAGGGTCATTTTGTAGTAGTTCGTACATAATGATTTTCTCCTATCACTGACGTTGTAACTAGAGAAGCTCTTGATCTTTTAGTTGTTATCGGATGGGTGCATGATCGTACATAATAGTTTTCTCATATCATTGACGTTATTATTGGAGAAGCTCTTGGTCTTTTAGCTTCTATCAGATGGGTGCATGATCTTAGGCTTGTCATCAATATGAATTTTTTGAATTGGTTGTTAAAAGTGTGGTGTACATTGTAAATCACTTGAAACCAAATAATTCAGAATTTGGTACAATTACTCGTGAATGTAGTTGCTTGATGTTTATTCTTTTTACGAACTCTTAGGTTAAGTTCACTAGGAGACAAGCTAATGAAATTGTTCATGGTCTGACACTGGTGATTGTATCTCTTGCTAGTTTTCACATTTTCAATATTGCTCCAACTGTATTCAGAATATTATTATTAATGATATGAGTTAAATTTTTCCCGTAGAAAATATGTCTATTTTGTGACCATGTTTAGACAATTGTTTAAGTAGAAAGTGAGAATATTTAGTGTAAAAGGAAAAAAATTTACATTCATCTATTAAATAAAAAATAAATCTATTTTTTAATTAATTTATAATTAAATAAATAAAAACTTAATAACTTCCCATTACAATCTAACCCATGTTTTTACTTAATTTATAATAATAATAATAATAATAATTTATTATTATTATTATTATTATTATAAATCTTTATATCGATGTTCTAAGAAGCTAACCTTGAATTTTGATCATATAATAATTTTTAAATATTTAATTATAACAATAAATATTATTTAAATTTTACATTAAAGACAAAGTCGTCTAGTACAATTTTGAGGCTCTGTTTCAATTTAAAAAATTGATTCATAATACATAGAATGGAAAGAATTTAAAAAGATATATTTCATTTAAAGTGTAAATAATATTAAAAACTATTAAAAAAAAGAAAAAGAAATGATCTATAATTATTCAATGTTTCGAAAGGAAAGTTAAACAACATACTTGAAATTGACTATGCAAATATTTATTTTTTAACTACAATATTAAAATCAAGGCTTAATGCATCATTTGGTCCCTTAACTTAATTTCAGATTTCAGTTCAGTCTTTGATGTAATAAATGTTTGTTTTATGTCCTTTATGTGTAACTATGTTAGCCAATGTCATCCTTTCAGTTAAAAGTTGTGTACTTCTGTTAATTTTTGCTAAAGTGGTAGTCCAAATGGAATTTTTTAGGTGACATGAATTTATACTAATACAGATTGAATAAAAATTAAAGGATGGAGAAATGTTTCATTTTAACCTCACTTGTTTCATTTTGACTTCACTTGAGCTCTGTGAGAAAATCCTAACGAAGCTATCATCCATCTTCATTTTTGTTCGCAAAGATATCATTCATCTTCGTCTTCATTTCCAAAGGCGTGTTAATCAAACTCCATTATTTTGTTTGTTTGTGTCATATGTAGTAATAAATGCGTCTAAGAGAGGAATGAATTAGGCACTTTGAAATTTTATCGGTTTTTAGTGATGTTGAAATTATTTTTCTGGTTTATGGTGATGTTATGAAAGAGATAAAGTGCAAAAAATTGACATGATGATGTATTCAGGTTCTTCTTACCGTCCGAAGGTACATCCAATCCTCTTTCAACACAAAAGATATTTTACTATTTTTAGGACTTGTACTAGACCAACCAAAATCACAAGAAAAATCATCGTGTGAACCACTAAGTTGAACAAGAACAATCCTCTCACTTTCAACCTCTTGCTTACAACAATATTGGACAGCAAGGTATTTATAACTAATTTTGGAAAAATATGAAAGTACAATGAATATGTATCAAATAATAAGCTTGATTTTCTCTTCCAAACAAGCAATTTTTAATGACAATATAGTGCTCAAGTGTTTATGAAAGTAATATGAATATTTTTTACTGTTATGAATACACATGTAGAAAAATTCTTTATGAAATATCAAGAGCAAAAACACTTTCAAAATTTTGATTGAATAATATGATGTTGAATTGCAATTGAAGAGGTGTATTTCAAATATAAAAATATATAGTATATATAGTACCTTAACACCCTTTTGAAAGTGTGTGAATCATTGAAACAATGCAATATTTAAAAGGTGTTATTGTGAAAATTTTCAAATTTTAAAACAGTTAAAAAATGCCTCTTCCAACTCAGGGAATTGTTTTCCAAATATGGGGAAATTTATTTTCTGTGAAACGTTGCAACTCATTTTTCAAAAAATCGTGAAAGAAATCGATTTTCAGATATGGGATAATCGATTTCCATAACTGAAAATTATTTTCTGAAAAATGGTGGCAGACTCAGTTACGAAGAGGAAATCGATTTCACATATAGGGGTAATCGATTTCCTGTACTGAATTTTGCCAAATATTTTAGTTTTTCAGCCAAAAACAATTTGACACTTTAGAAAACACATGTTATGCATTCAAATGAAAATGAAGACGTATTTTTGAGCACTAACTCATCAAAATAATTGCATGCTTATACCTCTAATGCTCAAGATCCATGCTAGTCTTCATAGTATAATTCTTGAGTAATTTGATGTTAGCTTTTATACACATAATGAGTCTTGTACTTAAGGCTTGATAAAGCGTATACTTGAAGATTTTCCATTCTTTTTGGTAGGGCCAATTGAATTGCACTTTATATTTTGTCTTCATCAAAACATATTGTATGGAGAGACTTGTCTTCATATCCTCTCCCTTTTTGATGATGACAAATAATTAAAGTTTTATTAATAATGTTCCTTCTAACGATGAAAACTCCCCCTTGATCCATGCATCCATGAATGAGAGTTTTTTTACACATCAAAATTTGTTGCATATTTTGTTAGAAAAAGAACCACAACAACCAAATACCATAACAATATAAGAACTTCTCCCCCATTATCATTAGCAAAAAGGATGGGAATGTTTTTTCAAGATTTGGAACATAGAGCATAATAGCAATGTATAATCTATCATCCAAGGCATATAGTAACAATAGCATAATTATCAATCACAATATAAGACTTGTAAACATAACAAAACACATTATGTCTTGAAGCAAACAAACAAAATAACATGAAAATAACATTGTTTTAAAAAAAATACAACATAAGTAAAACTTGAACAAAATAGAGCATAGTAATAAAGCAACTAAACAACATATCAATTACTTTCATTCATCTCATCATCATCCTTATTTCCTTCTCCCTCTTTATATTCTTCATCCTCACTTTGATGATGGTGTTGCTATTTGAGAAGATTGAGGTCACCACAAATAGCACTAATCTCGGCAAAGTGGCGAAGATCCATCTCATGCAACTTATTGTATAGGAACTCCATGGTATAGCCACCTTCGGGAGCGGGAGGAAGAGCATAAACATTTTTTTGCATCGGTATGCTTGAAGATTTCATCTGCATCCTTAAAAATGCCCATATTCTTCAATCAATTGCTACTAGTAATCACACTTGTTTTGCCCATTTTCTTTGTAGGCTCCCGACACAAAAGAACGTCACAATTTTCCAAAATCCTTGTTATTGGTCTTGCATAAGTATAACCACTAGACTATCCTTTAGATATTCCATATGTTAGAGAATAACATAGGCCCAATTGATTTCCATATCATTTTTCATAGCAAATAGAAGCGTCATATCCATATCACCTATTTGTGTAATTGTTACCTTTTGGAACAAGCACATATGCAACAAAGTAATGAAGTATGATGTCACTTACCGACAAATTTTTACCTGACACAAACAATTTGGTAGAGGATGAACAAACTTGTCGGGCATAAAATTCTTGTTGAGAAATTTGATAAATGCTAAAGAAATAATCCATCTTATTGTAATTTTCCCAATCCGGAGTGTCAGGAGTAAAACCATGATCAATTCAGACACCTTCAGAGGGAACATCTAAGCAAGCATCAATTTCTACCAAAGGCATACAAATTTATTTTCCTTTAACCATAGTGCTAAAGGAACAACCCAAATGAATACTAAGGTGAGCATAAAATTCTCTAATTAAATCTAGATAATACACTCCCGAATCAAACACAAAACCTACCACCCATTGGGTTTCTAGAAAGGCAGGAAAAGAGAAACTATTTGAGGGATAGGTTTCAAGTTTATCGAATTTTGGAAGGAGTATTACCCTCTATCTGAAGTTGGTCATTAATCTTTTTTACTTCACAATGGGTAGAACATATTCAGAGTTAGAATCAGGTGCATTTGAGAATTCACCAATCTTTGCTTTGCCTTTTGAATTCTTTGGTGGAGCCATAGGAATGAGCTTGGAATAGTTAGGTTTTGAGAAGGGATTTTCGTTTTTTCCTTTGAGGTGGATAAGTGATTATTAAAAAATAGCTTATTTGTGTTGAGATGTGAGAAAATTGATATGAATTGATTTTATGATATTGAGATATAAAATGGATTGTGTTGGTAAGTGGATGAATTTAATTTGGTAGTAAAGGATAGGTGTTAATGGGATTGAGTTTCAAGGAGAGAATATGGAAGATAAGAGAGATGGGTGAGATGAATGTTTGACCAAAAATTAAAACACACAAACAACTTAAATGAAAATCGAAAAATTAAACAAAATTTCGTACAGAAAATTGATTTCCCATTTAGGGTAATCGATTTCCGACACACAAAACGCCTATTAATAGGCCTGGGGAGCAGAAAACTTTCTTAGGAAATTATTTACCCTGTTTTCAGGAATTGATTTCCATATTAAAATTTTGCCAATAACAAAAAACAATGGCATTGTAACATGAAATATATCAAATAAAACCATATCAAAAAATTACATATCGTTATTATAACATGTTTAGCCACTATGTCATCATATAATTTCATACACAAACATATTATATCATACATTTATAGATGAAAATAGAGGAATTTTTTTGAAAGTTTAAATAATTAAATACGTGTATCGTTCATGTTATGTCCTTTTCATCCAAAATTCCTAACTCTCTATGGATTTTGAAGAATGGATCCTTAGCCAAAGGTTTAGTGAAGATATATGCTAGTTGGTTATGTGTATCCACAAAAGTTACTTCAACATCCTTTTGAAGAACATGATAACATAGAAAATGATGTCAAATATCGATGAGTTTTTTTCTTGAATGCATGACCGGATTTTTTGTTATGTTGATCACACTTATGTTATCACATTGTATAGGAACATATCCAAGATTGAGTCCATAATCACATAGTTGTTGCTTGAGCCACAGGATATGAGCATAACAACTTCCTACTGCAATATATTCTGCTTTGGCTGTACTAAGAGCGACACAAGCTTGTTTCATGTAAGTTACACTAGAAATCAATTCTTTCTTTCCACTACTTCATTGATGCTGAAAAATTCTGAGTGATACCATGATCTTCACAAAAATCTTCAAAATATGCATTTTGGAATTCTCCACCATGGTCACTTCTTATAGATACAATCTTTAATGATTTTTCATTTTTCATTTGCTTTGAATACTTATTAAAAGCATCATTTTTCTGCACAAGAAATAAAGTCCACAAATATCTAGAAAAATCATCAACAATAACTAAGGCATATACATTACCTCTGAAACTTTTTGTTCTTGATGGACCAAATAAGTCCTTATACAACAATTGAAGTGGTCTTGTTATTGATACCATATTATTTGATTTGAAAGTTGATTTGATTTGTTTACCCTTTCGACAAGCATCACATAGTTTATCTTTGGTAAACCAATGACAAGATCACATTTGGCTAACTTATTTAAATGTTCCATATGAATATGAGATGCCCTTTTATGCCAAAGCCATGATTAATTATTGTTTATCATAAGACATTTTACTTTAAAGATAAATCATCTAAAGATAACATAAAAATATTGTTAATTTTTTTTTTATCTTTGAGAGTTTTACCTCATTGGTGACTTCATCTTCAATCAAACATTTATCTTGATCTTGAAGCCTTTGTGACAAAGTTGGCTTATGCTTAAAAGATTATGTTTTAGTCCTTCAACATAAAATATATATTTAATGGATGTGAAATATGGTGCACCAACTTTGCCAATGCCAATAATTTTCCCTTATTATTGTCTTCATATGTGACAAAACCATTGGCCTTAAGCACTAGATTTGAAAAATTGCCAATATCTCCCTCATATGCTTAGAACAACCACTATCGAGATATCATGAATTTGTAGTGATCTTTAAGCATGCCTACCAAACAAATTAGTTTTGGTTATGTACCCAATGGGCTTTTGGTCTTTCATAGTTAGTTATTTTCTTAACACACACATAATGTCCACTTGGTAAACTAAATTTTATCACATAGCGAGCATTAGGTGTATGACCACTTATACCACAGTAAAAACATGTAGGAACAAAATTACTTTTACATCTTGGAGCATAAGATTTATTTTTAGGAAATCTCTTCTTAGCGCGATGATGAATCTTTTGTGATTTATTCATTTTTTCTTTGTTGGACTGGTCACTTGCCTTGACAAAGATAGTTTTGCTAGTACTTAACCAAGACCACTTTTATCATTTGAATATCTTTGTTGACTAAGGACATTGTCCAATCCAACGTTTCCTTTTTCTTATCTTTCAAGAACTCTTTTTAATTAAACAATTTGGAAAGAAAGTGATTCACACTCTTTGCATGTAAGATTTTGTTTTTCTTTTTCAACAAAACTTTATTTTTCAATTTCAAAATTACTTTCCATGGTGTCAATCTTTTCTTCAAGAGATATAATTTGTTTCTTTTGAGTTGACACCGTTTTATACAAAATCTTACATTTATTGAAAAGTTCATCAATAACACCTTGAACATCATTATTAAAAAGAGAGAATAAAGTACTAGCCTATTCATTTTCATTATCGAAATGGTGTGATGCCATCAATGCAAGATTTACACATTCTTCGCTTTATGAATTAGATGATGAACTTATTTCATTATCATTCCATGCAATATAGACTTTTTTTTTACTTTGACTCATTTCTTTTCTTGAAACTATTTTTCTTGGAAAGATTTGGACATCAACTTTATGTGTCCTTGTTCCCCACATTCATAGCAAGTCACATTTTGAGTTAATGTGGAGGTTTCTTTCTTCTTAAAAAAATTCTTATTTTTCACAAAGTTGGCATTTTCATTATTACCAAAAAATTTACCTAACCTTTTTTTACAAGAAGCATGAAGTTCTCATCATCTTCTGAATTATCTCCCTTTTCAATTTTCTTTGAGTCAACCTTTAATGCAATACATTTAGATTTCTTCTCTTAATTCTCATGTTTTTCTAGTCTTATAAGTTTCGTCTCATATTCTTGAAGTTTTCCAAAAAAAATTGTGGAAGTCATTGTTAGCAAGTTTTGCTTTTAGTCCCTAGTAAAGTTTTTTTTTAAAACCACCTTCACAATTTCCAGATTGTCTTATATACACCCTTGACTGCCACATTACAGTAAAGATTCTTTCTAATTGCTTTTGTGGCAGTCCAGGTGGTATTTTTTTATTTTTTAATTATTATTTTTAATCCACATGTATTTTTTAAAGTTTTTATTAATACTTTTAATAGTTTTTTTAATCCACGTATATTTTAATTATTTTTTTGATAATTTAATTAATTAATTAATGTAAATTTATTTAGATAATTTATTTATATAATTTAACTATTAAAATATTTAAATGGGCCTTAAGCCCTTGTTCTTTTTATATGCATTTGTTGATAAAATTTCGATGTGGGACTATTTGTCGCTTTTGCTATTGCTTGGAACAACGACCCACCACGAAACACCACATCCAATTCATCATCATGGGTCATCTTTCTCTTGCCATATATTCACAGAGCTCCAACTGTGCGTCTTCATCGTCTAAAAATTGCAGTTGAGGAATTAAAAGTTCAACCTGTAAAACAATTAACAAATTTAGCACAAGCAACACGGGGCACTAAGTAACTAAAAGGAAACACTTATTAGCTTCTATGTTCCAATTTTCCCAGAAATTCTCTTATCAGAGTAAACGTTCATAAACTTACAAGGGAGAGAATATATTGTTATTACTATTGCTCAGTTCCTATTGTTATTACTATTGAAGCTACATGCATGCATAAAACCAAGTTTCCTATAAAAACTTTCTTCTAACAAATTTTGCATGGATACATACAGCCACCATATTATATTGTCATACATGCATGCTTTTACTTAACCAACCTCATATATTTATGCAAGTTCCATACAACCACCACATTATATTGTCATCTGCTTCATTATTTGCTGAACATTGGCCAACAATTTCTCTTCCAATATCAACATGAAATCCACGGCCGTTAAGTATCTCGGTTACATCAACTCTGTTCTTTCCAATGAAGAAACAAAATATGTCAAGAAATATATACTTTTCCTCATTACCTTATATGCCATCATAGGTTATTCTATATTTCCTGCAATAACCACACTCAATTATGTTGCACTTTTTTCGGCTTCCAGTCTTGCAGCTTGCTCATGTGTCAGTTGTTGCTCAAGCTTTATAGTTGCCTCCATCAACTTTGACTCAATCTGCAAAACCATATAATTGTTCAATCACACTACACTATGGGAAATTAAGTTTAAAATGAAATGATGATTTATATTAGAAAATACAGAGAAAAAATGTACCAACTCAATAATATGCTTTAGCTCGTCGTCATATGATTGCTGGATATGCTTCTCAAGCTCCGATATTTATCCGTCACAGTATCCTTCCATGGAATCAACCTCTTTTTCTTGGCTTTTCAGTTTCATTGCTCCTGTCTGCAATCAAAAGATGAATATCATCATGCTTCTTCAAGACTTGAGAAACAAAGATAGTGAATATCATCTATATAGGGTCGCCCACCATTACGTGATACTACCGAGTTTACAAGCTCGTGATACTACCGAGTGCACAAAAGCTCTGTCAATATCATGGCAGATATATGGAGAAAGTGGCTGTGGAAGCAAACCTTTTTGAAGCCATAATAAGTTCAACGAAATATTGTTCGAAACCGTAAAGATGTAGTTCCAAAACCAAGCTTCATATATCTCCAATAAACAATATGCTACAATGACAATGAACGTGATAATGTTCTCTCTTGAAGTTGAAAAATTGTTCATCTCCCTCGTGCATTCAGTATCACTGCATTGCTTGTTCGTCTCCTTCGTGAATTGGTATAAGGTGAGTTTTCGAAGGTTAATGTTGTTGGTGTTGTTGTTTCAAGTCCATCAGGTGGCACTCAAGTTCTGGAACAAAATCATTTTTTCCTAATCTAAACTCAAGTTGCAGTTTTATCAATGTGGCAGTGGACTAGACTAATGACCTTTTGGGGAAGCACTTTCATCAAGTTGCAATTTTGTGATGTTGCAGTTGTGATAAAACAAAACAAAACTGAAATACAAATAGTCCCACATTGTTTTTCAAGAAAAATATTTAAGTGTATATAAAGAAAAATCACATAAGGCTAAGTAACTTGTAAACAGGCCGAGAGTGAATAAGCCACAAGCCAACAATGTTTAATTTTAAATTTATGTTTAAATAATTTCTAAATTTAAAAACCAAACCAAAAATACTAATTAAAATATATTCTAAAAAATATATTATAGTATATAATTAAAAAAATAAAAATAAAAATAATTTAAAATTACATATTGACTGCCACAGCGAGGGGTCTATATGAGGGGATCTAGAAATTGTAAGGGGATTAAATTATAAAGGGTGTTGTATATTTAACCCATTATGATGTTTAATTCTTTTCAATAATGTTTTGTGTTTAATTCAATTTGTATGTTTAATTCAATTGCATAAAATATATTGATTCAATTTGGTTGGTTGTATGATCTTAACTTAGACCCATTAATTCCTTTCAATAATATTTTGTGTTATTGTATGCTTAATTCAATTGCATAAAATATATTGATTCAATTTGGTTGGTTGTATGATCCTAACTTAGACTCATCGCGTTTGCTTAATTCGTTGTCGTGTCTGATCAATCATGTTTACTTAATCCATGAAAATTTATCCCGTTTGCTTAATTCGGACAATAAGATCGTACATCTCACAAACTTCACCGCGCTTGTCATTGGGTTTGTATCCAAATAGGAATAGACAATCTGCTTCGGGTATTAAAATTATAATAATCAATGATAGTAGGAACTGAATCAGTAGATTGACTTATTTTATAATCACTTATTTTAAGCTCTTATTTTCTGCTTTTTCTCAATCGATCACCAAACCAACCCCCTAATTCAATTTATCTTCGGTTAGTAATAATTAAGAATCCTTGTGAGACGATTCGAGCCATTGTCGCTATACTACGTTTTCAAAAATTACTCGTTTTGATTCGCGCGCGACAGCGGATCAAATTGGCGTCGTTGATGCTTGAATATGATGTTTTGTGTGTTGTATGATGGGATAGTGGTGTGTTATGAGATAATGTGAGATATTTATAATTTAAATAATCATTTTAGAATTATTTATATTTAATAGTAATTATTTAGAATTATTTTGATTAAGTAAATAGAATACATATGAGGTGCAGAAGTGATAAGGGCAAAATAGTAAATTATGAGAGTTTAAGTGAGGAAAAAGGTGGAAAGACCTATTAGGGGTCCAAGAGGTAATTTTGACATAAGAACATTGAGATTGAGAGAATCTTCACTTATGTGATCATAGAAACTAGAAGAATGGGAAAAGAGGCTAGGGCATAGAGGGAACAAAGGGATTTTTGGTAGAACACGAAGATCAAGAATCAATTGCTAAGAGAATATAAGGCATGGGGTGTTTATAATTGTTATTATAATCGATTTAAGGTTTAGATAATTGTAGGTTTGTGTTAGGGTTTTGTTAATGGTGCTATCATGATGTTTTGAGGGTAAATTGATGAGACTAAGATGTTGTTATGTAATAAATTGATGCATGAAATGTATGCTATGATGTGTTATTGTTATATGATGAAACTATGAGTACTTATGATGAATTGAGACCCCTAATATGAAGAAATCGTAGGAATTTACGATTGGTGTAGTGTTGAAATCGTAACAGGAAAACGTTGTTCACGCAACAGTGCTAGACGGTGGACTTACATCGCTGGGCGGTGGAACCCCGTGCTAGCAGCGCCGAGCGAGTATGAAGTGATGGGAATGGGTTAAAAACATAGCCATGGATTTTGTATGGGGGTGATCTGTCGCTGGAGCTTCACCAGGAAACGTAGAACCGAGAAGGGCAGTGTCGGGCGAGCAAGATGCAGGGACGGGCGGTGGAGGCCAGAAGGGAAAGGTTTGCTATCTCTCCCATGTCGTCAGGCGATCATTAGGCGATGGACAATAATAACGTTTTTAAAGTGTCATAACTTGAGTTTCAAAACTCCGATTGATGCGTTGCTCAAAATGTTTGATAGCTAACACGATAAACTATAATTAGGTGGAATAAAACGAGTAATATAATGCATATTTCTAGTACATATGCTATGATGAAATTATATTTTTCTGTGATGGACTACCATGACGTGTGTTGTATGGTGAGTTGTTGATACTATGATGATACTACGTTATGACTATGATGATATGATGATTGTTGTGATGATGTCATGTGTGTGTGTGTGTATATATATATATATATGTATGTGTGTGTGTGATGAAATATGAAGGATTCATGGATGATGATGTGTTTTGACTAGTTGTGGTCATGTTTGTTTTGTTATTGTGCATCATGCATTCATGACATATTTTAGGACTTCGATCCAATGATATTGTTAAGACTTCGGTCTCGTGGTTTTGATACGACTTCAGTCCAGTGAAGTTTATAGGATGAATAATCTAGTGAAGGCCTCACTCCTATAATGTGAATTTGATGCAAATTGTGACATGCTCTGGTTCCAAGTGAGTATTTATCTTATTGGTGGGGATCTTTGGAGATAACAATGACTGAGTCATCAATAAAATTTTGGTACCACATGCACGAATCCAATGAAGTTTCATTGCATTATGTGTGGTATTGCATGATTATTTTCTAGAGTGATGTTTTGTGAATATTAGTTTATGATAGTTGTTATCTAATGCTATTACCATGTGTTTTATGAGAATTATAATTGTTATGAAGGCGTGAGTATGACATTATGCTTTGATGATGTGGTGTTTTACCTTGGTGTAGTATTTTAACTACCATATTTACTTCTTATGTCTTTTATAATGATTATGATTTACTCACCCTTTCTGCTTGGAAATGTTGTCTCTATACATGGGTAACTTGTAGGTAATCAAGAATAGACGTATAAGCTCGAAGATAGCTTTATGGAGTCTTTTAGTTGCTTTATCGTAAACAAATAGGGTCTTGCTCTAATATGTAACATTAGAGTCTTGGGATCCTTTGAATTAAATATAACATTCTTCTTGACCTGATTTAGTTGAGAATATATTATTTTGTCCTAAGATATTTTATAGTTCAAACTTATGAACAAGGAAATGTGATGATACTTGATTTTTCTTAAGTTTTTATATGATGATGTTTTGAGACAATAAATTACACTGCAAAGTGTTGAAGTTTTGTTATTATATGATTGAAAGAGATAAATGCATTATTTATGAGATTCTATGTTACAGAGCATGATATGTTTTACATATATGATGTCTTATATGAAGATGTGACACCCTTGTTGGTGAAATACTCTGATTGATTGCATATAATATTTATGGGATTTAGAAGGGTGTCACACTACTCCTTAGACAAAGATCTAAGCACTTTAAGATTAAGTTCATCGTTAGTAAGGATCTTACCAAGTTCCTTTAAATGATTTTTCAAATGAACGAATTTTTTCTCCAAGTTAATATTGGATTCTCCAGGATACATTATGAATAACTCATATTCTTGACTTAAAGTATTCAATCTTGATCTTTTAACTTCACTTGTTCCTGCATGAGTTTCTACCAATGTATCCCAAATTTCCTTTTTTGTTGTGCATGTTGAAACTCAAAAGAACTCATCCATGTTAGAGTACCTTGAAGAATTTTATTTATTTCTTATTGTAGATAAATTTTTATTCATCATCTTTATCCCATGAACCTTCAGGTTTTTGGAGTTCCAACGCCATTTACAAAACATGTAGGAACGCGAGGACATCTGACAACAACTTTCCAAACTCCTTTTTCTTGAGATTCTAAATGTACCTTCATGCGTATTTTCCAGAAGTTTAAATATTCACCATAAAACAGTGGAGGCTTGTTATTGCTACCATCGGATTGAAAACCAAATTTATATATGTGGGAGCCATTCTGAATCGTTAGGAACAAGTTACCTATAACCTGCTCTGATACCAATTGTAATTAATAAGTGCATCTAAGAGGGGATGAATTAGACACTTTGAATTTTATCAGTTTTTAGCTTTACACCATAATGTTCTATAACTTTTTCTAAAGGTGAATTGCAAAAGTGTGAACCACCATCACTTACCAATACCCTTAGCACACCAAAACGTGAAAATATGTTTTTCTTCAAAAAATTTATCATGGTTTTGGAGTCGGATTTGGGTGAAGCAATTGCCTCTACCCACTTTGACACATAGTCAACGGCCACAAGAATGTATTCATTAGAAAAAGACGGGGGAAATAGGCCGACGAAATCAATGCCCTAACAATAAAAAACTTCTACTTCTAACATGTTGGTTTTAGGCATTTCATCTCGTTTGCCTATTCTTCCACTTCTTTGGCATTTGTCACAGCTTTTTGCATGCTCATGGGCATCTTTGAATAATGACGGCCAATAAAATCCCGATTGTAGGACTTTGGTGGCTATTCGCAAACGCTATAGTGCCCTCCATATGGAGAGTTGTGACAATGCCAAAGAATGTCCTTGGATTCTTCACTCGACACCCACCTTCTCAAGATGTTGTCCACACCTACCTTGAACAAGTATGGGTCATCCCACACATATTGCTTGGAATTTGATAAGAATTTCTTCTTTTGATTACTAGTGAGGTCTTCCGGTATCAAACCAGTTACCTTATAATTAGCAAAGTCGGCAAACCAAGGCCTCACTTGAATCACATAAAGTTTCTCATCTAGAAATTCTTCTCTCACCTCCTCTTCTTTCTTTATAATGTCTACATTGACCAATCATGACAAGTGATATGCTACCAAGTTTTCAGAACCTTTTTTATCCCGGATTTCCAAATCAAATTCTTGTAACAATAGAATCCAACAAATTAATCTTTGTTTGGAATTCGGATTAGTTAGCAAATAGCCGAATGGTCAGTGTAAACTACAACTTTTGAACCGATCAAATAAGCTCTAAAATTTTCCAATGCATACACTATAGTTAGTAATTCTTGTTCGGTTGTTGCATAATTGAATTGTGCTCAGTTAAGACTTTACTAGCATAATGGATAACATGAAAATTTTTAGCTCTTCTTTGACCCAAAACCGCACCAACCGCATAATTGTTTGCATCACACGTGAGTTCAAAATCAAGTTTTTAATTAGGTGCAACGATTACGGGTGTGGTGATTAACTTTTCCTTCAGCTCATGGAATGCTCTTAGACAAGACTCATCAAAATTAAATTGTTTACCTTTGTTGAGTAAATTACTCAAGGGCTTTGATATCTTTGAAAAATCTTCTATAAAATCTCGCATGTCCAAGAAAACTTCTCACTCCTTTTATGTTGATTGGTGGTGGCAGCTTTTCAATAACTTTGACTTTAGCTTTATCCACTTCAAGCCCATTTGATGAGATTTTGTGACCAAGAAATACACCTTTGGTGACCATAAAATTACACTTTTCCCAATTGAGCACAAGGTTTGTCTTCACACATCTCTCTCCAACACAACATCAATATTTTTCAAGCACAAGTCAAAAGATGCACCATAAATGGAAAAATCATCCATAAACACCTCGATGCATTCTTCGATCAAATATGAAAATATTGCTTGCATACACCGTTGAAATGTTGTCGGTGCATTACATAATCCAAATTACATCCTCCAATAAGCAAAAATTCCAAAAGGACATGTAAAATCCGTCTTCTCATGATTTGTCGAATTCACCAAAATTTGATTATATCCCGAATAGCCATCGAAGAAACAATAGAAATTTTTACTGGCTAACTTTTCCAACATTTGGTCCATGAAAGGTAGCGGAAAATGGTCTTTCCTTGTAGCTTGATTCAACCTCCTATAGTCAATGCACATTCTCCACCAAGTTACCGTCCTAGTTGGGATTAATTCATTCATATCATTACGGACAACCGTCATACCACCTTTTTTCGGAACTACTTGCACCAGACTCACCTATTCACTATCGGAAATAGGATAAATCATCCCGGCCTCTAATAGTTTCACCACTTCTTTTCTTAATACCTCCTTCATCGATGGATTTAATCGAATTTGAGGTTGTGCTACGAGTTTGAAATCATCTTCCATCATTATCGTGTGAATGCAATAGGCCAGACTAATACCCTTTAAATTGGACAACACCCAATCCAGTGCATCTTCAATCTTTTTCAGCACTTGAATCAATTTATGCTCCTCCTTTGGAGATAAGGTATTGCTAATGATCACCGATTTAGTGAAATTATCACCAAAAAAGACATATTTCAAATGTGGGGGCAACATCTTCAATTCTAACTTAGACTCTTCCACCTTCTTTTCCACATGCAACTCTTCAATTTTCTCTTCACGATGATCAATTTCTCCACAAGCTTCCAATTCATCCAAAATTTCATCAATTTCTTTTTCTTCAATTTCAGACGAAATATTGTGAGCTCCAATGAGAGACCTCTCTAATATATTAGAAAGATGGACATGATTTGCAACTTCCATGATTTCTTCTTCGGTAGCATCGATTCGGAAAATATCATGCTTGTCTTTAGGATGCTTCATGGCTTCGAAAAGATTAAAAGTTACCTCTTCATCTTGCACTCTCACCTTCATAAGCCCATCATCAATGTCAATCATCATCTGGGCGGTCTTCATGAATGGTCTTCCAAGAATTAATGGTACATCCCTATCTTCCTCCATGTCAACCACCACGAAATCCACCAGAAATAAGAATTTGTCTACTTTCACTAGCATGTTTTGAGCAACTCCATATGGTGAAGTAGTAGACTTATCGACTAGCTGCAAAGTCATCCTAGTAGACTCCATCTCAATATTCCCCAATTTTTTAACAATGGATAAAGGAATCAAATTGATGCTAGATCCCAAATCAGTTAAACCATTTCCAATGTAAGTATCGCCAATAGTTACCGGTAGGATGACTCGCCCTGGATTGACTTCCTTTCTTGGGAGAGTTATTTTGGATTATGTTACTACAATGGGCATCAAGCAAGATTGCATCATTATCCGTGTATCTCTTTTTCTTGGTGAGGATATCCTTCATGAATTTGGCATATTTTGGCATTTGCTCCAATGCTTCGGCAAATGGAATATTTATTTGAAGTTGCTTAAATATATCCATAAACCGAGCATAGTGCCTTGCTCCTTCTTTGATGGTGCCTGTGGATATGATAGATGTTGGATGAAAATTATGCTCACTCCTTTATATCCTCTTTTATTCTTCTTTGTATTTTTCTCTTTCTTTTTAATTCTCCCACCATCTTCTTTCTCTTTTTCAACTAAGTCATCCTCCACTTTTTCTTCTAACTCCTCTTTATCATCTTCCACCACCACTTCATTTTCCTTATTTTCAATGACAACTTCATCATCATCCTCAATTACAACTTCATCATTTATTCCCTTGCTCACCTATTTAACACTTTTAGTAACAATTGCTTTACAATGCTCCTTCAGATTGGTATGAGTGTTGGCGGAAAAAGAAGGCCCCGATTGTTTTTCGGCCAATTGCTTTGCAAGCTGCCCCACTTGATTTTCTAGGTTCTTGATGGCAGCCACATTGCTCTTTTTTTTTTCCATGGAAACTTGCATGAATTGGTTGAGAGTGTCTTCCAATTTTGAGCTTCCACCTTGAGATTGTTGACTTTGAGGATTTAAACTTTGATATGGACTTTGATGTTGATAATGTTGATTGTTGAATCTTGATGGTTGATATCCTTGGTTGTTCCTTTCATATGAGTTTTTGTGATGTGGAGGTTGCCTTTGATAGCATTGACTTTGGTTGTTCACATAATTCACTTCTTCTCCTTCGGGAGATGGGAAATAACCGGTAGGATGGTCACCTTGACAAAGCTCACAACATGCCACTTGATGCTTAACTTGATCTCCTTGTATCTCTTTCATTTGTTATGGGAGTTTGGGCATTTGTTGAGTGAGTAACTCTACTTGTTGTGAAAGTAGCTTATTTTGAGCAAGAATGACATCATTGGTGTTTAATTCAAGAACACCCGACTTCCTTTGTGAAGAACCACAATCATGTTGACTTTAAAGATCATTGAGTGTCATCCGGTCAATAATAACTATAGCATCCTCCATACTTTTTGACATTAAAGAACCACCCACCATAACATCTAAAAGTGTTTTGTGTACCAGTTGAAGTCCATTTCGGAATATGTGGATTTGAGTGAGTTCATCAAAACCATGACCTTTTCAATTCCTTAGCATAGAATTGAATCTTTACCAAGCCTCATTTAGATACTCATTGCCTCCTTGAGTAAATACCGCAATCGTCGTTTTAGCTTCCATGAATCGGGATTGAGGAAAATAACTTTCTAGAAACTTTTCTTCTAATAAATTCCACTCTTTTGATCAAGGTACCACTCTTTTTCTTTTCCAATTAAAGAATGTGGAACCAATCTCGACTAATTCTTAACGAGTCGAGTTTGAGCTGACAAAAAGTTTGTGATGAACTTAAACTCGAACTCGGCTAATTCTTAACGAGTCAACTAAACCAAGGCGAGTTTGACTCGACTCGACTCATTTCCAACATTAATACTAATTGTTTTGGTAAAATTTTCAAATCTTTTAATTCCAAAAATATCCTCTTTTTCCCTAAACTTCCAAAACTATAAATACTTCGTTCATGCATCATTCCAACTTATATAATAAATAGTGATGCCAACAGGAAGAATCAATC
This sequence comes from Vicia sativa, assembly GCA_021764765.1. Classification (NCBI taxonomy): domain Eukaryota; kingdom Viridiplantae; phylum Streptophyta; class Magnoliopsida; order Fabales; family Fabaceae; genus Vicia; species Vicia sativa. The sequence goes on along the minus strand of CM038793.1, from coordinate 46,509,520 downwards.
GATCATGAACATAGTGAGAATCATGTTAAAAGGGAAGAAATTTCCAAGAGTTATTCGGAGAATCGGTGTCCACATGTTGATATTTATTGAATAGGTTTCTAATAAAGAAGTTTAAGAATATAACATTGGAAGAAGCTTGGTCCCGATTGACACTGAACATGATTCACTTGAGAGTGTTTAGCTCGACGACGTATCAACATGTGCTGGGTAGACTTAGAAAGAAGTTTGGTGACAAGGGATAATTAATGATACTTGTAGGATATCACTCTAATGGAGGTTACAAGTTGTATGATGTAGTGAGTATAAGAACCGTGACCAACTGAGACATGATATTTGACAAAATCAAGCAACAACAACAACCTGTAACCTATTACTAGAAAGTTGTAACCAATTACAACAATGAGGAAACAATTCTTAGAGTGCTTGATAGTGCAAAAGCCCCCGTCGAAGCTTGAATGGAAGAGAATGTGAGAAGATAAACAAGGAAAAAAGGTTTGCCTCAAAGACTCCAAGATTGTGAGCTATTCTGAGATAACAAAGTTAATGATGATGGTGATTTTTTCTATTTTGTACTTATGGCCGAATCTGAACCCGTTAAAATGGAAGAGGCATTTAGTGATCCAAAATGAATTTTTGTTATGAAGGAGGAGCTAGAATCAATTGAGTATCATAAGTCCAAGAAGGGTCTGCTCATGTACCAAATAAGGTATGCGCTTGATATTTGTAAGATGTTTGATATGGATCACAGTAATGATGTCATTACTCAGGCTGAACCCAGGTTGTAGTTGTCGAAGAATGGTGATGAGAAAGATGTTAATCAAAAAATGTATAGGAGGTTGATTGGATCCTTGCGTTACTTATGTAATACGCGGCCAAATTTGGCGTTTAGGTATTAGTATTGTGAGTAGATTCATGGAGAGACCAAAGGTGTCTCACTTTACAACAATTAAGCGGAGATTCTAAAATACAAAAAAAAGATCTATTGGCTGCAAAATTATTTTTCTCGCAATGGACATGTGCATGGAATGGAATTTTCTTAATTTTACTGATTCTAATTAGTGCGGAGATAAAGATGATAGAAAATGTGCAACTGAAGACATCGTTATATTCAGTGAAACACCAATCTCATAGTGTTCGAAGAAGGAATCAATATTAACACTCTCTTCTTGTGAGGTTGAGTACATTGCCTCTTTGTTGTATGTGTGCTAGACTGTGTGGTTAATGAATATATTGAAGAAGCTAGGAAGCAAAGAGGGTAACACTGTAACACTCATGGTTGATAATGTTTATGCTATAAACCTTACTAAGAATTCAATTATAGATGGGAGAAGCAAGCATATTGAGACGATGATTCACTATTTGAGAGAACTTGCTAGTGAAGGAAGGTTGAGATTGAGATATTGTAAAAGTAAAGGTCAAGTTTCCTATTTGCTGACCAAATGAGTCACAATTGAAGTGTTCAAGAGATTGAAGAAGAACGTGGATATGGAAGTATTGGCTAGGATTTTCTACAAGCCTCAAATCTCAACATAACAAAGGGAAATATGAGGAAACTTTTAGTGAAGATTTTGATGATGTTAAGGAGCATGGTCGACATACATACTAACAACATTTCGACATGAAGGCGGTGAACTAGGATGTCGAAATATAGCCTAAAGAAAGGGTTATGGACTTAGTTGTTTTTCCAAGCAGCAAGTGTAGACATTTTGAACAAGGTAATTGAAATATACGACGTGGTTGAATGGCCACTTTTTGGCTTTGTTTGTATTAAGAGGACGCATGGAAGTGATTTTTGAAGCAAAAGACATGCAATGAAGAACATGACATTCAGTGAAAAAACCCGCCTTTAGCAGTTATTAGATTTCACTATTAATAGTAATTTTAATAATAGAATTAGGGATGCCAAATTTACTATCAAACTCACAAAGACTCAGAGTACCAAGTGAATAGAGAAATGAGTTTTAAGAGTGCAATTTATGTTTGACCACCAGTTTATATTTATGCAAAGCTTTACTTTTGAATTTACATTCTTATTTTGTTCTTTTCATTGTCGAACTCCTTACTTTTTTAGTCAAGTTTCACTTCAACTTATTTAACTTTCATAAAGTGATTTCGGTCGCTGTCGAAATCATTCATACTCTCACTGTCTACACATTATTTGAAAAACCTCACACACTATGTTCTTAGACTCCCTAGTCGGTCTTGCAAGTAATCTTTAATAAGAGACTAGCGGTGTTTATCAAATTTCAGGATAAACATGAAGACTTGGAGCACTTGAATTAAGGTGGTATGTTGTAAAAACATCAATAGTTCAAGTGTTGTTACCGATTACTACATTTTGGTATCGGTTATAGGGTGTAGTGTTTTTGGTTGTTAGAGCAGTTCAAACAGATTACCACATTTGGGTAACTGTTTACCATTGTGTTAAAACTATTTTTTGAAACAACTGTAATCGGTTGCATGTTTGGCATAACCGGTTATAGGCAGTTAGTTTAAGTTTTTCAGTTTTATTAGTTGTGTTCCAATCAATTGTAATTTATATAAATACCTAACAAATATATCAATCAATGTTAATATGCATTTTTACCCTCAATTAATCTCTCTAATTCTCACTTAATCTCTTCTTTTCCACATTCAATTTACTCTATTTTTCACCAACCTTTTAATTTCAAGTTCTAATAATAACCTATAAGGCGCTTTAGGCTAATTCATATTATTCTTATTCTAAATGAAATGTTACATATTAAATTGTGACTTAACTAATAAATAAACCAAATTAAATAATTATGGAGATCTCATAAGAGAAAATCTCAATCAATTTTAATGATAACACATTTTCCATAAAAAAGTTGGTCAAATCTACATCACATACTTCTGCTACCATCATCACACAGTGTAAGCTTTTAGTGAGCATCCCACCCACTAAGACTTGTTTGGGAAGGTACATTTATGCTTTACCCTATCACTCACCATTATTGAATAAACCAAACCAATAACTCATCCAGTGAAACATGAAACACCAAATACATGTGATTCAATTTGATAAATATTTATTATAATTAACAAGAGTTCATTTTCTAAATTATAAAGCAACATATATCCAATTATTCAATCTTAAGCAAATACATCATTTGCCAATTACATAGCTATTATTGGAATTAATTACATCTGTGAAGCCAAAGATTCAACTTGAGCTTTTCCACAAGGGCCTTTCGTCCTAATATAAAGTCTATATTCATCATAGGTCATTGGTGGATAAAGGGCTGGCTTTTCTTCTGTCACAAGCTCCTTAGCTGGTTGAATGAGCAAATCACTTTTAGGATTGTAAAACATTGCCAATGAGACACGATCTTGTATTGGATTCACAATCACCCTGTGTTCTACACTCTTGTATATTGCATTGCTCATTACCTAAAAACATTATAAACATGAGGTTAATTCAATAGTTATTAATCATTTACAACCACTGATTGTCAAAATCTCAATGTCAATTATATTAACTTTGACTAAGAGAGAATACTCATTGTGCACACTTTTTAAGTGGAGTACTATATAATCATTATAATTTGATACACCTTTTTATTTGTTCATGGTGTTTTCAAAATCGAACCATAATAAAATGTTATCCAAATCAAACCATTTCAATTTATCTAAAATCGAATCTAATAAAAATTATTATATTGATACTATTGGTTGACTTTTTTTTCTTCAAAACCAAACCATTTCATATAAGTGAATATTTAAACTTTTTTAATAAAAAAAGTTAAACTTATTTTTAATATTTGGTTCAATTCTAAAATTAATTGTGCAACATAGTTCAATTTACTTACAAAATATAATATTTAAGTTATTTTAACTTCCAGTTAGGTTTAAATTTGAGGTTTTGGTTTGGTACAAAAAATTTCTAGCTGTCTTTAATGCTAACTGTATCAATGCAGATTATGAGTTGTAACAACTTGACTAGTAAATTATAGAAAGATGTAGGACCTGAATTTGGTCACCAATGTTGATGATAAAAGCATTAGGGACAGGATTAACAGTGATCCAATCATTTCCTTTTCTTACTTGAAGTCCTGACACAAAATCATCAGGTAGAAGAATAGTCATACCACCAGGGTCTGAGTGAGAAGACAGCCCTAAAGTAAGGTCAGGTTGTGGACACTTTGGATAAAAATTAACCCTTAAGCAAGCACCAAGCTCATTCTCTCCCCCAAATGCCTTCATAAGAAAATCTTCTTTCAAGCCAAGATTTGTTGACATTAACTCCAATATTTTTCCTCCTAGCTTAACCACTTCTTCACTATATTCATTAATCACTTTCCTGAAAAATTTGAAGTGCAAAGTTTTACATCAATTGCTTTTTATGGATAGTGATAAAAATGTACCATAAATTAAAGTATTTGTATTTATATGAGAAAATGTACAACATACATTTATTTAAAATAGACACTTAGCCAAATATAGATATATTTCCTTATTATTATACATAGATAAAATTAGGTCTTAAATTATTATTTTCAAAAAATATACTATACGACTCGTGTTTGCATGAAAAGGAGAAAAAAATTGAATATACATGGTCAAAATTTGCACAAGTGAAAGAGACTCTTCATTGTGTAATAAATATATGGTAAATGATTTATAACACCAAGTTTGCTTTTATTTGTTTATTTATTAAATTATATTTCTATTGTTAAGATATATTTTATCTATCCACTTCAAGTATGAACCAAAACAAAGTCATGTATGAATGTTTAAATTATATATTAATCTGAAGTTATTTAATCATATAATTACTTGTTTAATAACATGCGGGTATAGAGTGTACCTACGTGTATTGTACGTGTGAAAAATTAATGATATATCAAATATTAATTTTGATAGGTCCCATACTTTCAAAATCTTACCTACTTACTGATATAATCCTAACCCTTTTTAATGATATTTTTAAGATTATATCTATATATATATATATATATATATATATATATATATATATATATATATATATATATATATATATATATATATATATATATATATATATATATATATATATATATGTATAATTTTCCATTAAATTCTATTGACTACTATTATTTAGGTTGAATCAAATATACCTTGAAAAAGTTATTCATAATTATGATTTCAACACTTTTAACATGTGTTTATTTATATACACTATACTTTAAAGAAGAACATATTTTTAACATGAGTCGTATCACTTTACAAATGTCAAGTTATACTAATAACTATTCTTTCTCAAAGATCGAACATTTTTGTTTAAAATCTAGTAGGGGCCACTACAACACAGAAGTAAAAGGGTACGGACTAAAAAAATTATTTTATTATTTTATTTTTGAAGTTTAATATTTTTAAATATTTTTCAAATTATGCTAGTTTAAACATAAATTATGACCAAAATATTTTTGAAAATTAATTTCTATTTATTTTTAATATCCAATAGTTAACAAAAGAAAGTGTGTTGATCCTTACCTACTTTTTAAAAGCTAATTTTCTATTAAATAAAAGTAAAATAGAGAATATTTATCAAAAATATATCTAATTGCTTCTTAATAATAAAATAAAGTGTTTAATTAATTGCATATTATTATTATTATTATTCTTGTGCATACCTCAAGGATGATGGAAGTGCAGGCCACTTAGCTTGATTCCTAAGAGAAGGAGGCATATAATGAAGAAAAAAATAGTCACTCCAATCCAAAATAGCACCCTTTTTCACTCCCAACCTACTACCATAACCCTCATAGGTACTAGGAGAGTTAGCAAACTCTTCTTTCACTTCAAGTGGAAGGTTAAAGAACTCACGCCACACTTCCTTAGCACTCTTCATCAACTCATGGTCAATCCCATGGTTCACAACTTGGAAAAAACCCCACTCTTTACACGCCTCCGAGACGTTCTTGAGCACTGTCTCCCTGAGAACTTGATCCTCACTAGAGACGTGCTCAAGGTCAATCAAAGGTATGTTGATATTAATATGATCATTTTGAGAGTTAAAGTTGGTTTTAGATGGTCTTTGAGAAGGTGGTTTGATGTAGCATGATGGAATTGAGTTTAGGCCACTTTCGGCTAAGGATTGGACTCGAACAATAGGCTCTGGCCATGTTTGTGCACAAGTTATCATTTTTGTTTGAGTTCTTGGGGTATGGATGAAAGTAGAGAAACAAAGAGAGACAAAGAGGGATTTGAAGGAGAGAGTGTGGTTTTGTTGTAGTGTGATTGAGAGTTAGCAAGAGTGGGCTATATATAGATAAGAGCACGAGGGATATTAATTTCGGCGCCGTGATCAAATTGAGTTGCAAGTGGATTGTGCTCGTATTGTATTAATTTTTCTAACGTCGACTAAGTGTGTGTCGAGTAAAAAAATCAAACTTTTTTATTTTAACAAGTTTCGAAGTTGCTAGCTTGTGTCCTTGACTTGTCTCCTTGGAATACAAGTTAAATAATCAATAATAAAAAGCACTATTAACTTTACGAAAATTTGAATGCATATAATACAAAAAAAAATAAAAATCATGTTTAGTATCTACTACTAACAACTCTTTTAAAAGCACGTGTAGTCTTTGCTAAAAAGTTTTTATATAATTATAAGTGTCATTTTTTTCTTTTACAAGTATACTCTTCTATCAAGTAGAATGCCACGCATGATCCACCAACCATAAAAATTAAATAAAATAATCTTTTGAAATATCCAGTAGAAAAATAAATAAATTTGATATAAAAGTCTCATAATCGCAAAATAATAAAATTGATTTAACAATTCTAAAGTGACATAAAACATGCAATAAAAAAAATAACAGTCTCTAATATTACATATCAAAGCAGCTCTACTAAATATCCAAATAATAAAGCAAGTAAGGAGATAAATGGCACAACATCTTGCTTATCAATTTTATTATTAAATTCATAAATTATTCCTTTTCCCCTTATTATTTTGACTCAGAGCATTTTGATCCCATACATGTTGGTGACGAGCTTGGATTCTGAGGTCTTAGTGTCATTGAGTTTTTGACTCATATTTAGAGAGATTGATGACTTAGAGATCAAGAGAGACGGTTAGTTTGTTTAGATAAAAAGAGAACGATATAATTCTTCTATGGAAGCAAAAAAGTCTTGAAAATAAGTTGGAATAGATATAGATTGCCTTATTTCACGTGCAATAATGATCACAAGAGATAGAAAGTTTATTTTTCATGCTTCCTTAGTATTGATTGTAGTAATTTGTACTAGACTTATCCTTTGTTGGAAACAATGCTTCAATATTTTGTCTATCATTTTTCCAATCCCACGGTCATAACTAAGATTTCTCTTTTCACTCTTCATACACAAGGTGTTATTACCTAGACTTTTCATTTGTGTGGATTTCATGAGAGACATATGAAGTATCTTCAAGACATGATGAAGCATCTTATGAGACATGTTGCCTATTTGGAAATGTCTATAGATTTTCCCTATTTCACTTATGATATTTCTCTCAACGCAATAAGAGGACAAATGGATCCCGTTACCTTGGAAAGTATTTAAGGTATATTTGTTTCCTATATGTAAAGTGGTCCTTTGAAATAAGGATTGCAAGGAAATTAAAGTCAAGGTGGTCGAAATTTGGTTTTGTCAAAACTAAAGAATTCAAATGTTCAATACGAATTAAAAGCTAAGAGTTAGCAAAAAGGAAATTCGACGCTTGTGGCGAGCAAGTTCGTCGAAATTGGCTTTGTCGACCAGAGGGAGTCCAAGACTTAGAGGAATTTGGATTATTTAGTTGTGCTAGTAGATAGTGTCGAAGCAAATCTAGAAGTGGAGAGATTTGAAATTTGAAGTCACTAGCAGTTGTAAGTAGTTTTGTTCTGATTAAGCGCGAAATAGGTGGCGAAATCTTGAGGAGCAGTTGTCTTAGGTTAAAAAAAAGTGTCAAGTAGATAGTGTGCATAGGCAGTTATGTTGTAATCACTATAAATAAAGGATCCAGTGTAGGATTTTGGGTGTTTATTTATACTAAAATCACTTGTCAAACTCTACTATTCCAAGCGTAAGGAAGCGGAGAGTGCAGAAGTGTTTGATGTACGTGAATCACCATATTTATTTCAATGCAAATCTTTTACTTTTCACTTGTTCCTTTTGAATCTTTTACTTGCTTTCTATTAATTTTTGAACAATCACTTTACGTTATCATTTGCTTCGTATAAACGCCTTCTGTTGGTCACGAGTCACCTAGTTGGTTGAATCAAATTGTCACTTATTTCATTTAAACGTCCTCTATCGGTCACGAGTCACCAATCAGTTGGTCGAATTATAGTGTGGAAACTTCATTTATACTTGTTCCTTAATTTTTAGAAAACTGTTTTTCATAGTAAGGATTTTGACAGAATAAGTAGTTTTCGATCTCTTAGCACATGGCTTCAGATCAACTAGTCGATCTTGCAAGTAACCCTTGGTTTTTAGGGCTTTGGGAAGACTAGCGGTTGTTTACCATTTTCCATAGTAAACAAATTGGCACACCTGGTGGGACCAGTGCTAAGATATTTTCTTAAATGTTAGAAAGTTTATGAAACTTAGAAGTGGTAAGTTAATCAAAGAGTATAATAAACCACCAACTAGGAGAAATACACCAAGGATGACTATTCTTGTCACCGTGAACATAGACGAAGCACCGTCACGAATGTTAAGCACTACTGATCCAGTAATTTCCCAAATTTCACCTTTTCCCCCTCTAACGGCACTGGCGTTGATTGCAGTCTCAACGTCTATTCCTCAGGCTCCACCAGTGAGTTCAGGGCCTATGATGGCTACGAACTCCATACCTAATGTACCCCGTTTTGGTACCGCTGATCCTGTTTATGAAATGTCGTATTCCATGATGCCAAGATATCAATCGACATCTAACACAACAGTGGTGTCAGATAATGTTCAAAATATGAACTCTCCCTTACAAGGATCTGTGCCAGGAGGAAATAGAAATAACCAAAATAGAGAAATGCTTTCTCATCCAGTATTGCCACCTCTTACTAATACATCTGTAGCGGTGTTAAGGCAACAAATAGATGATAGTAACCATGAGTTAGTTAACATGTTGGCTAATCAAATAGGTATTGTATTTAATCCTATAGTGCAGGAGTCGGCTAAGACTAATAGATAGTCTATAACGCCCCGTTTTATTTAATATCGTATTATATTAATATTTTTGAGTTACCGTTAGACGATTGTTTTGGCGACGAGAATATTTATATTAATCGATATATCTGTTAATATATTTGGCGACGTTTCGTTCGGGTTCGAAAAAAATATTATTCGGACCGATATTTAATTCCCCGAAGTTATTTTAATTAATTGAGTTAATAATATTATTAGATATTATTAAGGTGTTAATTAATAAGACACGTATGGACAATCCGATTGTGATGTTGACGATTATGATTAATGCCGGTTATTAGGAATGACTTTCGTGGGGATTATTGGTGTTTGACTATTTTTCCGTATTTGGAATTTGGTGAATAAATTGATAATGATGTGGGGTGATTAAACATTATATTTGCGACATTTTATTTATAACGAATACTTGATGATATGCGATGCGATGATATGTTTATCTTGATGTGGATAAATATGGCGATGTGGACTTTATGTCAATTTTGATGAGCGATGATGATGTTTTTGTTGTGTCGTGTTTGTGATGTTGTATTGTCGAGTCAGATACATTGCATAGGCGACGAGGGCTTTTATGCCAAGCGACGATGGACTTTATGCCGAATGTTCCTAATTATGGACTAAGCGACGGGTACCACATGCATAATATAGTCGTGTCTAATGGAGTCGGTTATGTTTATGTTTGAGTCGTTTGGCGTTGAGTTTAATTGATGGCTTATGTTGATTTGCGAGGATATATAATATTTCGTGTTGATATGAGTATAATAATTATGGGACGAAATTAAAGTGTTAATTTTATACACTAAATGCTAATTTAAAGTATGTAAGATTTTAATATATGTTGACATACTCTTATTAACTTATATCAATTATAATCTCAAAACTATTTATATATTTTATCATGCCTTTAATTATATGTTTTGGAGTATCTCACCCTTTACTTGTTTCGCCGTTGCCTTTATATTGGTAACGTGTAGGTGATCCACGAGGATGATGAGGATTAGCTCGAGTCTCTTTATTTTGAGTCGCTCTGCTCTGATCGTAGTAACACTCGGGTTTTGAGCGACGTTATTATTTTGATAGGATAGTTTATGTATACTATCTTATGATGTTATAACTTTAGGTATCGATGATAACATGATGATATGTATATTTTGTGAACACATCCGATGTGCTATGAATAGTCATATGTTTATATGATGATTTATGATATGAATCGGTATATCCGTCTTTTGATTTTTGTGATGTGCATTATAATGCAAAGTGATGAAAACACGAATATGTGATGCCTCAATTTATGTTGGATGAAATTTTGAAACTCTGATTTTATTATTAATTACGAGGGGTAAAATTGGGGTGTTACATAGTCCACTGAAACGAATCGACAGGTGATTGCACAATTAACACGTTTGTGTAATTTCCTGGGTACTCCCCCAGCGCCTGTTCAACAAGCGCCACCTGCGGTTCGATTAGCTGCCCCTATGCAACAAGACATGGGGGCAATAGAGGATGAAACTTTCCATTAGGGACAAGTAGTAATTCCTCAGCCTCAAAGAAATTAGGTAGTCGACCCACCAAGAGTGTTGGTTAATCGACACCAAGAGGCTGATCAAATCATTGATCAAATTTGACAAGAGGATTTAGCCGTGGAAAACAACTTAACCACTATTGTTGAAATAATCATGGCCAAGAATGGTATGGATACCACACTTCAGAGGCCAAAATATTCTTCCCCTTTATCTGAGTATATTTTGCAGACTGAAACACCTAGGGGATGGAAAATTCCTAAATACACTAAGTTTAGGGGTGAATCTGGTGAGTCGACAGTAGAACATATTGCTAGATATTTAACTGAGTCGGGGGATATGGAAAATAATGAAAACCTAAGGGTCAAAAATTTCCCTTTATCCCTTACTAAGGCAACCTTCACATGGTTTACAACCTTACCCCCAAATTCAATTGATTCTTGGACTAAGTGGAAAAACTTTTTTATGAACAATTTTATGAGGGACATTCAAAAATCAGTTTGGTAGAATTATCAAACATCAAAAGAAGGTTTGTTGAAAGTATTGATGACTATTTGAATAGGTTTAGGTCGTTGAAGATAAGATGCTTTACTCAGGTGCCTGAACACGAGCTTGTTCAAATGACTGCTGGTGGTTTATACTATTCCATTAGGAAGAAAATAGACCCAACCTTCGTGAAAAGTATGTCGCAATTAGCTGATAGAGTTCGACATCTTGAGCGTATGAGACTAGAAAAAGTCAGACATACTAAGGCTAAAAAAGAAAAAGTAGCTTTGTAAATTTTGATGACACATATCATATTTATGAGGCTGACTATATCTCACCAACAGAGGTAAAGGTCGACGTGGGTGAAATGAAGCCAGGGCCTTCATATGAATGTAAATTATTATTTCCTGCTAAAGGAAAAAATATTGTCGAAAACAATCCAAAATTTCTAGCAAAACTTATACTTTTGATGTCACTAAATGTGAAGAAACTTTTGATTTGTTGGTTAAAGATGGTCAAATTTTAGTACCTCCAGGTGCTAAATTACCACCATTAGAACAACGACAGAAAATAGGTTTTTGTAAATTTCATAACTATCTTGGTCACACAACCTCTCAATGTTTTCTTTTTAGGGATCATTAAGCGGTTCAATTAGCTTCCCCTATGCAACAAGACATGGGGCCATGCTTACCACTAAAGTGTAATCATGACCAACATTAATGGTCCCACGTCTCGAAGCGGAAAACGTGGTACACTATCATGATTGTGTTACGTCACGAAAAGAACAGAACAGTAACTCACTTTTTGGAGTAGTGGAAACGACTTGGTCGAATTAGAGTGCGACATTTAATAGATGTGATTATCTCATACGGTCGAAATGTGAAAATTCGAAAATGGCATCTCTGGGGGGCATTTTGTTACCTTGAAATTTCTTAAGGTATTCAAAAGTCCATATTAAATGTAAACGTCTTTGTAAATTAAGGGTCGATCCTTAGAGAATAAGGTTTCTTTAGAAGATTGAAATATATGACCAAGAAGAATACTAAATCAAGCATGTAAAAAAAGAGGCATGTCGACCAAAGGGACAAAACGTGGAAATTGGTCGATTCGAACAAAATATTAAATAGCGAGGGAGATAGTCGAAGTTGAGCCCAGACGGTTATGGAGGATTTTGGACTTAGAGGCATTTCATTTTTTTTCTCTCGATGAAGGAAAGCGTCGAGGTTAGGAGCGGTTTACTTTTAGAAGCCAGAAGTGGGAAAAAGTTTAAAGTCCAAGATCGTGGACAGTTATTAGAGCTTTGTATTGTTTAAGCGTCAAACAGGTGGCGAAATCTTGTGAAGCGGTTTCTTCAAGTTTCGAACGCCAGCCGTAGATTGTTTTATGCAATGACTTTGTAAACGTTATAAATAAGTCATTTCAATGTAAAATCTGGTGTGTTCACTTGTATACTCAAAGTACTTGCAAAAACTGTGCCTAATTTCGAGCGTTAGGAAGAAAGAGTTGCGAAAGTATTTGATGTACGTGAATCACCACCTTTATTTCAATGCAAAACCTTTACATTTCAGTTGTTTTCTTTGAAGCTTTTATCTGCATTCTATTTACTTTTCAGCAATCACTTTGTGTTTTCGTGTATGTTGATGCTCTCTTTGTTACAAGTTTCGAGTTGACAAAAGAGTCTTTCGAGCCTTATTTCGTTTAGAACAGACCTGGATTCACAGCCTTCTGTCGTTCATGAGTCACCATAGTAGGTCAAAATATAGTGAATATTCAGATTTGTCAAGTTATTTAAGTGTTTGTCTCCGTCGGTCACGAGTTACCTGTCAGTCAAACCTGAACTATTGTGGGGAAAGCCGTTGTACTTATTCCCTTAGTCTTAGGAAATTGTTTCTTAGGCAAGGATTTCGATAGAATCAGTACAATTTCACAAATCTTAGCACATGTCTTAAGATCAACTGGTCGATCTTGCGAGTGACCCTTAGTTTTAGGACTTTGGGAGGACCAGTAGTTGTTTACCATTTTCCATAGTAAATAGGCATGTAGTTTCAAATTATGAAGTAAGGTATAGTGTTGCATCAAAGAAATTATGCCAAAGAATTACTCAAGAGATTCAGAATACATGATTCGAATCTTGTATCCTCGCATGTCGAACCCAATTTGAAGATGGAGAAACATGGAGAGGAAGACAAAGTTGATGTCACTTTGTTCAAATAAATTGTTAGATCTTTGAGATATGTATGCAACAGTCGACCTGATATAGGTTTCTCTGTCGAATTAATGAGCAGCATGAGCGAACCAATGATGTCACACATGAAGGCTGAAGTTCTGGTGGAAAAGAAGCTGTGATTAATTGCTATTAAGATGATGATTGGTGTGGATATAAAGAAGATCAAAGAAGCATAACTAGTTACTTTTTCAAGTATTTAGTGCCTTAATCTCATGAAGCTCGAGGAAACAACTTGTGGTGGCATTATCATTGTGTAAGGCTGAATATATAGCAGGATCATTCATATGTTGTGGGTCAAGCAATTTGAACCAGATCTATGCTGGAAGAGATTGAGGTCGAAGTGGAGAAATTTCTGGTGGTACAGATCGACAACAAGTCAGTCATTAGTCTTGCAAAGAATCTAGTTTTGCATTGAAGGAGTAAGTGAAGCACAATTGGTCAGCATTTTCACCAAACAATTAAAGATTGACAGATTTCTAAATTTAAAAAAGAAATTAAGAATAGTTCATATCGACTATGATAAGATTGTGTTTGACACCTTGAATTATAAGAAAGTCTATTAAAATATAATTCGGTTATGTAAGCCAAACCTAAATTAGTTAGGGTTATAATTTGTTAAGAGATATATCAATATGTTTTACACTCAAAATAATATCTTTTGACACCAATAAAAATGTTATATTAATATTGTAATATATATATATATATATATATATATATATATATATATATATATATATATATATATATATATATATATATATATATATATATATATATATATATATATATATATGAAAATTCATATTTATTGAGAAAGTACAAAGAAAATTATGAAATCAAAATATTACAATAAATAATATGATTATACAAAATATAATGGTAAATTTGACAAATGATTTATTTAGATACACATGTGAATTTAAATTGAATTACGTAATGTTAAAATAAACTCAACGTATTAAGTAATTTTAAAAAAAACTTGTGACATGGAGAAAGAAAAAAATTAACATTTGAAAATAATGATAATAATTTGATAGTGAACCGTAAGATAAAAAGTTAGTATTGTGAATGATACGTAGTATTATTCGATTTCATAAAATATATTTTTAATTTTATTAAAGTTAAATAATAGATCAATTAGTAGTTAATGAGAAAGTACAATGAAAAATTATGAAATCAAAATATTACAAGAAATAATATGATTATACAAAATATAATGGTAAATTTGACAAATGATGTATTTAAATACACATGTGGATTTAAATTGAATCACGTAATGTTAAAATAAACTCAATGTATTAAGTAATTTAAAAAAATAACTTGTGACATGGAGAAAAAAATTAACATTTGAAATAATGATAATAATTTGATAGTGACCCGTAAGATAAAAAGTTAGTTGTGTGAATGATATGTAGTATTATTCAATTTCATTAAATATATTTTTAATTTTATTAAAGTTAAATAATAGATTAATTAATATTGAATGGAAAAGTACAATGAAAAATTATGAAATCAAAATATTGCAACAAATAATATGATTATACAAAATATAATGGTAAACTTGACAAATGATGTATTTAGATACACATGTGAGTTTAAATTGAATTACGTAATATTAAAATAAACTCAATGTATTAAGTAATTTTAAAAAAAAACTTGTGAAATGGAGTAAGAAAAAAATTAACATTTGAAAATAATGGTAATAATTTGATAGTGATCCGTAATATAAAAAGTTAGTTGTATGAATGATACTCAATTCGTTTCAAATTATAAGAGAAAAAAGTGCATTTTTTTGTCCCAAAATATAAGTGAAAAAACCACTTTCATCATTTTCAAAGTAAAATTAAATAAAAATGCATTTAGTTTACCGTCTCTCTCATATTTTTTATAACCAACAACTAATTAGAATTGTTTTTACATTTTCCAAAACACTTTATTTCAAAAAAAACCACAAGTCAAATAATTATGTTTTTACTTTTCTTAATAAGTGTGTTTTTTATTTTTCTCTGTTATATTTTGGGACGGGGGAGTACGTAGTGTTATTCAATTTCATAAAATATATTTTTAATTTTATTAAAGTTATATAATAGATTAATTAGTATTTTAATGATAATAAATAAATAGAAAAGATAAAATATGTCATAAAATGTAAGTTTAAAATAAGATAATTAATTGTAAAAGAATCAATTATATTAAAATTTAAAAGTATTAAATAATTATATAAAATGAAAAAAGAAGAGAGAGAAAAGAGAAAGTAGTATAAGATGAGAAAATAAGTTTTTTAATATATAATACATAATAAATAGATATGACTCTATAACTATCATTAACTATACAAATGAAGAATAACCACTTAAGATGACACATCGAACTTTTTATTCCTCGACAAAGTACAGAATATAGGTTTAACTATACAAATCAATAACATCTAATTAATTTGATAATATAATACATCATAATAGTGGGTATAACTCATCTAATGTACTTGGTTTTGTTTTAAGTGAAAAGGACGAAAAAAAAGCGATTTGCGCTTAAGGAAGTGCGGCACAAAAAATATGCTAAAGGGACCCGTTGAGACTAGGTGTTAGAAAATGGAACTTGCCTAAATTTTGATCTATCTATCTAATTAATATAAATACTAGTTTAACTTTGTAGAGAAAAAGATACTGACATTACTAAGGAAAGATACGTGATGAACTCATTCTTTTCTTCAACTTATTATTTAAATACATTTAAAGCTACATTTTAATTTTCTTTCTATTTAAGTTTGTCATATAAAATATATTAAATCACGTGTTTATGATGCTTTTACATTTTATTTTTATTTGTATTAAATTGTCTTTGTAATAATGCGTAAGTTAAGATAAAAATAAAAAATATAATACTACTCTTTTGAGATGATAAACGTGTTTATGTTAAGATAAACTTCAAATTTATTTTAATATCTTATTTTATTGATTTTTAACTCAACGCATATCTTGGAAAAAATAAATTTTAAGAAAAACTTAAAATATCATGTTGTCTCGTCAAATTAGATTAAATTTAAATATGATATAATAATAATAATTTTTTAAATTGTTGATTATTAACAATTTATTTATATAATATTTAAATATAAATAAATGTTGTCATGAATCGTATGCTAATATATTATATTTATTTAACTCTACTAACATATTTCATAAAACCTATAACTAACTTATAATATCTATTATCTTAGAAGATTTTAGAATTTTCGTTAAAGATAAAATGATCAAGAGTATTCAAATTATATTTAACTTATATAATATAGTCTAACTTAAAATTATTATTAAACTTTTTCCTTATGAATTAGAAGATTAATATCTCAAAAAATAATTTTATATAATTTCTTGATAAATAATAGTGTTATATGCCATCTAGATGTTTTACTCATTTTTTAGTTGAACGTTCCCTTGGATAAACATTTAATTATTTTATAATATTAATTTATATGCTATAAATTTGTTTATAAATTTTTTATTTTTGACGGCATTAAATATATATTTCATTTTTATTTATTCAAACAATTTGTATGATTTTTTAAACCAAAAACTAAACTCAATAAAAAACAAATGATCAAGAACACAAAGGGAAGACTCCTTCAAAATAAAGTCTTAATATACCATATGCCGTCTTTTAAGTTAATTTTTAATAGATTAATTCATTAAGTTCTTTTTAATAATTTGATCTTTTAGAATAATTTTTACATTTTTTTCACACTTTAAATTATTAAAAATTTGTGATTGTTGTATTTATGTTGCACTTCACTATTTTTATATCACTCAAAATAATTATATCTACACATAGCATATCTATTCGGTTAAATAATAATGATGCACATATTTGATAACTTAAAATACTAAATTTTTACAAAAAAAAATTAACTGATCAACTTATTATAAAAAATAATAATTTAAAGAACTTCAGATATAATTTTACTTTAATTTTATCATATTTATAAATATTAAATTATTTTATAGTATTAATTTAAATTTTATTAATTTGTTTATAAATGTTTAGCAATACAATTGTAGCTTTACTTTTTCGCACATTGACAATACTGCCTGTGATTTATTTTAAAAAATATATTAGTTCTGCACTTTCAAGAATATATAATAATAATTTATTTATAAAAATATTTTCATTCATTCAATATTTTAAAAAATTTAATATTATTTTATTATATTTAATTATATTAAATTTTTTTAGTCATAGTAATTTTAACATGTGCTCTTATGACTAGGGATGTGTATGGTTGATTGTTTTTAAAAATCAAACCATAACCACTTTCAAACGATTTAAATGTTTTGAATTTATAATCAAAATCATATTTTAGTCAAAATTGATTATAAAACCGGTTATAAATTTAGTTATAGTTATATAACTGATTATTTTAAAAAAATCTAGTTTTTAAAAAATAAACTTAAAAGAGAATTTCTTTTTATTTTGAAAATTAAAAATTTAGATACTTGATAATAACTAACCGAATTCAAAAGAATTTAACCAATTAATAATTATTTAATTATAATGAATGGATAATTAAACCATTAAATATTAAACCAGTTAATAATCATTCAATTATATTAAAATATTTAAAACAAATTTAAACTTAATTATAAATTTAAATCTCACAACCGAATATTTTGCACACCCTTATTTATTTAGTACGCATATCAGCATGACACAAAAGAATACACGCATCATATACTACTCGTTTTAGCCCGGAAAGGAACAGTTCCCCATGTGATGGATCTGTATGTTTTTATAGTACGTCAGGTTGAAGCATTAAAATAGCACATGTTGATTGTCAATTAATGTTTAAATTATTTGCCCTTATATGTTTCGTTTAGTCAAGCTACTAGTGGCTACTATTGGCTAAAACCAAAAAAGAAAAGTAAACTATGCTTACTTGCAACTTGCAACTACTCGTTTTGGCTTCGATTTCAATTGCTTATCTATTCACAGTCTTTTGATGCTTTAATTATTTTTTAAAATAATATTATTAAATGATAAATTAAAACTGTTAAATTAATGCAAATTAAAGATTAAGATTTAGAATAAGTGTTTTAAATTTATTTTTAAAATAAGAATATCCCTTCTCATATACAACAGACTCATTGTTTTTATGAAAGTGTGTTAGTATTATACACCTTTAAAAATTAATGACTAAATATTCTTCTCTCTCCTAAACTATTATTAAAATCATAATTATATTTAAGACTCATTTTCTCTCTCATTCTTTGTGTAACCAATCATATTGTTATATTTATAAAAAACAATTAAAATTAAAAAAAATTCTATAGTACTAATATTTCATATGTCATGAATGATATGATTTTTTATACGGATAAAATTGATTATATCAAATTTTTTACGGTTAAAATATAGTCTCAAATTGCTTCAGGAATGATACAAAATGTCTCACTATATCATAACTGGTATGACATGTGCTGTCATAAAAAGAAACTAATTACGCAGTAATTGTTTTACAGAATTTGTAGATAATTCAAAATAAAACAGTTTGTAGATAAATTCACACAAAACAACTTAATCATTTTATTTCAAGATGATTAACTATTTCCAACCTTTTATGATCCTGCCAAAACACATGAAAATATAAACAATGAATATTACCATTTAATAATTTTAGTCATGAATAAAACAAAATATACCAATTAAAGCTTACTTATTAGGTGACTGAGAAGGAAATATTTCTAACTCTTTTATAGCAACTTGTTCTCGTTCTTTATGGTTTCAATGATTCAACTTCTAAACATCGAGTTAGAGACTGGAATTTTAACGAGGATCCTTCATTGCAGTTGATTATGTGACTAGATTTTGGAATCCAATGAGCTTTCTTGTCTCCATCGGAGAGGAAGATATTTTGATGACAAACAAATTCCCTTTTATAAACACCCAATGAATTCTCCTCGGACTTATTTTTACAATATTTGTAAACATGATTATGCCTAATAGAAAATCCATTTTTTCGTGCAAAAAAACAATAAAATTCATAAGCTTGATCATCATTGTCAAATATTTGCCCTTCAAAAGGAACTCATGCATCAATATTATTAACTTGCGGCAAAGTTTCGTGTTGTAGACCTTGAAATGTTAAAGAGTTGATGTGCTCATCATCTTCACTTATAGAAGTCTTATCATTTAGAAATTCCAAGGGCCAATCACTAACTTCGTTTCTTACTCCAAATGTCATATTTCCAACAACAAAACAAAAAAACTAGGTTGAAGTTTTGTACATAAAATTGAGGGTTTGCATGGTTTTTTTGGTTTTGTTGATGTTGTTTGTGGTGAATCATGGTAGGGAGAGAGATAGAGAGAGGGAGAGGGAGAGAGAGACAGGGGGAGGGAGAGAGAGCGCTTCATATATTATAACAAAATATTCCAAGTCAATTAAAACAGTTCCATGTCAAACAAAGTAATACCAGTTGGAGTGCTTTGTATGCCTAAGTTAACAATTAATCACCAACTCTTAACAACCTTTAACATTGACACCAACGATGAAGTTTTAGAATCAATAAACCATAAGGTCACTTATACTACTCTTAGAGAAATAAAAGTTCTCATCAAACTTAAAAGAAATATTAGATGATTCAATAATCAAGGAAGAAGAAGAAGAGCTAGAAGAGGTTGAAGACATCAAGAACACACTACGACAAAAATGAGTTTTGACAGCACTGCATAGAAAGCGCTTTTAGCAAAAAGCGCTGCTGTAGGTTGAAAAAAAAATCGCTTAAAAAAAGCGTTGTTAAAGGATAATTTTAGAAAGCGCTGCTAAAGGCCGTACGAATACCCTATTTAAGAAAGCACTTTTCCAAAAGCGCTGCTAAATGTTATTCTTAGAAATTGCTTTTGAAAAGCGTTGCTAAAGGTTAACCTAAGAAAACGCTTTTGAAAAGCGCTGCCATAGGCCTTAAATTGGGAAACGAAACGAAAGCGTTTCTTAGGTAAAAGCACTGCTATTCCAACATTTAAGAAAGCGCTTTCCAAAAGCGCTCTTAAAAGGCATTTATAAAATTAAAATAAAACATACAAATTTATAATTATTCATATTTTCTTCTTCTCTAAACGGAGATAAGTATACTCTTAGAGAGAGTAATTATACTCTCTATTCAATTAACGGGGAGTTTAATTACTCCAAACAAATACTTATTTATTATAACACCTTCCTAGGAGATGAATTTCCATCATCAAAACAAGGCAAAATTTGAAGCCATGTTGTACAGGTTATTGATCAAGGAACCTCTCTTGAAGACGAACATGCTTTTGATAATGACAACTAGGTTTTGATGATAGTAACTAAAGTTAAGTATAAAGCTGTTAAAGATGCAAGTAGATCAGTAAGGCTTGATAAATTTTATTCTTTGATGATGGAACCTAAATGAAATATAACTAAACTCAAAGTAAAAATAAAGCAAGTGTCCGCAATATTGAAAGTATATGACAAATCTTAAAGCATATGAAAGCCCACCCTAACATGTATGACTAAATATGCATTGTTATAGTATAAGGGATTTCCTGTAAAGTATACGGATAATCAGACACGTACACAAACAATTTGTTAAACTTATTTTTCAGGCCAACCAATTGATTGGCTCATCAATTCTGGCCCCAAATTTTTTTTTTTTTTGTGTGTCTATAAATAGAGACCATTTCCCGTAAAAGCTCTCATACCTCACTCTCTATTAATATTTTTCTTAATTTCTTTCACTCAAATTTAGTTGTATCATTTTCGAGAAAGTTGTTTTGCAAGTGAGACATTTGTAATTCTGGAAGGATAGATTTATAAATTTACAAGGAATAATTTTTCTACCCTGGTTAAATAAATCATCTATTCGAGATCAGCCCATTGTTAAAATCTCATCTTGGTTGGTGGTTATCTTATGCAAAACCTATTTTTCAATTAAATTTTATCCTAATATTAAAAGCTTATTAAGGTTGGAGAACATCCCATTATAAAATCAACTAAGTTCGTGAGTTCAGTCCGGTTTAAAAGTTAACCCAAGTTCAAAATCAGTTCATGTAAATTTTTATTTTAGCTTGAAGACTAAACGCTCTAAGTCAGTACTTAGAAAAAAGACTACTTACTTCAATCTCTAGTTTGAAAGGAAGACTCATACCTTCTCTCATTATCAAATATTTCATAAAATAAACTGACAAACTGATAAGTTAGAAATAAGGTTCATAAAAAATTATAGATTCATTATCTCATGTTAAAAGAAGTATTTATTTCTTCAATTCACTATCTCATGTTAAAAGAAGTATTTATCTCTTTAAATTTAGGATTTTCATCTCTCTCTGTTGGAAGAAATATCTACTTCAAATTTATGTTATGGTTTTTGTCCTCTCTTTCTAAATTTATTGTTGTTCTCTAAATTTTTTTATGTTTTTTAAGTATATGTTTTGAAGTTCCACAAAATATTGTTGAATATATGGGATTTTAGAATAGTATAATTTAGAAGAAATTTCTTTCTTTCTCTTTTTATGATTTTTTTAGAGTTATTGATTCTTTCAATATATGTATGAGAAATAAGAACTATTAAATGATAAAGAGATATAAGAACTATACTTAAAGTAGTGACCTTTAAAATAATTAGGAATACCTAGAAAAATAATATATAAATAGAAAATTGTCCTATCATACGATACTATATTTCTTCAAAAATTAGAAAACAACAATAAAATGAAAAAAATGATAAAAATTATAGATTCATTATCTCATATTAAAAGAAGTATTTATTTCTTCAATTCACTATTTTATGTTAAAAGAAGTATTTATCTCTTTAAATTTAAGATTTTCATCTCTCTTTGTTGGAAGAAGTGTCTACTTCAAATTTATGTTATGGTTTTTGTCCTCTCTTTCTAAGTTTATTATTGTTCTCTAAATTTTAGTTATGTTTTTTAAATATATGTTTTGAAGTTCCACAAAATATTGTTGAATATATGGGATTTTAGAAGAGTATAATTTAGAAGAAATTTCTTTCTTTCTTTTTCTATGATTTTTTATTTTCTCTCTCTAGCAAATATTGAAAGAAATAATAACTTTTTTTTATAGTTTATAGCTTTTAGGGTAAAATTTTTTTTTATTCCTATAAGTATTGTAATTTTATTTTTAGTCACTCCTGAATTTTGACAACGGTTTTAGCTGGTTTTGACAACGGTTGTATTTGTAAAAACCGTTGGCTAAGTCAGAGAAGAACTAAAAATGAAAACGGTAATATTTATAAGTATCAAAAATCTATTTAACCCTAGTTATTATTGTCCCTATATTTATGCTCTATTTCTAATTTAATTTATGTTTTCTAATTCTTAATTATTCTTAATTATTATGAAAAAATGATTTATAAAAGATATATATGGAGGCATTCATTGACAATTAACAAAAAGATGAAATAAATTATTTATATCAATGTGTTAATGGTGAGTGGAGAAATGTTTGGAACGACTTTTATTAATTAAAAATTGTATAAACGGTTAAAAAGAAAATTGTGTCAAATAAAAACGTGAGATAAATTTATGAGATTTAGTTAATAATGGAGGTAATGTAGTGTAAAAAATGAGGTAATGTAAATGGGTGAGTGGGTTTGTTTATTAAATTTTATTTACTTAATTAAAAAGGATTTTTTTTTTAAAAATTAAATATAAAAAATTTACAAATTAGAAGAGTGGGTGGTGGGTTTAAAAAGTTTTGGTTAATAGTTAGTGGATATTTGAATTTATTATTATTATTAATTTTAATTTAAGATTTAAATAATTAATAAGTAAATTAATGAGGTAAATTAATTTTGGAGGGAGTTTTGGAGAGAAATTTTAAAAAAGAACTTATAGGATTATAATATAGTAGGATATGATTTAAGATTTAAATAATTAATAAGTAAATCAATGAGGTAAATTAATTTTGGAGGGGAGTTTTGGAGAGAAATTTTAAAAAAGAACATATAGGATTATAATAGAGTAGGATATGATTTACGATTTAAATAATTAATAAGTAAATTAATGAGGTAAATTAATTTTGGAGGGGAGTTTTGGAGAAAAAATTTAAGAAAAAACTTATAGGATAAGATTATAATAATAGTATGATTTAAGATTTAAATAATTAATAAGTAAATTAATGAGGTAAATTAATTTTGGAGAGAAGTTTTGGAGAGAAATTTTAAAAAAAAAAACTTATATGATAAGATTATAATATAGTATGATTTAAGATTTAAATAATTAATAAGTAAATTAATGAGGTAAATTAATTTTGTAGGGGAGTTTTGGAGGAAAATTTGAACTTATAGGATTATAATATAGTATATTAATATTAATGCACAAAATTAGATAAACTCTTAAACCAAATTTGCTATATTTTATGTTTTTATTTCTATTGCCGTTATTTATATTATTTATTTATAGAATTTATAATGCTTTGATCTTTCCTTTACTAATTAGTAAATGCTAATTTCTTTTTTATATTATATAAGAAATATTGTTTTTTTATAAGAAATGATAATGGTTGTTATTTAAATCTGTATAATTTCTAACATTTTTTTTTCTACGAAGGTATTCAATCACCAAAACAAAGGGCAGCGGGGATAATGGACCCCTGTGCCTCAGGCCACGCCTCGCTTGAATATAATCAGTCACAATACCATTAATTGCATATCTGTATGATACATTTCAACTCGCGTAATATACAGTTTATTCTAATATAATAAAAATTTATTATCATATACTATTGCCCCACTTAAGAAAAGTCATTTATAAAAATCATTTATAAAAATAAGTCACAATACCAAAAATCATTTATAAAAAAGAAAAATATCATTAACCATTTATATTATCATATACTATTGCCCCAGTTAAGAAAATTTTGGTCCTTATATATTCAGATAAAATGGATTTGTCATACTATTGATTGAGGATCACTTGGGAAGGAGTGTGTAGCTTGTGTCTCACGTGACATTATAAACCACCTTGTCTTTTTGTGTCGGCAAATCTTTATAGTACTTCACTTTGTCTTTTTATCGTACTTTATTGAATAAAATACTCCAGATTGACTTTTTTATTTCAAGTATAAATAATAAAACTTAATTACATTCAACTAATTAAAAAATGGATAGTTATGTAAAAACACCTAATTGCAAAGTACAATTTGGAATCTATGCAACTTCCAATCTCTAAATTTGAATGTGAGTTTGAATCTGCAATATTTTAATTTTTTATTAAATCAAACAAAATGAAATTTATATCACTTTAATCTTTATAAAAAATTAGTTCATTTAAATTTGAAACCACATTTTAGTTAAATCATTTTTCAAAAAAATATTTTTAATTATAATTTATAAGAATTAAAAATGTATTTATATTAATTTATATTTATTAAACACTCTAGTTAAATTTTTTAATTTAATTAAAAAATTGTACTTTTTAATCACTCCACTTTCTTAGAGAAAGTGTTCATGATAATTCAAAATTTAGTTGAGTCATAAATAAAGTAAACTAATAAGATGTTTCAATCAGAGTTTAAATTCTATTAAGTTAATTTCATTTTCATACTATCATTCATATTGTTTGTTACGAATTGTATGCCGATATTCTTGCTATCGAAAAGGTCAAAGAGATGAATTAGACGAAATTCTAGATTGAAACGGATTGTATGTTAAGTTTTTTTGAATCATCGGTTAGTGTCTTAGAATCTCAAGTCTCGTTAGCTCTCGTGTAAAGCTTACTCTTTGAGTATTGAGTTCTTGATTTCGCATATATATCGAGAGACCAATTTTTGTGCAGAATTCTTGGCTAATTTAGCTTTATCTATCAATTGTTACACTTGGTTTAATTATGTCCATAATTGTATTTTAGAGGATTACTTGTTAGACAAGAATGGTACTCCTAGATTAAGACTTGGTCATTATAGAGGTTTTGGTTTGGTCCCCCTCTTGTGTTGTGTAATCCTTCTTTTTGTTTTCAATATATTTCACTACAAAAAATACTCTCAGTTGCGACGTGAATTTCACGTCACAACTTGAGAAATCACGTCACGTCACATCACAAAATTAGCCACATGATCAAATATGTCACTGAGGAGCAGGTGGCAAATTTGTTGCGACGTGTTTGTCATGTCACAAAGTTGTGACGTGTTTATCACGTCGCAACATATTTGCATAGAAAACACAACTCTGCAGTGGGAGCAGACAATGCAGCAACTTTTATGTTGCGACGTGAAATTCATGTCACAACGTTGTGACATTTAAATTTTGTTTTAAAAAAAATTAATTACAGCACCCTAATAATCATTTATAAATAATAAAACTAATTAAAAATAAAATTATAAATTCATATAATAAAATTTTATATAATAAATTTAATATAATAAAAATAATAAACTAAAATTATATAATAAAACTAATAAACTAAAATTTAAAATTTAATAATTTAATATACTAAAAATTAAAAATGGTTAATTAATTAATATCTTACACAAATTTAAATTTAAAAACAAATTAAATAAAAAATTATTTTACGTGTCATCTTGGTTTCGGTAATTGTCAATGTCAAAATCATTGTTTCCGTCATCCTCCGGCTCTTCATTATGAACATTTTGATTTTCACCAAGCCCTTGCTTAAATCGTCTTATTTTCTTCTCCATATCAGATTGCCTCTTCGTCATGATATCCATTTGCCGCTCTTGGTCTTGCCTCATTGCCGCTGTAACACCCCAATATTACCCAAAATTTAATATGCAAAAATCAGAGTAATTTAAAAATTTCATAAATTAAATACTGAGGCATCACACCTTCAAAAATAACTCACTTTAAAAAGTTTGCTTTAAAGTATAAATCTCGGATACATAGCATCGCCGGAAGACATAAATTGATTCCAAAAACATCAAAACAGCTTCTTTAATAAACTTCCTTAATAAATCATATTTTCATAAAGTATGATTCTTATTTACAAAGAAAAACAACAAAAGAACAACAACAAGACGACATAATAATCCCCCCCGAGTGCTACGTATCAGAGTGACACCGGCTCGACTAATAGCAACTATAAACTCCGTCTTCATAACCTGCACGTTACCAATATAAAGGTAATAGCGAAACAAGTAAAGGGTGAGATACTCCAAAACATATAATTAAAGGCATGATAAGTATATATATAGTTTTGGAATTATAAAAGATATAGGTTAGTGAGTGCATTCCAACACCTATCTAAATCTCACTTACTTTGATCGCCATTCTAAGTGTATAATCTACACTTAATCGCCTTAACCTCATCGACACAAATCAACACAATAACACATAAACCTCCGTCACCACGAAATCGTCACAAGCTAATACATCACTAATTAACACGGCAGTCTTAAACAACAACATCAACCAACAACATTAAATAATGCTAATAACATAAGCAACATAAACAAATCATCACAAATTGGATAAAGCCCATCGTCGCTTTTGGCATAAAATCCCATCGTCGCTTTTGGCATAAAAGCCCATCGTCACAAACATCATCACATCGTATTTGCATTAAGCATTTCATCAAGTTAAATCATCGCAAAACTCATCATTTATATTCATCGTATAGTTATCATGAAATTATTAAGTTATATTCATTTCATGTTCATCATAAAGATCATCACCAAACAAAGCATCATATATCATCGCAATTTAACATCGTCAATTTAATTAAAACCCAACGCCAAACAACTCAAACATAAACATAACCGACTCCATGAGACACGACTATGTTATGCATGTGGTACCCGTCGCTTTATCCATAAATAGGAACACTTGGCATAAAAGCCTCGTCGCTTGGCATAAAAGCCCATCGTCGCCAATGCAATGTATGTGACTCGACAATAAAACAACACAACACAAAAACATCATCATCGCTTATCAAAATTGGCATAAAGTCCACATCGCCATAATTTATCTAAAACAAGATAAATATATCATCGCCTCATATTTGCATTATGCAAAACATCACCAATAATTCATTATTATCAAAAATCATGCATTCACAAATCCGAAGCATTTATTAACAACATCAATATAATCATCACATCATCATGTACAAAGACATATAACATCGCATCGCGTAATCAACAAGTATTCATTAATAAATACACCGTCGCAAACATTATGTTTATTTACACCGCATCATTATCACTTAATTCACCAAATTCCAAAAACGGAAAAATAGTCAAAACTTCAATAATCGTCGCGAAAGTCATTCCTAATAACCAACACTAATCATAATCGTCAACATCGAAATCGGATTGTCCATACGTGCCTTAAATCTACTAAAACGTAATTCGATTCAATTTAACCGTAAATTGGCCTAATTCGGGTCATCTCGTAAAAACTCGCAATTTCGAAAAACTAACCTCACCACTACGTTCTACACGTCGAACTTAGCTAGCACATCAATTTTCATTGAATTCAGAGCAACTTGCTCCGTCGTCGAATTTACCGAAATCGGAAAATCGGAACATAATTGGGGCAAAAGAAGTGCAAAAATCAGAATATGGGAGGCTACAGATACATCAACACGGGCCCCCGTGTTAATCAACACGGCCCGTGTTGAAAAGCCACCAGAAAACACAAAATCACCAAAGACAGTGAATCAACACGGGCACCCGTGTGAATCAACATGGCCCGTGTTGATTGGCCTGGCAACACTCTTTCTCGTTCAAGGGATCAACACGGGCGCCCGTGTGAATCAACACGGCCCGTGTTGATTGATCTGTGTGAAAAATCCATTTTTAACATTCCCAACTTCACTTTTACCATTCCCATTGATTCTAATCATCATCAACCTCATAATCCCTACCCCTATTCCAACTCTTCTAATCTATTTCACTTAAACAATCAACCAAAATCCTATAAATCAACTTATCAACTTTTCCCCCAAATCCAAAACATAAACATCAAAACCTAACAATATGAGATGGAGAATCAAACCCCTTACCTCTAGCTTGGATGATTCTACAAGACTCCATCTTCAAGCTTGCTCATGTTCTTCCTCTCTTGCTCCTCTTCTTCTTCTTCCCAAAACCCTCTCTTTTCTCTCCATGCCTCTATGTTTTCTTGGTGTAGGAAAATGGAAGGAAAAGGGAAAGAAAATGGTTTTATAATTACTAGCTTCCAAGTTCTCATGTTTGGTTTTGTGTTTTGAATGGAAGGAAAATGAGGAGAAATGGTCTATAATGTGTTCCTTACTAGCAACAAGGGTGAAAACCCAATTCTCATCAATTAATTCTCACACCCCATCTATTCTTATAAATTAACACACTAATAATATCTACCAATATTATTAATTCAATCAATTAAAATAATTTCGGAGAATTAAATATCGGATCCGAATAATATTTTACCGGACCGAACGGAACGTCGCCCAATATATTAACAGATATATTGATTAATATAAATATTCTCGTCGCAAAATAATTATCGATCGGTAATTCGAAAATATTAATATATTAAAATATTAATTAAAACAGGGCGTTACAACTCTCCCCCACTTATAAACTTTTCGTCCTCGAAACTTCAACCAAAACGAACAAATCGCGACATGCCTACGCATTCGTCCACTCAATCCTTGCGTCAACTAAACAACATACAAAATACACCAAAAACAAGGAAATATACCTAACTACATCGTCCCGTCAAGAACAACCATGCCGAGATGCAAAGCCCATACAATGCATTCGACAACCAACTAACACCCAACAACTAAACAAGTTGCATACACACCGGTTCACTCGAGAACCAAACAAACAATATTGATACTATCCTAACGTCTCAACCATAGAATTAGTTACACACTCGAACCGACACCTCAGAAACGAGTCACCAAAGATAGGAACATAAAGTCCTACGACACAACACCGACACCATCACTAAAACAAAAACAACAAAATGGTTATACAAACCAAAACTGAAACAATCAGAATAGGATAAAACCACGCGTGCTACGCAAATGCGAAAGAGATGCCTTCAATTACGCATTAGCACGAACTTAAGAATTACACTTGCAGTTATCGCTCTCATTCCAGCAAATCACAAGGTCACATCGTCCTTGTAGATTACCAACGTACAACCCTTGAACCATAACAAGTTTCACAAACAAAACAGAACTGCGATACACCACTCATTCTAAGGCGTATACAGACGACTTGCGACTATAACACACTAGTCCAAATCCAAAAATCTCGCATACTCGCTAAAAATTCAATGCTCGATATCTAAACTATGCTGCGTCACCTTAATGCATAAGATGCCAACCGTAAAACAACTTGGTTAATTCCTTAACTTCACAATTACTCATAATGGATACGTTCAAAGCGTACACCCATCAAGACACCTTGCAA
Organism: Vicia sativa; assembly: GCA_021764765.1. NCBI lineage: Eukaryota > Viridiplantae > Streptophyta > Magnoliopsida > Fabales > Fabaceae > Vicia > Vicia sativa. The sequence continues at coordinate 46,479,720 of CM038793.1, read as the reverse complement.
CATCAGCTTCATCAACTCGAAGAATCACTCTTTCATTCTCGATTGATCAACGTCCGTTGATCCTCTAAAATACACGACATAGTTTGACCTTTTCAAATATTGTCTAAATATTCACTTGTGAACTTCGACGTATACACTCGACTTCAACGAAGTCTCCTCTTGTAACAATTCAATTCCCAAAGTTTGTATCAAGTAATCACCATCCTCGCACCGTCGCAACAATCAATACACAGGCTTCTTATTCGAAACACCTTTCATAACTTTCAATCTTCCAAGGTGGTAACTCAAACCAAAACACTCTCTCATGAACTCAACCCATCAACGTCGTCTCATACTCTTGACTTACAACACAGGTCGGACTTAGAACCATAACATCAATTTCTATGGAGTCCAATCATGAACACCGTCGCGACCGACTTAAGTCACAATAGAACACCTTCCTCTATAAAACATCAATCATCTTTAAGCACCTGTGGTTACCAAACCATCACCAAATTCCTTACCGTCAAGACTTATTTTAGTCGTAATCTAATAATCCATCGGGACCATTAGTATCCGACGAAATCCATATGTTAGTAGTGAACAAATCCTTAATAACCTTTTGAGCTTAATCTCAACAAACGTCTCAAAACAAACATGCAACATTCTTCAAAATAATAAATCCCAAATCAGATATTCTTGGGTTATCCGCGATACCAACTTACTAAGCTCAACAACAGACGAAGTCTCTTTATAGATTGTACTCAAACTTGAATTGTCTTTAACAATTCTCATCTCCTCATCGTTAACATCTGCACCTTTAAAATTTCAAATGAGCACAACCGCATAAAACTCTAACTCACACGTCCGACAACTTTTCCTTATGAAAAATCAAATTGTTCCAAGGTAGTAATACACTTTTTTCCAACTCTACGTTGAAATACATCTGAGGTCCAAAATGAAATATCACAATACACCACACAAGGTTCTTTAGTACAGAACAAAACCAAAATCAAAGCATTCGCTAAACTTTCCACTGGCTCCACAAATTCGCTTCCCAATGCGAAGTCCAAATAGTGACTCAACCAACTCGGGTCAAAGTACCCACGATCAATACCAACTTATAAAAAGATCTTCCATCAAATTCACAAAGTTAACCATCCAAAACAAAGGAACTTCTAAGCTCTAAAATAACTCCTTGAAGTCTTCTACAAGATACCAAATAAATCTTCGCGGAACTGACCAAAATATCACCGTCTAAGTCGCTTACTTAAGGCACTCTCGTCCAACGGTTCAAAATTCTATCTTTAGATTACTCGACATACACCAGTCTAACTTCACTACCAACAACGCAAAGCTTGGATGCTTGCTACGATTCCTTAACTTGATGTGAACCAAATAATATCCATGAACGCGAAACAACTCTACAGCTACTCATGAGAGTACTGTCGGAACATTCCAAAATTATACCTGACGCATTAGTCACACTAATGACATCAACAAATACTCGTCAGGACCATGCACTATCTTGAAAAGCATTGTCTAAACTTCTTCAGCTCTCACACTAACCCGTAGCCAGCCAGACTTCACATCGATCTCACTAAACACATAAACCCCAAATGACTGCTTCACTTAAATATCAAGCCTCGAAAGTAGACACTCGTCCTCAACATCCACTTCGTTCCTTGACTACAAACAACACACCAACTCGGGTAACCTTTGCTCTTCTCGAACAACCCAATGGTAGCACTCCACGGTGACCCGCTCGAGTAAACAAACTCTGCTCAAACCAATCCTCAAGTTGACTCTTCAACTCTAATTCAGAAGTAGACATCTCCAAGGATATTCCGAATTATAACTAGTTCCAGAAACTAAATCCATCAAAACTTCACCTCGCACTACGGCGGTAATTCACTCACATCTTCACAATACTCTTCGGAGGAATCACAACAAGAAGCTAGCTTGCCAAAATCTTGTTTCTCACCAAAATCCAAATTCGCCCACATCTCAAGTAACCATGCACCTCCTTGTGCAAACACATCAGCTTCACACACTATTAAGCTAGCAAGACAAGTCCATCCCAACCAACACAATTCCCGACTACTATCACCAAGAGATTAAGGGTGATCAATTCCTCAATTTGTCAATAGACAATCGATAATCATGATGGTGATATAAACCATCATTACCAAACTACAACAGCGTCTTCAAACTTACACTTCAAGTTACCAAAGCATAAACCTGCTTGAGGCTCCATCTCTAAGCCACAAGCGCCACCAAGAAGTAAAACTTCTCCCCCACTTGTTTCAAACTCATCTCTGCAGACAAACAATTAGAAACAAGCAAGTACCGACAGTGTTTCACACACATGTCACATACAAAAGGGTTAAACACATTAACAACCTGGCCGACAGACCGACCTGCTCTGATACCACTAATGTAACAGCCCAATATTATCCAAAGTTTAATATGCAAAAATCAGAGTAATTTAAAATTTTCATAAATTAAATACTGAGGCATCACACCTTCAAAAATAACTCAGTTTAAACAGTTTGCTTTAAAGTATAAATCTCGGATACATAGCATCGCCGGAAGACATAAATTGATTCCAAAAACATCAAAACATCTTCTTTAATAAACTTCCTTAATAAATCGTATTTTCATAAAGTATGATTCTTATTTACAAAGGAAAACAACAAAAGAACAACAACAAGACGACATAATAATTCCCCCCGAGTGCTACGTATCAGAGCGACACCGACTCGACTAATAGCAGCTATAAACTCCGTCTTCATAACCTGCACGTTACCAATATGAAGGTAACAGCGAAACAAGTAAAGGGTGAGATACTCCAAAACATATAATTAAAGGCATAATAAGTATATATATAGTTTTGGAATTATAAAAAATATAGGTTAGTGAGTGCATTCCAACACCTATCTAAATCTCACTTACTTTGATCGCCATTCTAAGTGTATAATCTACACTTGACCTCCTTAACCTCATCGGCACAAATCATCACAATAACACATAAACCTCCGTCACCACGAAATCGTCACAAGCTAATACATCACTAATTAACACGGCAGTCTTAAACAATAACATCAACCAACAACATTAAATAATGCTAATAACATAAGCAACATAAACAAATCATCACAAATTGGCTAAAGCCCATCGTCGCTTTTGGCATAAAAGCCCATCGTCACAAACATCATCACATCGTATTTGCATTAAGCATTTCATCAAGTTAAATCATCGCAAAACTCATCATTTATATTCATCGTATAGTTATCATGAAATTATTAAGTTATATTCATTTCATGTTCATCATGAAGATCACCACCAAACAAAGCATCATATATCATCGCAATTTAACATCGTTAATTTAATTAAAACCCAACGCCAAACAACTCAAACATAAACATAACCGACTCCATGAGACACGACTATGTTATGCATGTGGTACCCGTCGCTTTGTCCATAAAAGCCTCGTCGCTTGGCATAAAAGCCTCGTCGCTTGGCATAAAAGCCTCGTCGCTTGGCATAAAAGCCCATCATCGCCAATGCAATGTATGTGACTCGACAATAAAACAACACAACACAAAAACATCATCATCGCTTATCAAAATTGGCATAAAGCCCACATCACCATAATTTATCCAAAACAAGATAAATATATCATCGCCTCATATTTGCATTATGCAAAACATCACCAATAATTCATTATTATCAAAAATCATGCATTCACAAATCGGAAGCATTTACTAACAACATCAATATAATCATCACATCATCATGTACAAAGACATATAACATCGCATCGCGTAATCAACAAGTATTCATTAATAAATACACCATCGTAAACATTATGTTTATTTACACCGCATCATTATCGCTTAATTCACGAAATTCCAAAAACGGAAAAATAGTCAAAACTTCAATAATCGTCGCGAAAGTCATTCCTAATAACCGACACTAATCATAATCGTCAACATCGAAATCAGATTGTCCATATGTGCCTTAAATCTACTAAAACGCAATCCGATTCAATTTAACCGTAAATTGGCCTAATTCGGGTCATCTCGTAAAAACTCGTAATTTCGAAAAACTAACCTCACCACTACGTTCTACACGTCGAACTTAGATAGCACGTCAATTTTCATTGAATTCGGAGCAACTTGCTCCGTCGTCGAATTTACCGAAATCGGAAAATCGGAACATAATCGGGGCAAAAGAAGTGCAAAAATCAGAATATAGGAGGCTACAGATACATCAACACAGGCCCCCGTGTTAATCAACACGCCCCGTGTTGAAAAGACACCAGAAAACACAAAATCACCAAAGACAGTGAATCAACATGGGCACCCGTGTGAATCAACACGGCCCGTGTTGATTGGCTTGGCAGCACTCTTCCTCGTTCAAGGGATCAACACGGGCGCCCGTGTGAACCAACACGGTCCGTGTTGATTGATCTGTGTGAAAACTCCATTTTTAACATTCCCAACTTCACTTTTACCATTCCCATTGATTCTAATCATCATTAACCTTATAATCCCTACTCCTATTCCAACTCTTCTAATCTATTTCACTTAAACAATCAACCAAAACCCTATAAATCAACTTATCAACTTTTCCCCCAAATCCAAAACATAAACATCAAAACCTAACAATATGAGATGGAGAATCAAACCCCTTACCTCTAGCTTGGATGATTCTACAAGACTCCATCTTCAAGCTTGCTCATGTTCTTCCTCTCTTGCTCATCTTCTTCTTCTTCCCAAAACCCTCTCTTTTCTCTCCATGCCTCTATGTTTTCTTGGTGTAGGAAAATGGAAGGAAAAGGGAAAGAAAATGGTTTTATAATTACTAGCTTCCAAGTTCTCATGTTTGGTTTTGTGTTTTGAATGGAAGGAAAATGAGGAGAAATGGTCTATAATGTGTTCCTTACTAGCAACAAGGGTGAAAACCCAATTCTCATCAATTAATCCTCACACCCCATCTATTCTTATAAATTAACACACTAATAATATCTACCAATATTATTAATTCAATCAATTAAAATAATTTCGGAGAATTAAATATCGGATCCGAATAATATTTTCCGGACCGAACTAACGTCGCCAATATATTAACAGATATATTGATTAATATAAATATTCTCGTCGCAAAATAATTATCTATCGGTAATTCGAAAATATTAATATAATACAATATTAATTAAAACAGGTCGTTACAGCCGCCATTTGGGCCTCCATTGTCGTCTCACGTTGCGCTGACTCGCGTTTTGCCTCATTTAGCGCCAATTGTCTTACTGTTTCAAATTGTTCTGGTGTCATATTTGGTTGACGTGACCCTTGTTCTTCATTAGTAATTCTTTGGAATAGATTTCTATTTCCAATTCTCAAGTTGCCCGCCAAATTTCCACCACCAAAAAAACAACTATTAGGCCATTTTCCGCCAATGACTTGATCCCAAATATAAAAATCAACATTCCGATGAAGCGGCTCCCCCTCTGCCGTAGTATATTGAGGATTAGCTTCCAGAAAAATTGTGAGCAATGTTTGATAATCCTCCTACACATACATATAATAAAAAATTTAAATTCATATATATATATATATATATATATATATATATATATATATATATATATATATATATATATATATAATTATATTATGTTAAAAAGTTGCCACATGATTTTCACGCGATGACTTATCATTTATCACGTGATTTTCACGCCACGACTTTATCAGTTTTCACGTGATAATCACGCCACAAAATTGTGACTAAATTAAAAAAATCAATTGCCACGTGATTTTCACGTAACAATTTATCAGTTGCCACGTGAAAATCACGCCACAAAATTGTCATTAAATTAATTTTTTATATAAACAACATTACTTAAATAACTTACATAAGCTTTCAGCGTGTATTCGTCAAAAAATATCCCTGATTTCTTTGTTCGAGTCTTTTTAATCAACTCTATAATCAATGGTGGTCTCCCCAAATTCTTAGTCTAAATAATAAAATTAAATTTATTTAATAAAACATATTATGAATAAAAATATAACTTAAAATGTGGTAATATTTACCATGCATCGAACATGCTCCGTAGTACTTATACTTTCGACAGTATTAAGGCAATCCCTTTTTTCAGATGCCCTCATTTTAAATTTTTCAGATTTTGCCTTAAATTCTGGGGACTCCCAATATTTTAGAAGTTCGTCAAAAACCTCTACGCCTATCCAATTGGGACAGATACCATGAAGTTCAAAATTCTCTCTAACACGCCGCAGTATGTCAGGAAGTCGTCTTGAGGTTCTGCCATAATAATTTTTTTCAATCACCTTCTCGTTCAACGGATCCCACACACATTTTTCCTGCAATGTTGTATGACATTAAAATAAATAGTTAAGTAATTATAATAAAAATTTCATTTAAATAACAATAAATAAAAAATAAATTAAATTTATAACTTAAATAAATAACAATACCTTAAATTTTTGAAACTATGAACCATGCTTTTTTATTTGTAACCTCGCCAAAGTTCTTCCAAAATGATTTATACATCAACTGAATTATATAATTTATAACCTTGGCAGCAGTCCGGCTCGACGTGAAAGTAAATAACAACATTTTGAATTAACAATATTAAATATTGTTGTACTCAAAAATTTACCTTCCCATTTGTAAGGTCAATTGATTCAAGATACATCCTTATTGCTCAAAGAACTACTCAAAGATTGATCATACAAACCCCATCCTAACCAATGGACCTCCCACTAGGGTTTGATCTTTCTCAAAGGAAATTAAGTTTCCAATTCCTCAAGTGGTTTTCATGGTTCCTCATATGTCTCAAGATACCCACATGTCAAGAATCAAGCCTTGTATCACAAGTTTGCTCAGTTAATTGCTCAGATGATTGAAAATCAGTTGTATTGAACCAAAAGTCAACTATGGTCAACCTACAGTCAAACTTCAAGATTTTTTGTCAACTTCAATATTTTGAAGTCATAAGGAAGTATTTACAAAGTTTTGTCGATCCAGCCCAGTGACAAGATGCCTATGTATTCCCTCGTGCAATGGGAAAGTCAGAGCGTTGTAGTTCGACTCACTTGTTTTTATGGGTTTTATGTTATTTACTTATGAAAAAGAGTTTTAAACACAAAAGAAAACCCGTAGGCAAAAAGGTTTGTATTGGTTGGTTGCTTTTACCTTAAAAAAGAAGTTCGAACCATTATTAAATGTTTTGATTTTCAAAAGAAAAGAAAACAAGTCTTAGTTTTATTACATGCACAAAGATGCAAAAGAAACTGGAAAACAATCAAGGGAAACTATCTAATTCTATCCCTAATGTTATCTTGCATGGATTATAACCTAAGGTCTAACTCGAATTGCTACCTAAGATAGAGTTGAGAGAATCCTAAGGGAACATGGCAAAGGTTTACAACCTAAATCTATGTCTATCTTGAATCGCTACCTAAAGTAGAGACGAAGACGACAAAAGGGAATGGAAAAGGTTTGCAACCTAAATCTATGTCTATCTCGAATCATTACCTAAGGTAGAGTCGAAGACGACCAAAGGGATGAAGCAAACAAGTGCTTTGGCAGAAGCACACAAACAATCCAATGCGCAAACAAATGTCAAACAAGCGTAGGCATAACCTACAGAGAAAATGATGCGAGTTCAGTAATAAATGCGAAACCCAGGAATGAATGAAGAGTAAGAATAGGGAACTCTGGCCACTTCTGTAATCGACTCGATAGGAATAGTAACACGATTCGCGTGCACCATACAAGACACAGACTAGAACTGCGGGGGACGACTGCCAATCCTTTTCGCTTTCCCATATATCAATGACTCGATAACAGGAAATATAAAAAGCAAGACTTTGCTTGGTGGTGCCACGTCGGGTGTCCTAACCACTTCTGACCTATGCAAGCACAATTGTAAACACACAATGAAAATTGCCTCCCTATGCACGGAAGAGGACTTTAAACAAACCAAACACAATTAGCAAACAAAAGTGCCCTAAACGGGTCTTTAAATAAACCAGAGGGGTTCCTGAATATGCTCCAACTACGAAAGCCCCATCATGCATCTCTATTCCTACTTCTCATGGCAAGGAAAGCGGTAAAACCCTAATTCTCATGCTCTCTAGAAAAGCGGTAAAAGAACGCGATAAAAAGGTATTGAAAATACCAAACGGATAATAAATCCGAAGTGCACTGCGAGTTAAGAATACTCCGAAAAACTTCAAGTACTGCTGACACGTAATACAGAAATCTGGTGAGCAATGTGCGGAGGCACCAAAAGCATGATCAGAATATGCGTAGATACACATCCGAAGAGAATACACCTGCATAAGATTGTAATCTAGACAATACAGATAAAGGATGTGCATTGATATGCACGCTCAAGAACGTATGTCTATACACATTCGACGTAGATCCAATAAACTTGCAAGAAACTATCCAGACAATACAAATAAAGGATGTGCATTGCTATGTACGTTCAAGAACGTGTGTCTCTACATATTCGACATGTATCCAATGAACCTGCAAGAAACTATAATCTAGATAAAGTGAACAAAGAGTGCACACACATGTGTGCAATGACAATATATGGATACTACACATCCAAATCTCAAGTATAACCTGCAAGAAATGGTGAAAACCAAGCAAGCAGACAAAGAGTGCACACACATGTGTGCAAGATCGAGATATGGGTCCTACACATCCAAATCGCAAGTATTATGCTATATGTACCTTGCACATGAAACAAAGTGTGAGAAATAACAAAGAGACTTTAAAGAAATCACAAGATGCAAGAAGCAATTATTCACAAAGAAATCAAAACATGAAGGATTACTTCCTAGTAAGGGCAGCAACTATATATCCTAATGCTTACCTAAACATCTCTAAAAAGTAGAGGAGAAGATTGCAAACAAACGTGCAAGAGGAACCTAGGAGAACTATACAAGTATCGAACTAGTTCCTAAGAGTTATACCGCTAAGGGTTAGCTTTAAAATTCTACTTACAACATAATGGTAAGGTTTATATTTATCTACATGGGGTTAGGAAAAAGTCCTAAAGTTTCTAAGAAACACATGGTATTACACTCCTAAAATTAGTCAATTCAAACGACAAAGGAGAAACATGCTTTTAAACATTACAAGCTAATTGAAACTTGAGATTTAAGAAACTATTGAGTTAAATGGGTATGTAATTCTACAAGTCAGTAGCTAAATCATATAAATGGTCTCAAACAAAATGTACAAGAAAAATCATGGTTGAAACATATTTGTGCACAAAATTAAGTCAAAAACGATGTATCGTCGCTCTAAGGGTTAACTATCATGGTACCCTAATCACATGACTCAATTATCAATTACAAATAAAGGTAACAACAACCTGAACATGTCAACATGTTAATTAAGAGGTTAGTTAAAGGTTAGAACAAGTATTGAATACCGTATGCGAAAAGAAATTGATTTCTAACTAGGTGAACTAATAAACAATTACCTATGTTTGTATTCGCACAAAAGAAAAATCGAATAAAGGCTTAAAAAGATCTAAAAAATCATGAGAAAACTATATAAAAGCTTCTAATACATCATAGAATCAGAATGTTATTTTAGGAATTTTCGTTGTTAAGAAACGATCAAAAATTGCATTTATATGCGAAGTATTATGGGAAAATGCTTCTAAGCATGTTATTGAAAACGATTAAAACAAGATCGAAATTTAATTACAAAAAATCCAAAAAAATGTGATAAAACTCTAAAAGTCCTAAAGTATCAGGAACCTATTTATTCAGATTTTTATTATCGAGAAGCGATCGAAAACCACATCGAAATGTGCACGGTATCATGGAGAAATCGTTTCTAAACATATTATCAAAAATTGATTAAAAGCTAACAGAAATTGATTATTAAAATTTCACAAAAAATATTAAAAATATCCTAAGATGTTAAAAAGTCAGGAACTTTTTTTTATGTATTTTTTACATGTTGATTGAATCGAAATCGGAAGTAAAATTGACTATGCATAGAAAATGTGTATGTACAAAGCAGGGGGTGTAACACTGAATTCTGATTTTGAACTAAACTGTGTTTATATGGCACTAAGGCCTAGAAAACAAGGGAGTGCGATTAGAAATCCGGCTAAGCCCAGTCCACCTATTGCACTAAGTCCAATTTGTCCAAACAACCACCATCATTATTCAGATTTTTGTTTTCTTAATTTGATCAAACTTTGTGTCACATTTATTTTTTCCATGGATGTCATTGTTATTATTATCCATTGGACAATTATAATCAAATTTAATACTAAGAATAACAGTAAGAAAATGAATCTGGCATGATTAGATTGGCTAATAGGAGAACACTCATGAACCAACAGAAACGAGCCACACCTTGGGCTTGTGAGAGAGGTCGTCAGAACTAGCTCAACGTCCAACTGTCTTCTCCGGCAAACGGTGGCCGGGAAATTCAACTCTGTTGGAAATAATCATGCTTAACACCGTCAGACTCGAAATTTTGCGTAGATTCTGAATATGAATTTCATTTTCATTTATCCTAAAACAATCATCGAGACATTCAAGACATAAAGTAGATTTATCGCAATTTATCAAGCCTTGAAACTCTTCCAAAATAACTCTACAACTTGAAGATGAACATAAGCATCCAAGAAATGACCAGTATACTAAGAAATAAACTCAACAGGATCACTCAAGTCTTGTAGAAGAAAATCAGGATAATTAAGGAAGGAGAGAGGGAAGATTTGAGAGTTGATGGATAGATCCGGCGATGGATGATTACGGTTGGTGATGAAGGTTGTTAGAGTTTAGCGGTTATGGTAGCGAGCAAGACGATGGTGATATGATGGTGAAGGCGGTTGTGGCCAAGTGTCTGCTATTGCAAAAGATCGAAGGAGGTTGGTGTCAAACCCCAAAATTTTCCTTCCTACTTTTCAAGACATTTCATACATCCATGCTCAAGGATTCCTCAAGGGTTGATCAGACAAACCCTCTCTTAGACAATAAACCCAAACTAGGGTTTGGCAATTCTTAGATCCAGATGGACTTCTAGCACCTCCAATGGTCATCATGCCTCCTCATATGCTTCAAAGAATATCCATGTCAAGTTCAAGCCTCACAAGTCAAGTTTCCTCAGACAATTGCTCAGATGGTTGAGAATTAGTTGTATTGGACAAAAAGTCAACTGTGGTCAACATACAGTCAAACTTCATGATTTTTGGTCAACATCCTCATTTTGAAGTTAAGTTCATCATTTGATCAAGGGTTGATCATGATTCATCAAGAAAACTCAAGATTTGCTCAAAAGTCAAACTTTCCAAATTAGGGTTTTTTAGTGAAAAGTCAATTGAACTTTGACTGAGCATAACTTCTTCATACTTTCTTAGAAATTTTTCCACAACCTCTCATTTTGAAGGAAATTCAATTCTCTACAACTTCATGTCTCACAATAATGTTCAAAAAATGCTTCATTTGGAAGGTATGGGTCAAAACATTACAGGTCCTTTTCAAAGTCAACAAAAAGTCAACTTTTGTTTTGAAGATTTATTGAGCATGGAAACTCCAATTGAGATGAAACCAAAGAGGTTGTTTAGAGGACACTTAGAGATTTCTAAAAAGTCAAAGAACACTAAAAAATGTGGAAAATTGAGCAAAATACACCTTGTACAAGTTGGGCATTTTTGGACAATTGCACAAAGAGAGATATTTGTCAAAATCCAATTTTTTTCAAATGGGCCTATAATTTTATGATTCAAACTTGTTCATAATATTATTTGTGACCTATTGATGCTTTGCCATGACCATATTCTATTTTTTTGATTTATTTTTGAAGTTAAAAGTATTAAATTCAAATTTAAATTATATAAAATATGAAAACAAGATATATTTTCAAATGGATTGGATTTCTATCAAACTTGAGGTCCAAGATAGCCCACAAGACTTGCCAAATTCGTGCTAGCTTGCATATGGAAGAGAAAATCAAATTTTTAAAGATTTGATTTTATTTGAAAGGAAATTATTTTTGCATTCAAGAGGATATCTTTTTTCTTTCTTTTTGCTCTCATTCCTCACTCTATAAATACCCAACATATTGCACAAAGCCAAGGACGAAACCCTAGCCCTACAACAACCCTTATTTTTCTCAAAAATTTCTTCAAAGTTGCAAAAATCGTGTTTCTTGCTCCAGCCACTTTCAGCCTCTCTCAATCATTCCATTGTGTTCCTAGGGTAAGTTTGAGTAAGTATACATCAAAAGCCATGGCCAAAGCTGCTTGAATCGAGCCATACACATTCATACATATTCATATTTTTCTTGATTTTGCATTTTTATTATCTGTGTGTTTTAATCAAAACTAACCACTCTAATGTGTTCATGAGGTTCCATATAAGAGATCTGGGCCATCGTTTCGTAGCTTGAACGTCAGAAACACGATTTGCCATACTTAGGGTTTCTTGAACTGCCTTCTTCGAACCGGCTTGTACAAGCACTTTCAGAGAAAACGAGCACCACCATTGGATTCGCAGACCCCGATTTAGGGGGGGGGGGTAGCCTTAACCTTAACCCTTGATCTTTCGTATTTTTGCAGGTTAGCATTTTGCCTCACTGGAGAAGATGACCGGAGCTAGGGCTCCGACGTCGTTGAACGTGTTGACCCCGGCTTGGCTCACGTGGCAAATCTGCATCCTCTGATTCGTCCATTCGTAAACAACTGGGCCCCATGCGCTGACTGTGCGTTGAATTCAAAACTCATGACACGCGTACACTTATATTCACACATTTGTATTTTCCAAACACCAAATGTACGCTGGCTGAGTGGTAAAGGCATGTGGATGTGAAGATTCTCTCAATGGTCACCAGTTCGATCCCTGGCAAGACCATATTATTTTTGCTCTTTTTGAAACTAACTCATATTTTCTTATTTTCTTTAATATTTTCATGTTATTTTAATTTATCTTCAAACATTTTTATCATGCATCTAAAAAACTCCAAAAATATTTATTTTTTGCATAATCATCAGAAAAATAATTATTTAATTTTTAAAATTAAAATTATTATTTTTGCATGCATATTTAATTTAATTATTAATTAATCATTTAAATAACTTTTAATTGTTTTTAAATTATCAAACCAATTCCAAAAATTACCAAAAATTTATCTTATCATATTAATATCATTACTAATCAAATTTTTTTTTCCTCATTCAAAAACATTTATTTTTACTAACATTTTCCTCTTATGCGATTTTCTTCCGTTTTCCGATTATGTATCTGTTCACAGGTTGTAACGTTTCAGACGATTTTTCTTGCTTTTCTTTTTCAATTATGTAATTTCCTATGGGATGTAATAGTTTAATTAGGACTTTTATTTTCCGCACTCTTATTATGTATTTGTCCCAAAGCAATGTAATAGCGTAGGACATTTATCTTTCCGCACTTTACTTTCCGCACTTTACTTTCCGCAATTTACTTTCTGCACCTTATAATTTGTTAGTAATTAGGCGTGTATGGCAAGATAAAATTGGACATAGATCACTCATAAATCCAAGATAAAATACCTGAAATCAACACACTCTTTTCACACCTGCACCCCTTAGGTTAATTCTCTCTCGTTGCCTTTACAAATACAAATGGTCAAGTCCTTCGAACGTAGAGGTATCCTAGCACCGCTGCGTACAAAACATATCATCATAGTCCCTTCGATACAAAGATCATAGACTCACGATGTCGCCTACGAATACATGATCTTGACCCTCGATTGTCGCCTACGAAAAATGATGATAGTCCCTTCGAATGTGCTAGGATACTTCCTACAAGTTGCCTTCTATGACCATCCGATGTCCCTTCGAATGTCCCTTCTACATCCAACGAATAGGGTTACCTACCAACTAATGGTATGGATAGCACTATTTTAAAGGAATGTAAAATAACACGAAAACGACCAATTCTGAGTAGGTAATAAGACTTTTAGTTGCTTGCTCTATCAAAATACTTTTTTCACACCTCACACTTTTGTCAAAGTTCAAAATCTTTTCAAAAAAACGAAACATTTCCAAACACTTTGTATACATTCCTACATGAATCATTACAAAGTCAAAGCGAAATGCCTTTTCAAAACATGTTTGTCAAACACACAGAAAGCACAATTTTAAAGTGATCTAAGAGCAACTAAGAGCCCGTAGATAACTACGGATGGAAAGGGGTGCTAATACCTTCCCTTTTCATAACCTTCTCCCTTACTCAGAATCTAACGAAGGTCTTTTCCTGTTCTTTTTACCTTCCCTTAATTGGATAAAAGAAAAGTCGGTGGCGACTCTTGCTATCCGCACATTTGCGATACAAAAATCTCAAAGTCAGTTCACCGTATTACAGTTGGCGGTGGTTAGAGTGATGGTTGTCGCAGTTTGGTAGAGAGACGAAAAAGCATGAAAGGTGATGGTCAGTGTGGTGACGGAAAGAAGAACTTACGGTGGTTGAAGGTGAGAGAGAAAAGAGATAAGGGGAAGGAAATAAGGAGGATATCAGTGGCGTGAGAGAAAAAAGCTATGGAGGTGTTGTTATTTCAGTTTTGGCGGAGAATGAGGCCGAAAGAGTTTGTTACCAAGAGAGGGAAGAGGTGAGAGGTTGTTATGGTTTATGGTGAGGAATCAAGAATAGCGAGCGAGAGAGAGAGAGAGAGAGATAGAGATAGAGAGAGAGAGAGAGAGAGAGAGAGAGAGAGAGAGAGAGAGGATGAAGACGAAGAGTGGTGGGTGATCGTTCTGGTTGTTAGAGAGAGTGAGGAAGGTCCAGCGAGAAAGGGAATCAAAGAAAAGAGAGAGAAGACTGTGGTCCTATTGGCAACGAGAGAGAGTTTGTTATATGTCTAGGTGTGGTTGTTACCGTTTTTGGATAAGTGAAGAAGGATGAACGGCTCCGAAGAGAGTAAGAATGCTGGAGATGTTTCTTATTTTTTTGCAATTCCTCCCCATGATGCATGCTTCTACAGGAATGTTTGGCCATTTTCAGAAAGATAATGATGTCTCATACTGATATCCGTTCAGCCAATATGCCATCTGCCAACTCGTTTTCTCGTGCTTCTAACTCGAGCTATGAGCTTCTTTACGACCAAATATCAACACCAAGATTGTATAAGGCATTTGTGTGAACAATTCTTATGTTAAATTTTTTATGATTTAACGCCTATAGTGTTCGTGGTAAAAAGTGACGAATGAGGGAATCAAATCGGAACTCGAATCTCAGGCTCAAAATGATTTACTCTTTTGATTTTTTTAAAAGATGCCGCGAGCATCAAGCTTTATTGTTTCCAAATAAGAAAAGAAGATGGAAAAGAGGAAAGCTGAAATACCCTAAATAAATAATGAAATGCGATGCGACTAGCGTAAACTAGACGCAACGCATTGAGGAGAGACCATGGCAAGAGGGTTGGTTATATAAAGGGAAGGTATTTGTACCCAATATATATATATATATATATATATATATATATATATATATATATATATATATATAGTTATCTATATAATCTTTTGTACATATGAATATTTTTGATATGTTTGTGCGTTTCAATTTGCTACTCTATTCTTGGGAAAGTTTCTCCTTTGGGTTTTAAGAAAGGTAGGTTAGGCGGGGTCCTAAGTTTTGTTATTATTATGCTCGCACAGATCATTGGGATCCTCTGCATACATATCCCCTAGTGGGAATCAGAGCATCTGTAGCTCGGATCTAATGGAAATAGGATTTGTTTGGTTTGAGGGAGAAAAAAATATGCTCGCCAAGGATGAGACCTTGTGCCTACGTATTCTCAAAGGAAGGTTGAGAAAGTCAGAGCAATCGTAGTTCCCACTTATGCTAGTGGAAGCAAAGGGTGTTATTAAGAGACAAAGACAAATGTCATCTTAATGAAAAATGTATCTAATCTATTTCATCACATACATTTTTGAAAGGTTGATTGATTAAATCTTTCATCATAAGTATTAGGTGTTTTGCTTGAGTGTACAAGCGTTACCACTTACAAGGAAAAAATGTTTTGTTTGAAAAGAAGTGTTTGAAAAGGTATTTGATTTGTATGTGATGTTATAAATGAGATACTTCTTCCATAGAGATGATACATGTCTAAATCTCTAGGAGAAATTGATTATTGACGGGGGGATGATTTTAAGAAGCCTGTGGGTCCTTGTATTGTAAGCCCAAGAGGAGTCATTCCGAGGATCATCGAGGGTCATCGAGGATCCTTGTATGAAGCTCAAGAGGAAGCTATAGGGTATGGCTTGCTTTGGATTTAAGAGTGATTTCAACGGGAAACCATCCTCTTAGGATTCAAGAGTGATTTCATCGAGAAATCATACTCTTAGGGTTATATCCTAGCGTGGGTGATTCTTTGCATTGGAAGCCCAATAGGAGGTTGTTAAGAGATTTCCAGGCCTCTTTCTTATTTGATGCCCAAGAGAAGGATAAAATCAACGAGGGAGTTGTTTTGAACGAAGCCCAAGAGGAGGCTAACTCAGCAGGGGAGTTCTTTTGAATGAAGCCCAAGAGGAGGCTAACTCAATAAATGAGTTATCTTGTACAAAGCCCAAGAGGAGGCTATGGGGAACCTAGTTATTATACTAGTTGTTTTGTTATAAATGAACAAGTATATGAACAAGTATATATGATAAAGTGTGTGTGTGCATTCACAAGAGTTTATGAAGGAAATATATAAACAAGTGTATAAAACAAGCAATTAAAGCAAGTGTAACTTGAATATATACAAATGATGTGTGAAAATAAAAACAAGTGTTTAAAACAAGCGAATAAGCTAGTATACTTGGATATATATAAAGGAGTTGTGACTTACACCTTAAGAGAGACCCATTGGTTTAAGAGCAGTTTCACTGGGAATAATTATCATCTTAATACCAATGGAATTAGTGTATTAACAAGTGGATGAAAACAAACAAACGAAGTTTGTTATACTTGAATATTTACAAAGATGATTGAATATGTACAAGGAATTGAATATGTACACATAAGGGTGAATATGTACAAGGAAATAAATATGTACATAGAAAGGATTGATATGTACAACGAAATAAATATGTACATAAAAAGGGTTGGGACTTAATCCGTGAGGGAGGCCCATGATCAATTTGAAAGAAATTCGAGAAAAAACCTAGTTCGGTTTATCTTCAAATCGAATCGCTCATGGAAAAAAGGTGTGTAAGTTTATTGAAATGTTTTTGAAAGTTTGAAATGATTTTGAAAAGCTAAAGATATTCACAAGAAGTTTTGAAAAATATTAGGTTTGAAAATCGAAAAGAAAACATTTTTTGAAAAGTATTAAAAATACTTAAAACGTCTCATTTTTAACCTAACAAAAATATATCGAAAAGAAAATATTTTTGGATTTTTTTGACATAATCATCAAATAGGTATGTTAAATAGTGTGTAAAAAATCATCTCAAAATGAGAAGTTTTGATTGGTTTTTGAAAATGTTTAAGTTTGATGAAAATATGAAGAAAACTAGTGATAAAAATTTGTTTTTGGTCCTAAGGAGGTTTGAACCCAGGATCCTTGGCTTGCATGTGAAAATATTTACCACTGAGCTATCTGCATGGCTTGTCATTTATGTACCTTCAATTAATTATATTTTGAAAACAAGTTATGAAAATGTTTGAAAAATAAGTAAAAATGAAGGTTTTGGAAAAAGATTTGAAAAAAGGTCCTAGGGGGATTCGAACCCTGAGCCTTAAGGCAAAAGAGAGACTTAAGAGCGTGCTGGCAACCACTGGGGTGGTAATACATCCGTGAATAAAACACAAACCATTAAATATATTTTAAAACGAGAATTTGAATTTTTCAGAAACTGCAAAACCCGCGCAACGTTCATCATCTTCCTCCAATCTTCCTCAAGCCATGGATTCTTCTTTTCTCAATCAAATCAAGAGATGTAAACATCAAACTTGCTTGAATTTTCGTCAGGAACATGATGGTGATGATTAATTTTATTTATTTTGAGTTTAAGACCATTAATTTTCGTAAGAACACGAAAAATCCTAATTCTAACAAATCAATATGAAATCGTGTATGGATCATGGTTTGTGAAATTGATTGAGGGTTAATGATCAGTGATAGTGCAGAAACAAAATGGCCAAGCCATTTTTGAACTGGAAAGCAATAATTAAAGAGTTAAAAGTTCAAGCTCTTACCTCTTCAAGTTGAATTATGATTCTTCGAAGGAGGTGTTACAAAGCTAATTTGATGATTGCTACAGCCCCAATGGACCTTATGGAGTGTGTATGGATGCTTAACTTGGATTGAAATAGTCTGGATCACTCTGACCAAGTCCAACTGCATTCACTGGAAGTGAGAATCGAATTTGATGATTCTGAGTTTACAGTGATGAAAAGATGGTTTGGATAACTTCTATATGATGTATAGAAGGTGTTTGAAGTGAAAAATTGGAAGATGCACGAGTGGATCGGAAATTTGGAAGTTATGGCTCAAAATGACATGTTTTTGGAGTTGGAGGTGGTTTCTGAGTTTGGCTAGTTTTTGGGATAGCTTGAGGATTCCAAAACTTTCTAATGATATTTAGAAAGTGTTTGAAGCCTAAGATTGCTCAGAAATTGCGAGGCTTGGAGTTTTGCAATTTCTACAACTTAGAAACTTGAAACTTGAAAAACAAGAAAGAAAGAAAGATTATTTAGGAATGCTTTGGTGTGATTCGAGAGTGAATTAGAGACATCTATTTATAGGCAAGGAATTTTGGCTAGAAATGGCAAGGATTGGCTTGAAATTTAACAACTTGCCTTAAAGGGCAAGAAAGACATTTTTGCCATAAATGCACATGGAATATTCTTTTAACCATGGTTAAAATTTTAACACGATCTTATCCTTATCTTAATCACTCTCATCTGATATTTATCTCTCAAATTCTATCTAGTTTGATGACAAGGCTTCTAGAAGGAAGAATTTGTGACAAATGACTTATAATCTTGAAAAATGACTTGAAAAATATCGTTATGGAGCTCTAAGTTTCAATTTCAAAACCCTAGATACACAAAGTGTTTTTCCAAGTTCTTGGATATTTTGGAAATCTTGTAAAAAGATCTAAAACTTTAATGTTTTGATTTTTTCTTGAATCAAAATGGATCTAGGTGAAAAATGGCCATGAAAGTAGTGAAAAACCATGTTTTTAAGACTTGAAAATTTTTCTAAGTGTTAGAAAATTTTTCAATCTTGACTTTTTGTTGACTTTTTCACACATTTTGATTTTTTTATGATCATGATGGATCATTTGAAATGTATTGATGATTTAAAAAAAAATTGGATTTGAAAAAGTTGACCAAAAGTCAAAGTTTGACCTTTTTTTTAAACAGTTGAAATTTCATCAGGCGATTCAGATTTTCTCTAATGATCAATCATGATATTTGGAATGTTTTAAACCAAGAAATTAGGTCAAGATGTTGCATTGATGATGTTAATATCAATCTCCAAGGAAATAGGTCATTCATTGAGCAAAAAGTCAATGATTCACCATCATCGATCAAACCTTAATTGGTCGATTCAAGGTAGATCATGAGAAAATGTTGGGAATTTAAAGATCAAATATTGATGATTGATGAAGATAGATCAATTGAGGTGAGTGGAGACTTAAAACCTAATTGATCACATCTTGAACAGATGAAAAATTTGATAAAACCCTAATTTGACTTCAGGAGCACACACACGATCTATCCTGTTCTGAAACTGTTAGTGATGCAATGATGTACATGTGAATGATATGATGTGGTATCTTAGTTCAAAAATTAGGGTATGACTGAAACACCCGGCCGAAAAATCAAAGGATATAACTATATATCAATGAAGTTGCCATCGAACGTTTTTTATCCCGCCAAGAGGGAAAGGTAAACATCGAGTAAACCTGAAACGGAGAAATCACGGTCTTGCGACTGAGAGATCGGGTAAGGAAGTCTGTTACGCGAGGGGAAGGGATTAGCACCCCACGCGCCCGTAGTACTTTACGGTATCCGCTTTTACTTTCTATCTAATGGGTGTAAATGTTTAACTATATCTGTACATGGTATAATGTATGAAAAAAGAAAAGAAGAATAAAGAAAAGAATAAAATAAAAAGAAAACACGGGGAAAAGAAGGAAATATTTACAAAGGTTGCTCGATCTAGCCCCGCGATAAGATGCCTATGTATTCCCTCGTGCAATGGGAAAGTTAGAGCGCCGTAGTTCGGCTCACTTGTTTTGGTTGGTTTGTGTTTTTTAGATTAGTAGACGAAACAACAAACAATGACGAAACACCTCCATAATGACGAAACATCAGCTATAGACGGGATGACGAAACATTGGAAGATGAGATGATGAGAGATCAACAAACGGGATAACGAAACATCAGCAGTAGGACGATGAAGCGTCAGAGGATGAGATGACGAAACATCAGAAGACGGGATGAGGAAACATCAGAAGACAGGATGCCGGAGCATCAACGGCAAGCAGGACGATGAAACATCCTAGAACTAATTGGTTTTTATCTTTTACTTTGGAAAAAGTTTCATATTATTAGAATGTTTTAATGCACTTGTCAAAACAAGATTTTAAATTTAAGGATGCAAAAGGATAAAGGGAAAATGGATAAGGGAGACTAACCTATTTCTAATCGTAATGATATTATACAAAATTGATCTTAAGTTATGGATATAAACAATGGGAAAAAAACTACCTAAAGTTGTCATGCATGGATGCCTAACTCAAGGTCTAAACTTGATAACTAACCTAATCGAACAAACCTAAGGAGAATCTATAAAATCAATCATCTTGGTTATAAAACCAAGTGAGAAGAGGGGTAGCATCATGTAAGGTGCTTTGTCAAAAGCGCACACACACTAAGCACTAACAAGTGCTAAAAAAAAAGAAGAAAAAGAAGAAAATATGGTGGAATCAAGTGAACGATGTTCATACAAAGTATCATGTGGAGCGAGGTCAGTAGACACAACATACATTCACAAAGTTTATACAAACCTTTAACAAACATCAAACATCACTATAAACATACACATACAAAGTTAATTCACAAACTAGGTCGAAACTAGTCCTAAAAGCATACGAAAAGCTAATTGTGCGAACCGTTAGACTTAGGGGAAGTTAATGGTCAAATAAAGAAATAAAATGACACAAAAGTCACTAGCTAGACATGTTAATGTTTCATTTACATCACACAAATAAATCATAATGATTCAAGAGCAGAAACCTACCAAGAGTGCGTAAACATGCAATGATCGTGTGTAGTGAAGTGAATCTAAGTTTATGAGACTTATGATATGCAAATAAGGTGTCAAGATGGAGTGATTACATTACCAACATCATAGGAAAGAATTAATAACCAAATCATAAAGAAAAATGTCACAAAAATGCAATTACAACATTAGTGCGAAAGCTAGTCGAAGTGCTTAACTTAGGAAGTGTTTACAAATTAAAAGAAGCCATGAAAAGGCAAAGATGAAAAGAGATGGACCAAGAAATACTAAGATACACAAGTTACAGTAGCAAACACATAATTTCATCAATAAGATAATTCAAATATGCACTCTAAGGATTCACAAACAAAACACTTAAGAAAAATGCATTCGATTCATACAAGTGCGGGCAAACGTGTGTGGACGTGTGTGTGTGTGTTTGAGCATACTTGTGCTTAGTGTCACATGATGATGGGGATAAGACGCAACACATAATAAAGAACTACTCATGATATACACTATCAAGTTATAAGATATTCCAAATTGCACATATACAACATCAACACAAAAACTAGTTAAAGGCTTGACCTAGCATGCAACTAGGGATCGATTGAAGCATGGTTAGTGCATGAAGGAAAAGTAATGAACCTCATAGCATAAAAAGAAATGGAAGGAAGTAGCTATCATGGTAATAATGCATTATCATCATGTACATAATCATCATGAAGATACACAAACAAAAGAAGTTAAGAGAGCCTAAGTATGCATCTAGAAGTGTATGATGAAAAGTGTTTGTGTGTGTATTCAATCATGCTTAGTGTCGAGTGTGATATATGTCATACCCCAATTTTTGACCTAATATACCACCTTACATTTGCATCATTGCATAACTAACATTTCAGACATAATTAATCGGGTATAGCAGTCACAGGTCAAAATTAGGGTTTCATCAGATTTTAATCTGATTCAAGAGGCAACCAATTAGGGTTTGAGTTTTAATTACCTCATTTGATCTATCTTGATCAAATCATTAACCTCTGATCATCAGATATCCATTTTTTCTCATTGATCAATCAAGGATCGACCAATTAGGGTTTTGGTCGAGCATGAGTATTCTCTGACTTTTTGAGCATTGAATGACTTTTTTGGATAGAGATTGGTCATTATATCTTAGATACAACATCTTGACCTAATTTCTGGATTCAAAACATCACAAAAGTTCACAGACTTCATCAGTCAATTTCTGAAACATCTGATGAAAATTCATCTGCACAGAAAAGTCAAACTTTAACTTTTGGTCAAATTTTTCAAAACAAAACGTTTTCAATCTTCAAAATACTTCAAATGATCCATCATGATCATAAAAAATCAAAGAATTTGGAAAAGTCAACAAAAAGTCAAAAGTTCCAACACTTAGAAAAATTTCTAAGTGTTAAAATTTCTTATTTTTTCCAAATTTCATGGCATTTTTTCACATAGTTCCACTTTGATTTTGAAAACACTCAAAACATGAAAGTTGTAGCCCTTGGAACAAGCTTTCCAAAATGTCCAAGAACTCTCAAATCCATGGAGTCTAGCTATACTTTTGAAATTGAAACATAAGACTCCATGAACATGGTTTTTCAAGGTCAAAACTTCACATTTATAGGTCATTTTGTGATTTCTTCATCTAGAAGCAATTCCACCTTGCCAAATGGAGTTTAGAGCTGATAAATATCAGCTATAGATAATTGAGAAGAGATAAGATCAATTTGTGATTTTCACACATGGTAAAAAGAGGAAGCTTCCTTTTTCCTTTTGTAAAAGTCTTTCTTGCCCTTTAAGGCATCTTTGAATTACAAAGCCTTGTACTTGTGCCTAACATTTCAGAACTATTGGCCTATAAATAGAGCATCATTTTCAAGTTTAAACCACACCAAAGCAATGCAAAGTTATGCTTTCTCTCTTCTTTCTTCAAAATCAAGTAACATAGTTTAAAATTGCCAAAACTTGCATTTTTGAAAATTAAGGAAAATCTTTGATCAAATTGGTGTCTAATGTATTCTAATATCCATTTGAAACTTGTCTAGAACTTAAAAACAACATGATCAAAGCTGAAACTCAGAATTACATGCCATGGTCATTATGCTTGTACAAACTGCCTTAAGTTTCGAATTCCATCTTAGGCTTGATTAACTTGTGTTCCAAGCATCCAAACATCATCCCTGAACATCATAGGGATGATCCAGATCAATAACCAACAACTGTAACATGTCTAACATCAAAATCGAGCTTCCATTTTCAGACTGTGCAGGTGGACTTGGCTGGAGTAATTCAAGGTGATTCAAAGCAAGCAGACCATTCCTACAGCTTCCATATAGGCCGATGATGCTACAACAATCATAAAACAAGTTTTGGAAACACTCCAACCTCATCTTCGATCTCAACTTGAACAGGTGAGAACTCAAACTTCAATCTCATGATTCTTTGAACTTAAATGAAAAAACGCTTGGCCAATCATTTTCTGCACCTATCACGATCATAAACCCTCAAACAAATTGAAAAATCATCAACCTTACATCATTTAATTTAGAATTTTCAGTTCTATGGTTCTTCACGATTTCTGGAAATCCAATCGTGTTAGACCAAAAATAAATGCAATTAACATCCACCATCGTGTTCCTTATGAAAAATCGAGCAACTTTCATGTTTACTTCATCTAATTTCATTGAGAAACGAAGATTATAGCATGGATTATAGGATCTGAGAATCAAAAAGGAAGAACATGGCTTCGCGCGTGTTCTTGAGTTTTTAAATTCAAATTTTCCAATATGTTATCTACACGTGTTTTGATTCACAAACATAAAAACACGCTTGTCCCAGCGGTTGCCAGCTTGCTCGTAGTCCTTTGTGCCACATAGCCACCCCAATGGTCATGGGTTCAACTCTCCAAAGGACCATTTTTTTTAAAGCTTTTCATATTTTTTTCATTTTTCTTACAAACTTCAACATTTTTTTTAACCAGTCAAAACTCCTCATTTTGAGGTGATTTTTTGTACACTTGTCAATAAATACATCTATTTTATGATTATGCAAACATTTTCAGAAAAAACTTTCATCTGATTATGTTTTAATCGAGCCGAAAACGACGCTTTTGACACTTTTCAAAACACCTCTAAAAGGTGAATTTTTCAAACTTTCGACTTCCGATTCTTTTCAAAACTTCTCATAAATGAACTTCATATTTCAAAACACTTTAAAAATCATTTCTTCAAAACTTTTTATCAAACTTACATCTTTTTACCATGATCGATCCGATTTAAACGATAAAACCAATTCGTTTTCTCTCGAATTTCTCAATCGATCATGGGCCTCCCTCACGGTGTTAGTCCCATAACATTCTTTTATGTACATAATTATTTCTTTGTACATATCAAACTCTCTTCAGATACATACAATTTTTATCTGTACATAATACAGATACCTTTTATACTCAAGTACAGACAAACTTCTATCGTGTGTTTTCACTTCACTTGTGTATACACAAATAAAACATTCTTTTATGTACATACATACTTTCCTTGTACATATCAAATTATTTTTATACTCATACAACTTTTATCTGTACATAATACAGATACCTTTTACAGATAAACTTCGATCATTTGTTTTTGTTTCGTCTGTACATATATACTGAATACCATTGATATTAAAAGGAGCATTATTCCCCATGAAACTGCTTTTAAATCAATGGGCCACCCTTATGGTGTAAGTCCCAACCCTCCTATGTACATCCATCTTTGTCTGTGCATAAATAGCTCGTTCGTGTACATATTTACTTCCTTGTACACATTCAAACTTGTAAATAATCAAGTTACGCTCGTTTTAAACATTCGTTTCACAGACACTTGTTTATATTTACTTCATAAACTCTTGTAAATAAACATCATGCATTGTTTATATTTCCTTCATAAACTCCTGTGAATACGTATCACACACACACACACACACACACTTGTTTATACAACTGTCTAGTTATAACATAACAACTAGTCTAACCAATAGGTTCCCCACAGTTGTAGCCTCCGCTTGGGCTTTATACAAGATAACTCTCCCCACAGAGTTAGCCTCCGCTTAGGCTTCATATAAGACAACACTCCCCTATTGAGTCAGCCTCCTCTTGGGCTTCGTTCAAAAGAACTCCTCATTGAGTTTAGCCTTCTCTTGGGCATCATACAATGAAAGAGATAGGAAATCTCTTAACAGCCGCCTATTGGGCTTCCAATACAAAGAATCACCCGCGTTAGGATAGAACCCTGAGAGTATAATTTCTCGGTGAAATTGCTCTTAATTCCAAAAGGATGGTTTCCCGGTGAAATCCCTTTTAAAGACAAAGCCAGCCATACCTTATAGCTTCCTCTTGAGCTTCATACAAGGACCCTCGATGACCCTCGATGACCCTCGGAATGCCTCCTCTTGGGCTAACAATACAAGGACCCATGGGCTTCTTAAAAGCATCCCTTTAATCCAATCAATTTCTCCTAGAGATTTAGACATCTATCATCTCTATGGAAGAAGTATCTCATCTATCACATCACATACAGTCAAAAACTTTTCAAACTCTTTTCAAAAACATCTCTTAATTGTAAGTGGTAACGCTTGTACACCCAAGCAAAACACCCAATGCTTACAGTTAAAAGATTCAATCTTTTTCAAACATCTTTCTTAAACATGTAAGTGGTAACGCTTGTACACTCAAGCAAAACACCTATAACTTACATTTGTCTGTCTCTTACTAAAATCCCGTTGATTTCCACGAGCATAAGTGGGAACTACGATTGCTCTGACTTTCTCAACATCCTTTTGAGAATACGTAGGCACAAGGTCTCATCCTTGCCGAGCAAAATTCTTTCTCCCTCAGACCAAACAAACTATAGATCCCCGTAGATCCGAGCTACAAATGCTCGATTCCCACTAGATATGTATGCGAAGATCCACGATCTTTGCGAGCACAATAATAACAAACACTAGGATCCCACATAATCTATCTTTCTTAAAATCCCAAAGGAGAAACTTTCCCAATCATAGAAATAGCAATTAAAACACACAAACATATCAAACATATTCATATATAAAGCTATAGATAACTATATATATTTAGGGTGCTCCATCTATTCCCTTTATATAACAATCCCCTTACTCAATCTCCCCAATGCGTTGCGTCTAGTTTGTGCTAGTCATTACGCATATCAAAATCAATTGAGGGTATTAACAGCTTTCCCCTTTTTCATAATCATTAAACCATCTTTCTTGTGTTGAAAATAATAAAGCTTGATGCTCGCGACATCTTTATAAACAAATCAAAAGAGTAAATCGTTTCGAGCCAGAGAATTCGAATTCATATTCAAATCCTCTAGCGCGTCACCTTTTAACGCGAATAGAAAAAATGGCGACTCTGCTGGGGAGTACGTCGAAACTTTGATTTTAAAAAAAAAAAGTGACTCTGCTCAAGAGCACCAAGCTTTTTTTGTTTTCAAAAAGAAAAGAAAGGGGATAAGCTTTCATATTATGCATATGTCTGTTTTTCTTTATTGTGTGTTTTCGCGATTTCATCTGATTGAAAGAAATCCTAA
This sequence comes from Vicia sativa, assembly GCA_021764765.1. Taxonomy (NCBI): domain Eukaryota; kingdom Viridiplantae; phylum Streptophyta; class Magnoliopsida; order Fabales; family Fabaceae; genus Vicia; species Vicia sativa. The sequence goes on along the minus strand of CM038793.1, from coordinate 46,452,853 downwards.
CCCGGATTTAAGAAACATTTTTAAGATCTAGGTGGGGGTATTAATACGTGAGAAGTCTCAATACTTACGAAGTTAATATCTCTCTCTCGGTGGAGGTTGTCTTGGGGGTATTAGTGTTTAGCAAGTATTTGCGAAGACATTTTGCTTTCAAGGGACTTACGGTCGAGTTGTCAGAGAACACATAACCCATCCCGCCATTTAGGATGTAGTGCGAGATTATTCGGGCGTAAGCCTAGAGTAATTGTCATACGAGACTACGATCAAGTAGTTTCTCTTGAAAATATTATTGGACCATCGAGTATTCAACAAATCCGATAATATTTCAAAGAGGAGTGTTGAGCCAGTATCGTAGAACCCGTTTCACGGATGAATAAGCCCTTAGAACTTACCCACGCTTGATTCTTATCGTTGGCCTCATGCTCGTGACTTGAACGCCGTGTGTATAACTATTAACCATGTTTGCCGCATCCATGCATTCATTCATTCATTCGAAAAAAACTTCATTTCTCTTCCCATTTCCAAAGAATTTGAGATTTTCTTTGTAAAATATTTTAGGTTAGAGTGATGGACGCCGAGGAAGATTCACCAAGAGATACAGTTTTAGAATTCCTGATGTAGGAAAGTTGAAAGAGTTAGCATCTTTGGTAGAAGATCCCTCGGATTTCAGAAAACGCTATGGAACTCTTTTAACTCTTCTGAACACTAACGTTGATGAAGGACTTCTCAAAACTTTCGCTCGATTTACGATCGATATCATTGTTTCACTTTCCACGATTATCGCTGATGCCTACTTTGGAAGAGTACGCGCATATCCTAGGTATCTCAGTATCTGACAAAGTGCCTTTCAATGGTTTGGAAGCCATTCCTAAGTCACCAGTCATTGCAACGATGACTCACTTAAAGAAATCTAAGATAGACAAAAACCTTACTACCAGAGGAAAACTCTTAGGACTAACTTCAAAGTTCCTAATGGAGAAGGCTCTTAAATTCTCTGCAGTCGGTAGTATGGTAGCCTTCGAAGCTATTTTAGCTTTACTCCTCTATGGATTGGTGTTATTTCCCAACGTCCCAAATTTTGTTGATATTAACGCCATAAGGATCTTTCTGATTGGAAATCCCGTTCCCACTCTACTTAGTGACACGTACGTCTCCATTCATCATAGGAACCGTCAAGGAGACGGAACTATCGTGTGTTGTGTACCTCTGTTTTTCAAATGGATTACCTCACACTTGCCTAAATCTCCTATCTTCCGCGAAAACAAAGACGAGTGGCATTGGTCAAGAAGACTCATGTCTCTTACAAACGACGATATCCATTGGTATACCTTGGCAGATAATGAGATGGAAATCATTGAGAGTTGTGGAGAATTTGCCAACGTACCTCTCATTGGTACGAAAGGAGGAATCAACTACAACCCATTCCTGGCGAGACGTCAACTCGGATACGCAAACTCTAGTAAACCTCTTGGTTTTACAGTAGAGAGTTATTTCTATCACGAAGGAGAAGATTCCCAAGGATTGAAAACCAGGATGATCAGAGGTTGGCATCACATCCGAAAGAAAGAAAAAGGAAAGGCAAAGAATTGTGTAGCCATGTTCTCAACCTCTTCCAAATTAACAATTTTTCCTGTCGAAACTATGGGAGAATACCAAGAAGCTTTGGCCAAAATAAGGTTTGAAAAAGAGGCTTTGGAAAACAAGTTCCTTAAGACTAATCTTGAGAATGAAAAGCTCAAGAAGCAAGTCAAAGATCATGAAAAGACGCTTTATTTCCAGGATGAATGGCTCATGGAGAAGGATGAGAAGATTCGTCAGAAAGATAACGCAATCCAGAGATACGTCAAAGAAAGGAAAAGAAAGCTTGAGGAAATGACAACCAACGATCCTGCTCCCGACAAGTGGAAGAAAGTCATTAGCAAGCTAAAAGCCGAGAAAGCTGAACTGAAAGCTCACTATGGGAAGGAAATCCTGAAGTTGAAGCTACATCAAACCTTTGGATCTTCATCCGATGAAGACATTTAATTAGTTCAATTTATTTTGTAATCTTATCATTTATTTTATCATTTGTGTGAGCAATGCTCCAAAAAACAATATTGTTCTAATCTTCTTTCAATAATCAATAAATGTGTGTTTTCCATCCAAATATTTGCCAGAAATATCTCTTTTTAGCATAAATTCTTTGGAAATCTTTCTTTACAATCATAATCATGCATCATGCTTTGCATTAAAGTCTATTGTCTAGAGTCTGATACTTGAACAACTTGAACAGTTTCAACAGATAGGAAAAGATCGCCAAACTGTCGCGTCTTAGAGTTTCTCGACCGCGTCCATAGCCAACTCGAACGTACGATACCAGATCAAAAAGAAGAAAAGTAATGGAGGGTTTCGAACAAGAGAATGTTGAACTTCGTAGTACAATAACAACACTACAAGAAGAAGTGGAAAGACTCACATCTTTGGTTAACTCATTGGCAAGAAAGTCAACAAGCAAGATCGAGCGATCAAAACCAAGCAATGATCTCGAAGACACTACTACTCCAGTTTCAGCTGTCGCAGCCAGTAGTTCACCTTTCAGCATGCCAGAAGGCTATCCATGGGGCATGCCTTTCAACTTTGGCATCGGATTTCGCCAACCGACTTCTCAAGTGCAAACAACCACGCTTGAAATACCTACTTTGCGAAAACTCTACATTTACTCCGCAACGTGGAGTAACTCTTCCACAAGTAACAATGCCGGTTTCTCAACCGATCATGACGAACTCGACAGTAGTGCACACTACCATAGACGAAGAAGTTCACCATACTCCGGACAATAGCGAATTCCCGTGGCTCGATGGAGAATCTCCGAACAACTCCTCAAAATGCACGAGATAAAACAATTCGTGGAAAAGAACTGCTTGGGAAAACGCCAGATGTTTGCTTAGTTCCTCGCGTAAGGATACCTGCAAAATTCAAAGTCCCTGACTTTGAAAAGTACAAAGGAAACTCCTGTCCACAAAGTCATCTCACGATGTATGCCAGGAAAATGTCTACATACAACGAAGATAATCATTGTTAATCCATTACTTCCAAGATAGTCTTACGGTGCCATCAAGTGGTACATGGGATTAGACAAAGACGAGTATCCAAACCTTCAATGACTTAGGTGAAGCCTTTGTACAACAATATAAGTTCAACTTGATATGGCTCCCGATCGGGATCAACTCCGCCCATGTCTCGAAAAGAAGAGAGACATTCAAAGAATATGCTCAACGATGGAGGAAATTGCTGCCAAGTCAACCCGCCTTAGAAGAGAAAGAGATGACTAAGGTATTCCTAAACACCCTTGGCTCATTTTACTACGAGCGAATGATCGCTAGCTCCCGAGATTTCACCGAGATGGTGAGCATGGAATGCGATTAGAAGAAGGGGTTCGAACCGACGCCTAACCAAGGAAGCAGGATCTTCTAGTGGAACTAGGAAGGTAGGAACCAGCTTCCCAAAGAAAAAGAACATGACATAGGAATGGTATCCCGAGGAAACCGCGTAAGAATGTCACAACAACGATGTAGCGCCATAGCACCACCATCAACACAACTAAACACGGAATTGCTCGCAATTCCAACAAATTCAACAAAATCAACAAACTCAACACCTCGTCAGCAGGCTCAAGAATCAAAACCGGCGCCTCGGTCATTTGACCCAATTCCAATGACGCGTACGTAACTTTACCGCGCTAATAGAAAAGAATCGACATGCATAAGGTCACCACCTCCGGTTCTAAAAATTGCCATGGTGGTACAAAAGACGATCTTGCCCTTTTCACCAAGGGGCACCAGCCATGACCTTGAGCATTGCATATCATTAAAGGCGTATACGTAGATTAGTGAGATCTAATCTTCTTTCCTTTCGAAATACAAGTCCGAACGTGCAAGCCAATCCGCTTCCCAGTCACAGTGGACATTCAGTGAGTTTGATACTGAGAAATATAGACAGGTATCTCGTTACAGACGTAAACCTGATCAGAGGAAACTTGGTGCATCTCCATGAAGCATACAGTACAATGAGAACCTTCACTAAGCACGATTACGCAGCTTGCCATATCTGCTCCAAAGATATTCAAGGATGTCCCACCATAAAAGCAAACATTCAGCGATTGTTAGATATTGGTGATCTACAGATCTACAGAAACAGAGATGACCATGACGTAAATACAATAGGGAATTTTCCGCATGAGCTTTTAGTCTCAGATATCAACTCGAAAAACCCCGAAGTAAACGTTATCATCCCTTGTTTCAACATACCCAAACATGTGGAGATTGAATGCAACAGCCCAAAGACCCAGTCTCCTTTGGTGATTTGCTTACGGTCTGCTCCATACAATTCTACCAAAGCAATTCCTTACCAATACAATGCAACCCTGATAGAGGATGGGAAGGAGAACCCATGCCTACTCTTCCAGCTAATGTCAATATAACATAAATCGGACGAGTAACACGAAGTGGACGAGTACACTCCATTGCCACCAAGACCGCTGCAGCCTCGTTGTCGGACAAAATCCGCTAACATATCTTCCGAGAATCGCAACGATTCCAGCTTGTTAACCCAAGCACAAATGTTGGTCCTCCGATAGAGCCAACGCCAACGCAGATTTTGATGAAATCCGAAATTAATCAAGAAAAGTGAATACCGAGTCGTGGATCAACTGATGCAGACTCCTTCCAAGATTTCAATACTGTCTCTGCTCCTCAACTCCGAAGCTCATCGAGAAGCTTTAATGAAGGTACTAGACCAAGCCTATGTAGACCATGATGTAACCATGCACCGGTTTGAGGTATTGTCGCCAACATAACTTGTAATAATCTAAGTTTCGATTGAGGAACTTCGGAGGAAGGAAAGATCACAATTTGGCCTTACACATCTCAATGATTTGCCAATCAGATTCCCTGTCCAATGTATTGGTAGATACTGGTTCATCTTTGAACGTAATGCCGAAGACGACACTCGCTCGTTTGGCTTACAAAGGGACACCAATGAAGTTCAATGACATAGTAGTAAGAGCTTTGATGGATCAAGAAAGTCATTATTGGGGAAGTAGATCTCCCAATGACAATTGGTCCGCACACTTTCCAAATTACTTTCCAAGTCATGGACGTACCGGCTGCTTATAGTTGTCTACTAGGAAGACCTTGGATCCACGAGGGAGGCAGAACTTCTCTCCATCGAAATTAAAATTCACAAAATGGAAAGTTGGTGACCATCACAGAACAAGCTTTGCTTGTAAGTCATTTGTCGGTTTCTCTTTCATCACTAATGAAATTGAAGGACACATCTCCCGAATATTCGTTAGAAGATGAATCTACCAAGAAAATGATCATCTATCTCTTCGTATAAAGAAGCGCAGATGGTGAAAGATGGCAATGTCAAGGATAGGGACATGTAATCAAACTGTCAAAAACGAAACAAAGGGACTCGGGTTCACACCCGTATTCTCCAAAGACAAGCAAAGGATGAAGCACTTCGTCCAATCAAAGAAGTATTTGGGGTTTCTTAAACCCGCTCTCCAAGAGGTTAGCGTTGTCACCATTGAAGATGATGAAGAGGATCCCTCTGAATCTGAAGAGTGGAGTACTTATTTAAACAATCCCGAATATGTGTCTCAAGAGGAATTGTACGCGCCGATCGATCAATTCAAAGACATGTCCTCGCGACATGAAAATCCACCGTCCTTCCAAGTTTGGGATACCTTGGGAGAACCAAGCGTAAATTTGACTACATGGTAAAGTATCGCGCGTAAAGCTCGAGAATCGAATTGAAGATATCCAACCCACGGGATGGGGTGATTCTTTGAGTATCCTAGTCAATCGGAGGAGGTATACTCGACTTCTCGCCTAATCAACCAATCGAGGTCCCGAATGAAGATCTCGCTTCAACACGCTGTGGAATTCACTAAACGGATCCGGATTATCACTACATCAACGTGATCATCAAGATCAAGAGTACGAATCGAAGTGGAAAGTGTCGCCGACAACGAGTCTCTTCACTCAAGATTGGAGGGTACATCCTCGAATTCAACACAAAGATCAACAGAAGCACATATCCGATCTCATACTTCCGATCTATTCATCAAGCGGAAGAAGCGCTTTAGCGACGAAAGGCAAAGTCCGTCATCGAGTCTTCAAACCTGATGACCAAAGTCTACTCAAGGGTTAAACCAAAAGGAAAATTACGAATACCTCGACTTCCAAGGAGTTCGTCACTCTGAAACCGTTGAAGTTCGGACTAACGCTCCTAGTTCTAAGTAGTTTATCTTTGCTTTTGTTTTGAACTCTCACTCGCCTAAAGTGAAGAGATGTTTTATAAGGGTTTAGCTTTTAAATAATCTCTCTTTGTCTTGCCCAAGACGAATGAGTTTGTATTTTAGGGCCCTGTTTCATAAGTGTGAATTATAAATAAAACGCGTTGTTTTGTTTCTACACTTTGTGTTTATTTTCCTTTACCCCACGAAATGATAATCCTAAAAAACACAATAAAACAAAAAAAAAATCTTCAAAAAAAAATATACACAATCTGCATACACTTTCACATTAACTTTTTCAAAAAAAAAAAAAATGATGAAAAAATTAATTAATCAGACATAAATCAAATATGCAGATGGACAAATCCATTGAAAGCAATAACTCTATGCTCTCTCCCAACTTTAAAATCCCCTGTGAGGTCGCCAAGGAAAAAGTTGAAGAAGAGATCCCAGATGAGATTTCTAGACTGCTAAAGCACGAGGAAAGGATCATTCAGCCTCACCAAGAGCCATTGGAAGCAATCAACTTAGGTTCTGAGGAAGACAAAAAAGAAGTAAACATCGGAGCTTCGCCGACAAGAACGCCAAGAGCGGTCGATAGATCTTCTCAAAAATATGTCGATGTGTTCGCTTGGTCCTATCAGACATGCCGTGGTTAGATACCAAAGATTGTGGAGCATCACTTGCCATTAAAACCGAGTGTCCACCGTTAAGCAAAACGAGAAGAGTTCACCCGATATGGCGATAAAATCAAAAGGAAGTTCAAAAAGCGACGCAGTTTCCTCGTCACTCGAATATCCTCAATGGCTAGCCAACATAGTGTCTCTCCAAGAAAGATGGGAAGGTCGAATGTGTGTTGACTACCGTGATCCGAACAAAGCAAGTCCGAAAGACGATTTCCCACTGCATATTGACATGCTAGTGGATAGCACGCGAAATTTAACGTCTTTTCCTTCATGGACGGTTTCTCTGGTTATAATCAGATCAGAATGGCTCTCGAAGACATGGAGAAGACATCCTTCATCACGCCATGGGGCACTTTTTGCTACAAAGTAATGCCGTTTGGATTAAAGAATGCAGGCGCAACTTACCAATGGGCAATGACTACTCTCTTTCACGACATGATGCACAAAGAGATCAAGTCTACGTGGACGACATGATAGCAAAGTCGATCAAGATGAGCATATAGACTATCTCTTAAAGTTGTTTCAACGACTAAGGAAATTTCAGCTCCGCCTGAATCCTAACAAATGCACCTTTGGGGTAAGATCTGTAAAACTCCTAGGTTTCATCGTCAGTCAAAAGGGTATTGAAGTGGACCCTGACAAAGTCAAGGCTATTCAAGAAATGCCTACGCCACATACAGAGAAGCAAGTAAGAGGATTTCTGACGGTTGAATTACATCTCCGATTTATCTCTCAAATGATACACTGGGCGATATTCAAACTTCTCCGCAAGAATCAAGAAGTTGTATGGACAGAAGATTGTCAAAAGGCTTTTGACAGTATCAAGGAATACCTGTCAGAACCACCAATATTGATTCCTCCAGTCGAAGGAAGACCGTTAATCCTATACCTTACCGTGCTAGAAGAATCTATGGGTTGCGTACTTGGACAGCAAGATGACACCGGTAAGAAGGAGCATGCCATCTACTACCTGAGTAAAAAGTTCACAGACTGTGAAACTCGTTACTCCATGCTCGAGAAAACATGCTGCGCTTTGGTGTGGGCTTCAAAACGTCTCCGCCAATACATGATCAATCACACGACTTGGTTAATCTCTATAATGGATCCGATCAAGTACGTCTTTGAGAAGCCTGCCTTAACCGGGAGAATTTCCCGATGGCAAATGCTGCTATCCGAATATGACATCGATCACCAAAAGCGGTCAAAGGAAGCATTCTCGATCACTTGGCTTATCGACCTCTCAACGAATATCAATCTCTCAAGTTTGACTTCACGAGGATGTTATGTACTTAAAGATGAAAGATTGCACGAACCGCTAGAAGGACCGGATCCGGGATGGGGCCTAATCTTTGATGGAGCGATTAACGCTTTTGGCAATGGAATTGATCATTATCACCCCGAGGGTTCTCATATCCCATTTTCCGCCGATTGCTATTTGATTGCACCAACAACATCGCATCTGAAGCTTGCATCATGGGTATCGAAGAAGCCATCGACTTGAGGATCAAGATCCTTGACATATATGGAGACTCGTTGTGATCAATCAAATTAAAGACAAGTATGAAACTCATCATCTTGGTCTAATTCCTTTGAGAGATTATGCAAGACGTTTGTTGACTTTCTTCAACAAAGTTGCACTGCATCATATCCCTCGAGATTAGAATCGAATGGCAGACGCCTTAGCTACTCTATCTTCCATGTTCAAAGTCAACGATTGGAACGATATGCCTAAAATCCGCATCAGACGCCTTGAAAGACCTGCATATGTATTTGCAACTGAAGCAGTCTTCGACGATAAACCGTGGTTCCACGACATCAAGCGTTTCCTTCAAACACGAGAGTACCCACTTGGGGCATCGTACAAGGATAAGAAAACTCTAAGGAGGATTTCTAGAAACTTCTTCCTCAATGAAGATGTGCTATACAAAAGAAACTTCGACATGGTTCTGCTCAGATGCGTCGACAGACAAGAAGCAGACACGATCATCCATGAAGTGCATGAAGGGTCCTTTGGAACCCATTCAAATGGACATGCAATGTCCAAAAATCTTGAGATACTATTGGATAACGATGGAATGATTCGAACACGGAAAAGATCTACGCAGATATGATCCATGTGCCACCGACTCTACTTAACGTTCTCTCTTCTCCGTGGCCTTTCTCTATGTGGGGCATCGACATGATTGGAATGATTGAACCAAAAGCGTCCAACGGACATCACTTCATTCTGGTGGCTATTGATTACTTCACCAAATGGGTCGAAGCAGCATCTTACGCCAACGTTACAAGACAAGTGGTTGTGAGATTCATCAAGAACAACCTCATTTGCCGATATGGAGTTCCAAGCAAGATCATTACAGACAATGGATCAAACTTGAACAACAAAATGGTGAAAGAACTGTGTGAGGAATTCAAGATCGAGCATCATAACTCATCTCCTTACCGACCAAAGATGAACGGCGCCGTTGAAGCTGCCAACAAGAACATCAAAAAGATCGTCCAAAAAATGGTCATCACTTACAAAGACTGGCATGAAATGCTGCCATTTGCTCTGCATGGATATCGTACGCACTTCAACAGAGCAACTCCTTTTCTCTAGTATACGGCATGGGCGGTGCTCCCGTAGAAGTTGAGATTCCGTCAATGAGAGTTCTCATGGAAACGAAACTATCTGAGGCTGAATGGTGTCAAAGGAGATACGATCAACTGAACTTAATTGAAGAAAAGCTCCTGACCGCCCTGTGTCACGGACAATTATATCAAAGAAGAATGAAGAAAGCTTTCGACAAAAAGGTCCGATCTCGTGAATTCCGAGAAGGCGACCTCGTGCTTAAAAAGATTCTGTCTTTTCAACCAGATTCTAGGGGAAAATGGACTCCTAATTACGAAGGCCCATACATCGTCAAAAGAAGCTTTTTTGGCGGTGCTATGACTCTCACAACTATGGACGGTGATGAACTCCCGTATCCTGTAAATGCTGATGTAGTCAAGAAATACTTTGTCTAATAAAACAAAAGAACAACTCGGTAAGTCGAAAACCCGAAAAGGGCGGCTTAGGCAAAAAAGAGCGTCTCGGTGGATTGAAAACCTGAAAAGGCGATCCAGGCAAAAATAAGAGACAATAAACAGAAAATATCCTGATAGATTGAAAACCTAAAAAGGCAATCTAGGCAAAAATAAGGATACAAAAAAAATGACAAAGTAATGGAATCAGTCTGTACTTCGTCAATCTGAAGAATCTTCCATCAACGGATCTTCAATCAAATCTTCTGAAGCAACAAGTACAGTGGGAATTCGAAGTTGTTAGGGATAATAGTGGTTATTTACTTTCAATGTAGCCTTTTCCCAATAAATTATCATTTCCAACTTTTGTAAATAGCTCATGGAATCACGCCTTTGGCTGATTACCATTCTATCAATAAATTTGAGCCTTGTGCCTTTTGTTTGCAATCCTTACTTTATTCTGTTTTGCAAAATAACGCTTTTATTGTGAAAATCACTTTTTGAAACTAAAAAGGTTTTAAATGAATTTCTACTTCAAAATTTTGAAACAAAAAAAAAAGAGCAAAAATGTTCCTTTGAACTATGAACACGGAAAGAACTTCAACAGTTTCTCCATAAGTGTCTCGATCCAAGGATAGAATGTGAAGTCTTCTCTCAGAAATTATCAAAGGACGGTATTTACCAAAAAAGAATTCCCAACAAAGTTGCTAATGAAACGCCTTTCTCCGAAAGTTTAAAGCATGCAACTCAGATCCTTCATCGGCAACGTCTAACACCATTGCTGCGGATATTGCTAAGTATTTGTTCGAACTGTGACGCGGTCCTTTTCCCAAATGCATCTTTAGTGTCTTTGTCAAGTATTGTTAGCATGCAAATAACATTCACGACATTCATACATAATAGCATCATTCATGCATTTTTGCATTCCTCAAAATGTTTGCTTTCATATCACTGGTGTAAATCACACTTACTCATGTAAGTACAATTCTATCCAAGAGATTATCCCCAAGCAGAGAAATACATCTTTTCTCTCTCCTGTTCCCCAGCTGAGATCATTCCTCATCAGGAACAAAGTTTTGATTGACCCTTTCTTTCCAGTTCATTCCTGGATAGAACCCCGTCTATAATCTACTAAGCAATAAGCAATAGCCTCATCATTTGAGCCACTTATTTCTTCTTAAACTTGTCATGAAAGTTTGTTCTTCTCAAAAAAGTCAAATCATGACCGTACGAGAAATTCCCCAGCAGTTGTCTTTCTGTTTAAAAGAAAACCTGTGTCTTCCGATCAAAATGCCCGCGTCTTCTCAAAAGAGAGATCCTCGGCAAGATTTTATTCAAGAAAGTAGAAACTCATTTGAGTTCTTTCTTTTCATTGCTTGTTATTCACAAGGCTGAATACCCAGTAATATATCTCAAAGATTTACCTTGTTATAGTTATCACTTTGCTGATAATTGGTAATATCTTCGAAACTCATTTTGAGATCTGTTTCCATCATTTGTCTGATATTCACAAAGCTGAATACTCAACAAAATTTTTCAAAGATTTACCTTGTTATAGTTATCACTTTGCTGATAATTGGTAATATCTTCAGAACTCCTTACCATAACTATCACAAGGCTGATAAATTGGTAATATCATTTTCACTTACCTTGAACATTGTCACAAGGCTGACAGAAGGTAATTTCTCTGTTTCCAAAACGAAACAGATGTTCACATGTTTTGTGAATCTCTTTTTCCCCAGCGAGACATATTGCATGTTTCCCAACAAATAGGATCCTCTTTTTTCTTAAACAAATCGAGTCGTCCTCACAAATTTTTCCCCACCATGTCATTTCTTTGATATCATCTGGGTAAAACTTTTTACAATCATTTTTGCATCATCCACATTTTTTGGTATCTTAGGTCCAAAATTTGCGCATTCTGATATTTAAGTCTCTTTACACCTATCAAAACAAAGATATTCATCTTCATCTTTCAGGTTAAAGAAACTTAAATAGGGGCATCTGTCATACCCCAATTTTTGACCTAATATACCACCTTACATTTGCATCATTGCATAACTAACGATTCGATGTAATTAATCGTATAGCATTCACAGTCAAAATTAGGGTTTCATCATTTTCATGTGATTCAAGAGGCAACCAATTAGGGTTTGAGTTTTACTTACCTCATTTGATCTATCTTGATCAAATCATTAACCTCGATCATCGATATCCATTTTTCTCATTGATCAATCAAGGATCGACCAATTAGGGTTTTGATCGAGCACGAGTATTCTCTGACTTTTTGAGCATTGAATGACTTTTTTGGATAGAGATTGGTCATTATATCTTAGATACAACATCTTGACCTAATTTCTGGATTCAAAACATCACAAAAGTTCACAGACTTCATCAGTCAATTTTTGAAACATCTGATGAAAATTCATCTGCACAGAAAAGTCAAACTTTAACTTTTGGTCAAATTTTTCAAAACAAAACTTTTTCAATCATCAAAATACTTCAAATGATCCATCATGATCATAAAAAATCAAAGAATTTGGAAAAGTCAACAAAAAGTCAAAAGTTCCAACACTTAGAAAAATTTCTAAGTGTTAAAATTTCTTATTTTTTCCAAACTTCATGGCATTTTTTCACATAGTTCCACTTTGATTTTAAAAAAACTCAAAACATGAAAGTTGTAGCCATTGGAACAAGCTTTCCAAAATTGAAACATAAGGCTCCATGAACATGGTTTTTCAAGGTCAAAACTTCACATTTATAGGTCATTTTGTGATTTCTTCATCTAGAAGCAATGCCACCTTGCCAAATGGAGTTTAGAGCTGATAAATATCAGCTAGAGATAATTGAGAAGAGATAAGATCAATTTGTGATTTTCACACATGGTAAAAAGAGGAAGCTTCCCTTTTCCTTTTGTAAAAGTCTTTCTTTCCCTTTAAGGCATCTTTGAATTACAAAGCCTTGTACTTGTGCCTAACATTTCAGAACTATTGGCCTATACATAGAGCAGCATTTTCAAGTTCAAACCACACCATAGCAATGAAAAGTTATGCTTTCTCTCTTCTTTCTTCAAAATCAAGTAACATAGTTTAAAATTGCCAAAACTTGCATTTTTGAAAATTAAGGAAAATCTTTGATCAAATTGGTGTCTAATGTATTCTAATATCCATTTGAAACTTGTCTAGAACTTAAAAACAACATGATCAAAGCTGAAACTCAGAATTACATGCCATGGTCATTATGCTTGTACAAACTTCCTTAAGTTTCGAATTCCATCTTAGGCTTGATTAACTTGTGTTCCAAGCTTCCAAACATCATCCCTGAACATCATAGGGATAATCCAGATCAATAACCAACAACTGTAACATGTCTAACATCAAAATCGAGCTTCCATTTTCGATGTCGGTGGACTTGGCTGGAGTAATTCAAGGTGATTCAAAGCAAGCAGACCATTCCTACAGCTTCCACATAGGCCGATGATGCTACAACAATCATAAAACAAGTTCTGGAAACACTCCAACCTCATCTTCGATCTCAACTTGAACAGGTGAGAACTCAAACTTGAATCTCATGATTCTTTGCACTTAAATGAAAAAATGCTTGGACAATCATTTTCTACACCTATCACGATCATAAACCCTCAAACAAATTGAAAAATTATCAACCATACATCATTTAATTTAGAATTTTCAGTTCTAGGGTTCTTCACGATTTCTGGAAATCCAATCGTGTTAGACCAAAAATAAATGCAATTAACATCCACCATCGTGTTCCTTGTGAAAAATCGAGCAACTTTCATGTTTACTTCATCTAATTTCATTGAGAAACGAAGATTATAGCATGGATTATAGGATCTGAGAATCAAAAAGGAAGAACATGGCTTCGCGCGTGTTCTTGAGTTTTTAAATTCAAATTTTCCAATATGTTATCTACACGTGTTTTGATTCACAAACATAAAAACACGCTTGTCCCAGCGGTTGCCAGCTTGCTCGTAGTCCTTTGTGCCACGTAGCCACCCCAATGGTCATGGGTTCAACTCTCCAAAGGACCATTTTTTTTAAAGCTTTTCATATTTTTTTCATTTTTCTTACAAACTTCAACATTTTTTTTAACCAATCAAAACTCCTCATTTTGAGGTGATTTTTTGTACACTTGTCAATAAATACATCTATTTTATGATTGTGCAAAAATTTTCAAAAAAACTTTCATCTGATTATGTTTTAATCGAGCGAAAACGCTTTTGACACTTTTCAAAACACCTCTAAAAGGTGAATTTTTCAAACTTTCGACTTCCGATTCTTTTCAAAACTTCTCATAAATGAAATTCATATTTCAAAACACTTTAAAAATCATTTCTTCAAAACTTTTTATCAAACTTACATCTTTTTACCATGATCGATCCGATTTAAACGATAAAACCAATTCGTTTTCTCTCGAATTTCTCAATCGATCATGGGCCTCCCTCACGTAAGTCCCATAACATTCTTTTATGTACATAATTATTTCTTTGTGCATATCAAACTCTCTTCGATACATACAATTTTATACATACATAATCTGATACCTTTTATACTCAATACGATAAACTTCTATCGCTTGTTTTCACTTCACTTGTGTATACAAATAAAACATTCTTTTATGTACATACATACTTTCCTTGTACATATCAAATTCTTTTTATACTCATACAACTTTTATACATACATCTGATACCTTTTACGATAAACTTGATCATTTGTTTTTTTGTTGTATATATGAATACCATTGATATTAAAAGGAGCATTATTCCCCGTGAAACTGCTTTTAAATCAATGGGCCACCCTTATGGTGTAAGTACCAACCCTCCTATGTACATCCATCTTTGTCTGTACATAAATAGCTCGTTCGTGTACATATTTACTTCCTTGTACACATTCAAACTTGTAAATAATCAAGTTACGCTCGTTTTAAACGTTCGTTTCACAGACACTTGTTTATATTTACTTCATAAACTCTTGTAAATAAACATCATGCATTGTTTATATTTCCTTCATAAACTCCTGTGAATACGTATCACACACACACACACACACACACACTTGTTTATACAACTGTCTAGTTAAAACATAACAACTAGTCTAACCAATAGGTTCCCCACAGTTGTAGCCTCCGCTTGGGCTTTATACAAGATAACTCTCCCCACAGAGTTAGCCTCCGCTTAGGCTTCATATAAGACAACACTCCCCTGTTGAGTCAGCCTCCTCTTGGGCTTCGTTCAAAAGAACTCCTCATTGAGTTAAGCCTTCTCTTGGGCATCATACAATGAAAGAGATAGGAAATCTCTTAACAGCCTCCTATTGGGCTTCCAATGCAAAGAATCACCCGCGTTAGGATAGAACCCTGAGAGTATAATTTCTCGGTGAAATTGCTCTTAATTCCAAAAGGATGGTTTCCCGGTGAAATCCCTTTTAAAGACAAAGCCAGCCATACCTTATAGCTTCCTCTTGAGCTTCATACAAGGACCCTCGATGACCCTCGATGACCCTCGGAATGCCTCCTCTTGGGCTAACAATACAAGGACCCATGGGCTTCTTAAAAGCATCCCTTTAATCCAATCAATTTCTCCTAGAGATTTAGACATCTATCATCTCTATGGAAGAAGTATCTCATCTATCACATCACATACAGTCAAAAACTTTTCAAACTCTTTTCAAAAACATCTCTTAATTGTAAGGGGTAACGCTTGTACACCCAAGCAAAACACCCAATGCTTACAGTTAAAAGATTCAATCTTTTTCAAACATCTTTCTTAAACATGTAAGTGGTAACGCTTGTACACTCAAGCAAAACACCTATAAATTACGATGAAAGATTTTTATCAGACAAACTTTTCAAAATGTATGTGATGAAATAGATTAGATACATTTTTCATTAAGATGACATTTGTCATCTCTTACTAACATCCGTTGATTTCCACTAGCATAAGTGGAACTACGATTGCTCTAACTTTCTCAACATCCTTTTGAGAATACGTGGCACAAGGTCTCATCCTTGCCGAGCAAAATTCTTTCTCCCTCGCACCAAACAAACCATAGATCCAGCAGATCCGAGCTACAAATGCTCGATTCCCACTAGGGATATGTATGCGAAGATCCACGGATCTTTGCGAGCACAATAATAACAAACACTAGGATCCCACATAATCTATCTTTCTTAAAATCCCAAAGGAGAAACTTTCCCAATCATAGAAATAGCAATTAAAACACACAAACATATCAAACATATTCATATATAAAGCTATAGATAACTATATATATTTAGGGTGCTCCATCTATTCCCTTTATATAACAATCCCCTTACTCGAATCTCCCCAATGCGTTGCGTCTAGTTTGCGCTAGTCATTCGCATATCAAAATCAATTGAGGGTATTAACGACTTTCCCTTTTCATAATCATTAAACCATCTTTCTTGTGTTGAAAATAATAAAGCTTGATGCTCATGCATCTTTATAAACAAATCAAAAGAGTAAATTGTTTCGAGCGAGAATTGAATTCATATTCAAATCCTCTAGCGTCACCTTTTTGACGAAAAAAATGGCGACTACTGGGAGAGTACGTCGAAACTTTGATTTTCAAAAAAATGTGACTCTCAAGAGCACCAAGTTTTTGTTTTCAAAAGAAAAGAAAGGGATAAGCTTTCATATTATGCATATGTCTATTTTTCTTTATTGTGTGTTTCGCGATTTCATCGATTGAAAGAAATCTTAACCGGTTTAAGAAACATTTTTAAGATCAAGGTGGGGGTAATACGTGAGAAGTCTCAATACTTACGAGTTAATATCTCTCTCGGTGGAGGTTGTCTTGGGGTATTAGTGTTTAGCAAGTATTTGCGAAGACATTTTGCTTTCAAGGGGACTTCTGGTGAGTTGGTGTAGAACACATAACCCATCCGGCCATTTAGGATGTAGTGCGGAGATTATTCGGGCGTAAGCCTAGAGTAGTGTCATGCGAGACTACGATCGGCGAGTTTCTCTTGAAAAATATTATTGGACCATCGAGTATTCAAATCCGATAATATTTCAAAGAGGAGTGTTGAGCTGTATTATCGTAGAACCCGTTTCACGGATGAATAAGCCCTTAGAACTTACCCACGTTTGATTCTTATCATTGGCCTCATGCTCGAGACTTGAGCTTGACCGTGTGTATAACTACTAACCATGTTTGCGCATCCATGCATTCATTCATTCATTCGGAAAAAACTTCATTTCTCTTCCCATTTCCAAAGAATTTAGAGATTTTTCTTTGTAAAATATTTTAGGTTAGAGTGATGGACGCCGAGGAAGATTCACCAAGATACGTTTAGAATTCACGATGTAGGAAAGTTGAAAGAGTTAGCATCTTTGGTAGAAGATCCCTCGGATTTGAAACGCTATGGAACTCTTTTAACTCTTCCGAACACTAACGTTGATGAAGGACTTCTCAAAATTTCGTTCGGTTTACGATCCGATCTATCATTGTTTCACTTTCCACGATTATCGGTTGATGCCTACTTTGGAAGAATGCGCATATCCTAGGTATCTCGATGTCGGACAAAGTGCCTTTCAATGGTTTGGAAGCCATTCCTAAGTCACCATCATTGCAACGATGACTCACTTAAAGAAATCGAGATAGACAAAAACCTAACTACGGAGGAAAACTCTTAGGACTAACTTCAAAGTTCCTAATGGAGAAGGCTCTTAAATTCTCTCTGCGGTAGTATGGTAGCCTTGAGCTATTTTAGCTTTACTCCTCTATGGATTGGTGTTATTTCCCAACGTCCCAAATTTTGTTGATATTAACGCCATAAGGATCTTTCGATTGGAAATCCGTTCCTCTACTTAGTGACACGTCGTCTCCATTCATCATAGGAATCGTCAAGGAGGCGGAACTATCGTGTGTTGTGTACCTCTGTTTTCAAATGGATTACCTCACACTTGCCTAAATCTCCTATCTTCCGCGAAAACAAAGACGAGTGGCATTGGTCAAGAAGACTCATGTCTCTTACAAACGACGATATCCATTGGTATACCTTGGCAGATAATGAGATGGAAATCATTGAGAGTTGTGGAGAATTTGCCAACGTACCTCTCATTGGTACGAAAGGAGGAATCAACTACAACCCATTCCTGGCGAGACGTCAACTCGGATACGCAAACTCTAGTAAACCTCTTGGTTTTACAGTAGAGAGTTATTTCTATCACGAAGGAGAAGATTCCCAATGATTGAGCATAAATTTTGTATGGTTTCTCCCTCAGACCAAACAAACCATAGATCCCTGTAGATCCGAGCTACAAATGCTCTGATTCCCACTAGGGGATATGTATGCAGAAGATCCACAGATCTTTGCGAGCACAATAATAACAAACACTAGGATCCCACATAATCTATCTTTCTTAAAATCCCAAAGGAGAAACTTTCCCAATCATAGAAATAGCAATTAAAACACACAAACATATCAAACATATTCATATATAAAGCTATAGATAACTATATATATTTAGGGTGCTCCATCTATTCCCTTTATATAACAACCCCCCTTACTCAGAATCTCCCCAATGCGTTGCGTCTAGTTTGCGCTAGTCATTACGCATATCAAAATCAATTGAGGGTATTAACTTTCCCTTTTCATAATCATTAAACCATCTTTCTTGTGTTGAAAATAATAAAGCTTGATGCTCATGCATCTTTATAAACAAATCAAAAGAGTAAATTGTTTGAGCGGAGAATTGAATTCATATTCAAATCCTCTAGCGCGTCACCTTTTAACGCGAACAGAAAAAATGGAGACTCTGCTGGGGAGTACGTCGAAACTTTGATTTTCAAAAAAAAATGTGACTCTGCTCAAGAGCACCAAGTTTTTTTTGTTTTCAAAAAGAAAAGAAAGGGATAAGCTTTCATATTATGCATATGTCTATTTTCTTTATTGTGTGTTTCGCGATTTCATCGATTGAAAGAAATCTTAACCGGTTTAAGAAACATTTTAAGATCAAGGTGGGGGTATTAATACGTGAAGTCTCAATACTTAAGTTAATATCTCTCTCGGTGGAGGTTGTCTTGGGGTATTAGTGTTTAGCAAGTATTTGCGAAGACATTTTGCTTTCAAGGGGACTTCAGTGAGTTGGTGTAGAACACATAACCCATCACAGCCATTTAGGATGTAGTCGAGAGATTATTCGGGCGTAAGCCTAGAGTAGTGTCATGCGAGACTACGATCGAGGCGAGTTTCTCTTGAAAAATATTATTGGACCATCGGTATTCAACAAATCCGATAATATTTCAAAGAGGAGTGTTGAGCACTGATTATCGATGAGAACCGTTTCACAGATGAATAAGCCCTTAGAACTTACCCACGTTTGATTCTTATCATTGGCCTCATGCTCGTGACTTCGAACGCTTGACCGTGTGTATAACTACTAACCATGTTTGCCGCATCCATGCATTCATTCATTCATTCGGAAAAAAAACTTCATTTCTCTTCCCATTTCCAAAGAATTTAGAGATTTTTTCTTTGTAAAATATTTTAGGTTAGAGTGATGGACGTCAGAGGAAGATTCACCAAGAGATACGAGTTTAGAATTCACGATGTAGGAAAGTTGAAAGAGTTAGCATCTTTGGTAGAAGATCCCTCGGTTCGAGCGTTATGGAACTCTTTTAACTCTTGAACACTAACGTTGATGAAGGACTTCTCAAAATTTCGTTCGGTTTCGATCCGGTCATCATTTCACTTTCCACGATTATCGGTTGATGCCTACTTTGGAAAATGCGCATATCCTAGGTATCTCGATGTCGAGACAAAGTGCCTTTCAATGGTTTGGAAGCCATTCCTAAGTCACCGATCATTGCAACGATGACTCACTTAAAGAAATCGAGATAGACAAAAACCTAACTACCAGAGGAAAACTCTTAGGACTAACTTCAAAGTTCCTAATGGAGAAGGCTCTTAAATTCTCTGCAGTCGGTAGTATGGTAGCCTTCGAAGCTATTTTAGCTTTACTCCTCTATGGATTGGTGTTATTTCCCAACGTCCCAAATTTTGTTGATATTAACGCCATAAGGATCTTTCTGATTGGAAATCCCGTTCCCACTCTACTTAGTGACACGTACGTCTCCATTCATCATAGGAATCGTCAAGGAGACGGAACTATCGTGTGTTGTGTACCTCTGTTTTTCAAATGGATTACCTCACACTTGCCTAAATCTCCTATCTTCCGCGAAAACAAAGACGAGTGGCATTGGTCAAGAAGACTCATGTCTCTTACAAACGACGATATCCATTGGTATACCTTGGCAGATAATGAGATGGAAATCATTGAGAGTTGTGGAGAATTTGCCAACGTACCTCTCATTGGTACGAAAGGAGGAATCAACTACAACCCATTCCTGGCGAGACGTCAACTCGGATACGCAAACTCTAGTAAACCTCTTGGTTTTACAGTAGAGAGTTATTTCTATCACGAAGGAGAAGATTCCCAATGATTGAGCATAAATTTTGTATGGTTTCTCCCTCAGACCAAACAAACCATAGATCCCTGTAGATCCGAGCTACAAATGCTCTGATTCCCACTAGGGGATATGTATGCAGAAGATCCACAGATCTTTGCGAGCACAATAATAACAAACACTAGGATCCCACATAATCTATCTTTCTTAAAATCCCAAAGGAGAAACTTTCCCAATCATAGAAATAGCAATTAAAACACACAAACATATCAAACATATTCATATATAAAGCTATAGATAACTATATATATTTAGGGTGCTCCATCTATTCCCTTTATATAACAATCCCCCTTACTCAGAATCTCCCCAATGCGTTGCGTCTAGTTTGCGCTAGTCATTACGCATATCAAAATCAATTGAGGGTATTAACAGCTTTCCCCTTTTTCATAATCATTAAACCATCTTTCTTGTGTTGAAAATAATAAAGCTTGATGCTCGCGACATCTTTATAAACAAATCAAAAGAGTAAATCGTTTCGAGCCAGAGAATTCGAATTCATATTCAAATCCTCTAGCGCGTCACCTTTTAACGCGAACAATATACAAGTAAGATCAGTGATGAGAACATAAATATTATGTTCACACAAACACAAAACAATTATCATACATCACAACCATTCATGGTACAAAGGTTAGCAACGGAAAAGATCGATTCTAAACCCTAGAGTTAGTTTTAAACAAGCATTCAAGTTAATGAGTCAAACATGGTGAGGGGAAATGTGGGAAGATATTGGGACACACAAGGTCAGGAGCTTAAGACCTAAGTAATCCATAAACAAAAGCATTTCAAACAAGTTAAAGAGCTTACCTACACAAGTACATCAAATTAGGGTTTGAAAACATCTAAACTAGTTAAGTATGGCTCTTGAGAAAGATTAAACAAAGTAGTTTTAATTAGGTAATTAAAACCATGTGTGACTTGTGTCATAAGTTTAAATCAAGATATGATTCATGAGCAACCAAATGTAGAAGATTAGACTTCAATACACAAACAAATCACCTATTTGATGAACAAAATCATCTAAAGTAAATACCACCTATCTTAGATCAAACGACATTGATTAAGATTTGTAGGAAGGGAATGATGTCTTGCATGTCATAGGGTGATGATAGAACCCTCACAAGATGCTTGTCATGAGCTCAAGGTAAGATCAATTGAAGTGACATACCTCAAAAATCATGAACCTATAATCCCTTAAGGTATTGTCCAACCAACAATTAGAAGAGAAAGAAGATTTATCTCTTTTATGTCATCATGATGATCTTACAATTGAATGCAAGCCAATGAATCAAAGAGCATGGAATTATTGATCACATAATGCACAAATTCAGAAGTAAAGACCAAAAAATTCAATTAGAATTGGATCTCTATTACCATGAAAGATGCACATAATACAAATGTTACAACCATAGCTACAAGATGATGACATCTTAGCAACTAAACTACCATGAGTTGTGCAAGTTAGGGATCTTAAATGAATCAATCAAACTGGAATAAAAGCCCTAAACATGCCATGAGGATAAGATAAATAAATGAGAAGTAAATTCCCAAAGGATTGCATGAATGCATTCCTCATATCTCATAATTCATGCAAAATGACCCAAGATGAAACACCTTCCAATTAAAGGATCAAGATGATCCAATGTGGTCAAATGTCTCTCAAGTATTTAGCAGACTATCCTTGAGGTTATCATACCCCTAAGCATCAATTAGAAACACAAATTGTACAAGAACATGGTTCAAGAATCAAAGCATCAACAAATTAGGGTTTTGGAAACCATACAAACTTTATGCTCAAGTGGGAAACCAAATGATCAACATGTAATTTTCCGTAAATGAAAGCATGTTTACATATCAATAGAGCATTCAAATGATCATCACATATCCAAAGATTGGCCTTAAATTATGTCCATAAGCATCAAATTGAAACTTGACTCAATTACACTACGCCAAAGGACATGTTCACTTTAGAAATTCCATGAGAATAGAAATATGGGATATAAAATCCAAACAAAAATGAACTAATGAGCTAAAATCCCTTACAAGTCAGAGACATATCCTTGCTCAATCCAAAAGTCCATGGAAGGATCAAAATAAAATTCAAAAGGCAACACTAGTTCAAAATTAAACTTGTATGACCAATAAACAAGAAAAATTTGTATAAAAATACAAAAGTCAGAAATAAAAATCTACAAAAATTGGAAACAGTAATCTAACATCCTAAACATGATCAAAACTATTTTTGCTATTTTTTATTTTCAAGAAAAAATGATAAAAACAATAAAAATGCAAAATGGAGAATGCAAATCAAGTATTTAATGCTCAAATTTAATTAATTATGCAAAAATAACAAAATTATGAAATGAAAATCAGAAATGCATGATGCATGGATAGAATGTTCTAAAATATTTTTTATGCATTTTTTGTATGGATAAAAATATTTTAAATAATTTAATTATGCATGAAATGCAATGTAATGTAAAAAATTATCTAATTATGCAAAAAAAAGCCAAAATTATGAAATAAAATTCAGAAATATATGATGCATGATTTGAATGGTCTAAAATATTTTTTATGCATTTTTTGTATGGATAAAAATATTTTAAATTATTTAATTATGCATGAAATGCAATATAATGCATGAAATTATCTAATTGTGCAAAAATAACAAAATTATGAAATAAAAATCAGAAACTCAAAATTAACCTCTTAGAGGATCCAAACTATTTTTTGTGGGATTTTTCATCATGGGAAAGTATTTTTCATGAATTTTTTCAATTAAAACATAACCAATTAATCTTAAAATTTATTTAATTAGTCAAAACATTTTTAAAATTTTAGAGAAAATTCCATAAAATATTAGAAGTCAATATGAGTTTATGATATTATTTTTTTAATTTTTGGATGAATTTTGGATGCAAAATAAAATGGTTAAAGATGCTAATCATAAAATAAATTAAATGAAAACAAAAAAATAAAGTCAGCCAATCAGATCATGACACGCATCATCTTCAACCTCAAGCCAAGCCCTAAGCGTATAAAACTAGTGCCATGCATGTTACTTATGATCCCTACAACTCTATTATTTCTTAACCAAATCAAACGATTCAAGGCTCAAATTAAAGGTCACATGGCAAGCTACAACACACAACTTGTAGAAATCAAAATGATCAACCATGCATCAAGAGATCAGAGCGAGACAAACGTAAAAATCATCCAAATCCAGTTTCTAGAACATCATGCTATGCAACACACTTCAAAAGCAGAGGCAAGTATACATCAAACCTATTGTTTGGCCAGCTAACCACACATGTATAAGCTTTTATTCATCAATGGCAAGCTAAAACTCGATTCAAAGTTCATGATTACCTCTTGATTTGGAAAATAAATCCAAATGGGCCTCGAAATTGAAAAGAAAACCCTACGGCTTGCTCTTGAGACTTCAATGAAACGATAATATTGAAGAGATTCCTTCACAAACATGATTTGCAGCAGTTCAAGCAAGGAGAAAATTGAAAATGCAGTGTGTTTTAGATCGGAAAGCAGTATGAAACCTCCCACACAATGGGAAGCTTACTTATATAGAGGGTGTATATGAGGGTACATCAGGCTTTCCCCCAATAAATCCGTTAGAGTACAAAAATCATAAGCAATGGCATGGTGAGTCAGCTTTGCGTTTTGCCTTTGTACCAACTCTCTCTTGTTGCGTTTTGATGAGCTGTGTGGAGTGTGTGAAGATGCAGCACGTGGTTGGTTCCTCAACTTTACTAGATATGGCAAAAAAATAGAAATCGTGCATGGCAAGGGTGTGAGGAGTGCTTATTCTGTCTGGGCTTTTTATGACAAAGAATGAAGTGGCATGAATGCTTTGATTCCCAACTCAAAAGCATGAAAACAAACTTCTGTGCACACAGCCTTGGATCATCCTATTCAAGCTCCATTTTCTCAATAATGGCTCGTGCAAATCCTAGCTTTTAGAGGCCTATCAAGAGATCTTGGGATGAGGATTACAATGGGGTTTGGTTCACTAAAAATGGAGCTGAAATGAGTGAGTTATGATTGCCAGAAGTTGTGCATAAACATGGAATTTGGCTAGGCATACGCGCGCGCATCCAGGCTTGCATGGTCGTGCATGGAATTAGTTTCAGGGCCTCTACTTGTGATCCTTGTATCTTCCTCAATATTGAACCAAATGATGTGATTCAAAGCTCAAATTAAAGATCTCATGGCATGCTTCAAGATGCACAGTAGAATTCTCAAATTCCATCTGGTCAAAGATATGAGCTTGATTATGCCCACCACTGTTTGTGGAAAATGCTGTGAAGAACCGAATCGCAAGCTTGACCTAGGTCAAAACTTGTGCACGAAACTTCTAACTCAAATATCTCTCAAATGGCGCATTTTGAGAAATTTTACACAATGACAAACTTGTAGGATTTTTCCAAGCTTTCCAAAATGTATGGTATGCAACCATTGGATAAAAATTGAGAAAGTTATGACATGTCAAAGTTCCATAGGGTGGACACTTAGAAAAATTTATCTTTAAATAACTTCAAGAACAAGTTAACCCTAATTTCTTCAACTTTCTTGGTTCAATGATGGATTTGATCATGGAATATGAAAATATGATATTTGAATTGATGGTTGACCAAAAGCCCACTTGGACTCATGATTTGATTGATTTTGACCCAAAATGACCATTTTTCCCATTGTGATCAATTGGCTTGCTTCTAATCAAAATTGAATCTCAATATTTCAACCATGGGTATCCAACAACATATAGAAACAAATGAAATCAAATTTGGTGAAAAATCTAGAAATCACGATTATACCTAAAACCCTAATTGTGCACCTCATATGAGAGATAGCCAATCAAGCTTCAAAACCTCAAATCTTGAATGTGTTGAGTAATTCTCGAACCATGATAACTCAAATGATAAAGGAAGGTGATACTTCAAGAAATTGACTTATCAAACTTCAAACTTCACAATGGGCCAAAACCCTAATTTCATCGGATAAATGACGCAGATGAATTCCTCATCAATTCTTTGCAAAACTTCAACTCCTGAGGAATCAATGAGACAAATGAGATGTCTTGAGATATAATAAATAATTGTGACTTGAAAGATCCACAAATATGAGGGCCTGAGATTCCCTCAGAAGAGAATGCTAACACAATCAACCTCCATAGCCTGTAGAGGTCTTGAGAACCCAAAGAGCTTTAATCCTATCATAATGTATGAATGCAATGCAATATGATGTTTATGATGAAACATAAGCCTAAATCAAGAGGGTAAATTTTGGGGTGCAACAATGACATATAACACGCTTAAAAATTTCCTCGAAATTATGAGTAAATAACTGATAAAATACCATCAACATCGGCAAAAATCCACCAAATGTTTTTTTCATGACTTTACGGCCTTATAACTCTCGTCTGGCCCGAATCAATTCAATCCATACGCAAAGTTTGAGATTGCCATGGCGAATAACTTTGTGGTTGAACATTTTTCGATCTTGGTCGATATCTATGAAAATCGAACCCGAAGCCGTCAGCTTGACCATAGAAACAAACACTTCAAAAGATTTCTAAGTGTTGATTATTATGAACATGACAAATTCATAACTTTCAAACTTTGTAACTTCCGATCCGAGTCTCGAAACAAAACAATTCCTGAACGAAACTTGTAGAAGATATAACAAACTCCAACTCTCATGTTCAGAGTTTTTCCATGCGGTGATCGAATCGATGATAAAAACAACCTCGAACATGCACACAACAACTGTTTGACAAAATGTTATCGTATGCATGACAAAAGTGTATATGCCATCTCGCGTTTTGGAAACTTTAACCTACCCACTTCGAGGCTTTGCATATTTTGTTGTGACGTCCAAAACGAAACAGTTTCTGAACGAAACTTGTAGAGGATATGGCAAACTCCAACTTTTATGTTCAGAGTTTTTTTGTGTGACGATCGAATCGATGATAAAAACAGACTCGAAGATGCGCACAACAACTGTTTAAATATTGCGAACATGATGAATTTTGATTTTCTAGGCTTTGTAATGTTAGGCAGTCCCGAATGAATTCGATTCCTTCAACAAAGTTGTAGACTGCCGCTAGATAAACAACTTTCTTTTTAAGCGTTTTCTGTTATGACGAAGAAAGGTGAGAGAGACAAAGGTTCAATGATGGTGGTTCTGTTATGAATGAGATGAAAAAAAAGAAGAAAAAAAGAAAGAAAAAAAGAAGATCAGAAGTTCTGGAAGAAAGGAGATCAGATGTTCTGGAAGAAAGGAGATTAGAAGTTCTGGAAGAAAGGAGATCATAAGTTCTAGAAGAAAGGAGATCAGAAGTTCTAGAAGAAAGGAGATCAGAAGTTCTGGAAGAAAGGAGATCAGAAGTTCTGGAAGAAACAGATCAGAAGTTTTGGAAGAAAGAGAGCATAAGTTCTGATTTTTGTTAATAAAGTTTTGTTATGTCTTAGATTACTAAAATTGCAAGAAATCTTGTTTTCACCCGATTCTTCCGACTTTTCTCAACAAACAATCACATTTTCCCAAATCTTGAATTCTGACAATAATTTTGACCAGAAATTCCATTCGGTCAAACTTTGACTTTTGTTGACTTTTAATCGAGCACACTCAAATCTCTTTCTATTCGAGCGTTCTTGATTTTCTGATGAATCGCATGCATCAATAAGCCGTATAAAGATACTTCAAGACTCACAGAATACCATAGAATCATTTCGGGCTCATATATTCGATCACAACACATTGTAGCTCGAGACCTTTAATCAATATCTGTAAGATAGGAAATCAGAACATCAAAATCTCAATTCTCGAGATATAGCCAGAAACTTTTGAATGCACACATCTTGTATATTGAGATGACGCTTGAAATAACAGAACCTCAGATATTCAGTCTCTATGAATCAAATGCTTCTTCTGAATTGTACAGGTTCATACGATTAAAAAATCTCGAACCCATGGTTAATGCATGAATAACATGTATGCAATGCACCTATTGATTAAGTGGAAGCCAATTATTTATTAAAAAATAAAGAGGGAGAATTTTGGGGTGCAACAAGTCCCCTCAAAGATCATTGTCCCTCGATTATTGCCTACGAATACATGATCTTGTCCCTCGATTCTTTCCTACAAATATATGATCTTGTCCCTGATGTGCGATCGACCTAAGGTGTCTAACGCTATCTTAACTGCAAGTGCACAGTCTATCGCGGTAGTAATAAAAGAATGTCGAATCCACAGGGACTTTGTAATCACTCTAGTGCTGGGAAAGTATGCTAATTTAGCTAAGGCGAATGATGTCACGTTTGGTTTTTACGGAGGTAAGGGAAAGTAAAACTAATTATTTTTAATGAATAATAATAGCGGTCGGTATGTAATAGAGTGGACCTAATAGGATCTAATCGAACCTAAGCGTATAAGGATGGTTAACTTAATTGTTCTGTAGAAATAATCAGTTTAAAAACCCTCAACTCACACTTTCGTGGTCTTATCTCGGATTATACGTCTAAAGCCCTATGCCTGCTCTCGCTAGCCCATAAGTGTTTAGAAAATACTCTTTGAAAACTTAATTAATTCTAATTCGTTTTAAAGCGCTCTCGCTGTATTTAAATCGAATGCCTAACTTTAGCTACCTAGTAAAAATCTCACACTTTCGTGGTCTCGATCCTAACCTATTTACTTTTCTTACTTTCGTAACAAAAAGGTTTTATTTTTAAACACAAAAAATTATAACCAGAGTTTAAGTTGATTAAGGTTTTAGCTTAGGTTTTGATTAAATGCCTACTGTCTTTAACTATCCCATACCGACACAAAGAACTTAGCTAGCCATCGTAATTAAAACAAAATCACAGTAAACAGAATAAAGGAATTGTAAAACAAACATTATGAATAATTAATAAAACTCAAAATTAACAATTAAGTTATGCTGTAAACCAAATGTAATGAAAACTTGAAAGTAAAGCAAATACTTCTAGTCCTTCTTCCACAGATCGGAAACTCGGACCTTCGGAATTGGGAATGTAAAAGAATTCTGAGGCTTAAAATAAATTCTAAACTAGAATAACAATTTCCTAATGTTGGAAATTGTTATTTGGATAGTGAAGTAAACAAAGGAAATAAGGAAATGCAGGGAAAATTAAGACTGGTAAAACAATGGTTTTCAATTGGGCAGAGCTTCCGCACGGTTAATCTCAATAATGCTATATGTCCCTTTCTCTTTGTAATCCATGCTATTTATAGAGAGAAGGAATGCACTGGCAGTTGAAAGCAATTACGTGGGCTTCACTTCAAATCTTCAGAAAGAATCGGAGAGTGGGTTGAATCTTGGGTTGAGTGAAATTACGAGTCACTGAAGACTCTTCTGCTGAGCTTTTCCACGTTTCCACGTTTTTTATAAACTGATATATAGTGTGTTATGGTCGTGGAAACTGTGTTACGGGCACATTTCATGAAGTAGCGCATTACGGTCGTGGCCAAAGTATGACGAGTGTAACACGCTCCTGAAGTGTCTTACGGTCGTGGCAAGGGGGTGACGACCGTAATAGCAGCAGAATCTGTAGATTTTGACAGAATGTGCTTTCTTCTTCTGATCTTGTTGTTGACTTTGTTCATTTATTGTTTTCTTCTATTTTTGACCTGAGATGTGTGGTACCTGCAAAATGACATGAAAACTCAGAATATTCGGGAGTTAAACGGGTCAATGCGATGTAAAGACGGGTTAATTTCATAGTAAATATATGATACGATTTCGTGTTATCAAATTCCCCCATACTTAAACCTTTTCTTGTCCTTAAGCAAAATAAACAGTTTAGAAAAGTCGGACAAGTTTTTATAGACGCACATGCCTAGTATACCTTTTGTTTTCAAATTATTACAAGAAATCTTAAGCTAGTTCAGCCGATAATTAAGTAAAACACTAATGATACACTAATGACACAAGCAACAAGCTAGTCGTTGACTTTCCGTTTTAAACAAACCGTTCAATTATTCTGTTATAATTCAATTTAAAGTTTCTTGTACCAATTTCACCGGTTTGTTCTCGCGCAATCACATTAATCCCATTGCCTTATGCATACGTGAGTGGAGTAGCGGTTAGTGGTTACGATCTTATTAGCACAATGGTTTCTGGCACAATAATGTGGCAACCTTTTCTATCCAATTGCAAGATGTGGGGGATCAGACCGTAGTCTGCCCTACCAAGTTTAGTACCAGATGCTTCTAAACCACCTAACAATGGACTCTTATGTTACTTAGTAAGGTTATTGCGTCCGTTGAATTAAACGATCGGGTGAGGATCGCCCAATTTAATTGGTGCATTGCCTATTTCCTTAAAGCATGTAACATTTTTCTAGATAATTAACTGAGATCATCCACTTATATTCATCGGCTCTCCACGTGGTTTGTGTTAAGACGGTGCCGACTACTAGTATAAACTACTTGGGGTTATTTTAGGACTTAAAACTCAAAATATCGGTATAACAGTTATTGCAACGGATCGCGTAAGTGGGGAGTCAAAGGTGTCATAATCGTATTGTTCTTGTAGAATCGTTCTCGGCTTCCTTAACTAGGATTTCGTTTAAGGTAGGTAATTAATGGCTATGCGAAAATAAAGCAAAATTTTTTGGTATGGCTAAATAAACAGGGAGATGAAACAACGAAAGAATTACTAAACATAGGAAATGGAAATTACTCGTTTAAATTGAAAATGCGGTACTCCTCCCACACTATATCAAACATTGTCCCAATGTTATGATATAACGGAGGGGAAAAATTCAAAATACATCAGGAAAAACAACAAAATGCAGAAAGGAAAAGGAAAATAAAAACTACTGATGACCACGGCCTCGACTTTTGGTATGAGATCTTCTGGAGGGCGTGGCTTCAGAGTCAGTGCTCTGGGGTCCAAGAGATGTAACATCCATCCTCAAAGCATTCAGCTCACAAAGGGTCTCATCCAGCTTCTCATTCATGGAGCGCTGACCACTCAGGATTTGGGCGTTCTATGCGAATAAGCTGTCGTATCGCTCCTAATGCTTCCTCTCAGCTGCGGCATTCATAAGATTTTGCTGATGAATGGCTCGGAGAATGTCTTCATAAGTGAGAGGAGGTGGAGCGGAGGAAGACTCAGGGATGTCCGGGATTGGTGCAACTCGATCCAACTCTTCTTGCATCTCATCCGCGGGAGCGACAGGTGGTTCGTCCTGCACAGGAGCATGGCCTTCGGGGGCTTCAAGGTCAAACAACCAATTGGTTCGGTTTTGTGGATAAATACGGTCCCTGCAAGGCAGAACAATGTTAGAATAGACAATGATCCGTATCACTGGATGGAACTTGCCGTCATCCCCGCTCGTGGATAAGATGAGCAGATTTGCAATGGTCCAAGGTGAGCAAAACCGGTGCTCGGGAGGGTAGATGAGCAAGGGTGTCGCCATGATTCAAAGCCAAGGCAAGAGAAGTGACAAGCCCTCCGAAGTAGAAAGGTTTGCCGCCTCTAGTGCAAATGGAATGAATGTGGGCCAAGAGAAAGGGCGCGACGTTAATTTTCTGGCCGGTGAACGCGCAGTGCATGAAGAATAGCTCTTTGGAGTTGAGCTTATGGTTACTGTCTCTTGCGAAAATGGTGTTGCAAAGGATTCGGTGGAAGTAGCGAATGGCAGGATTATGGATTTGTGTAGCATTGAGGTGATCATAGGATTTGGCACGGTTGTTGGTTAAGCTGTGCCACAGATTAAAGGATTCCTCGCCGAAGTTGTCAGGTACACGAAGGTGGGCACCTTCATCAGTACAGAAGTTGAGCAATTTTGCGAATGCATTTTGAGAGAACTCGTACTTGGTACCGAAAATGCGAAACTTCGCCACACCAGAGAGCTGATTAGTTGGACTATTAGGAGTTATGTAGCAGAAGTAGCTCAGGAACTCAAGAGTGAGGTTTTCATACGTGGGCTGGGGCTGGCTACAAAGGGTCCAAAGGTTGACATTCTGGAGAAGATGTTGGACACCTTGGTCACCCTCACATAGGTTGATGCCTGGGATTTGCTGGTTGATATTTTCCATTTGCATGCAAGAGTTAGAGTGAAAGTGGGGTGTGGGTTGGAATGAGGAAACGATACGGATGATATGAGGTATATATAGTGAAGGAAAATAATGGGGAAGTTGGAAAATGAGAGGGGATTAATGGTGAGTTAAGTGGAGTAAGTGGGGGAATAAATGAGGCATTGGGACGGTTTGAAGGTTATGGAAGAAGAAGAGGTAAAGGTTGAAGAAGAAGAAAAGAACGCTGTCTGCTACAGGGGTACTGATATAACCCGCGTTACGGTCGTAACGCCGTGATGACGAGCGTAACATACTGAAGGGCGTGTGATGATCGTAAGGGTGGGGTGACGGTCGTAACAGCAACAAAATTTGCATAATTTAGCAGAACAAAGATATACTTGCACAGAATGAAACAATTATAAAAACACAGCATATTAAATATGCCAAAAACAGTCCAATGTAAACGTGATATTAATCCATTCAGCACATACTCCAATAATCAAAACATCATACCATCCGAATAAACGAAAAACAAAAATTGCATTGTAAAGAAAAATTGAATGTAAATTGAAATGGAAAAACAAACAATGGAATTAATATTAAACTGAATACTTGTTCTTTTGACAGGAAGGAAATTGTTTTGCAAAACTGAAAAATGGAATTAAATATTCTGACAGAAAAGGAAACTACCTAGAAACAAAACAAAATGGAAAAATACTAAAGCTAAAAACTGAAAACTGCTACTTCATCCAATCTTTGATTTTAACTCTTCTAAAGCCTTGGTGATGTTATAAAATTGTTCCACAGTAATATCAGTCAAACTAACGATATCCAGACGCATACTCTTCAATTCATCCTTGATTCCATCAATGTCAATCTTGTACGTATCCAATGTGGTCAAAATGATATTCAAGTTTGTAGTGTATTCTCCTTGGGTTATGTCAGGGGCTTCAGGTGCTTCAACAATTTTGGTAAAATCATGGTAACCAGGAGGGGTTTCAGGATCCGTTTCTTCAGACATGATGTTATCAGCAACATAATAAGACTGTGATGTTTCTGGTGTTGAAGGATGGTCAGGAGGAGTCAGTTCATATAGCCAATTATCTCGGTTGTGGACACTTACTTTGGCATGGTTGGGAAGGGTAAAGAGAGTGACAACTTCATTCCTTATCAGGTATTCATAGGGTGCAGGACCTAGATTTCCTATTATCCGGTGGTTGAAACAGAAGTCAATGTTCATAGGCCTAATTGATCTGTATGGTGCACAATTATTCAATTGGTAATGAAGTCCGAGGGCATTTGCAATCATGGTAACTAATCCTCCCACACTGACAGGTTCATTAGGGTCCTCACTAATGCGAGTAAAGGTTTTCATCAGAAATGGGATAGCATTAACGGGGCGTCCTTAGTTCATACAGTAAAGCAAAAATACCTCATCCTTGGATACAGCAGTTTGATTATGTTCTTTTCCAAATAAAGTGTGGGCTAGAATCTTATGGAAATAGCGGATAGCGGGGTTATGTATCTCATTGTTATCCATGCTATCCGGATCAGGGTGATAGTTTCCGGTTAAGGAACCCCAAAAATAGTCTAGCTCAAAATCCATTAAATCCGCCTGAGTGGTAGTAAAAGCAAAGGGTCCGCTAGGGAATCCTAGTAGATCAGCTAAATCCCTATGGTTGTAAGTGCACTCAATACCGAAAAGTCTGAAGGCTATTATTCCTTTTCTGGCTCCGACACCGTGTTCAGGTATATAGACTAGGGAACTCAGGAATTCAAGGGTAAGCTCTCGGTACGTGATAAACCTAGACTTAAGGTGGGATTTCTCCCATCCCAATTGGTTAAGCATATAAAAGACACTATCACTTATGCCTAAAGCGTCCATAGTGGGTTCATCATGATACAGGGTCAAATTGATGTCTCGTTGAGACAAAGCCTCAAATCGTCTTCGTTGGTTTCTTCCTCTAAAGGTGGTTTCCATAAAGTTTTGTGGAGGATCCATAGCAAAAGTAAAATGGGGAAACAGAGTAGAGGAGAAAGTAAGAGAGAAAAAGACTTTTTCAGAAATCCTGTGGCAAGTAAAGTGTTTTGAAATCAGCAGCAGTTTTACAAAAGTTTGAAAAAGAAAATAACGAATTGTAAAAGAAATAAAACGGAAACTAAAGATAAAATAGGAAACAAAAACAAATAAATGGGTTGCCTCCCATGAAGCGCTGTTTTTAGCGTCATAAGCCTGACGAAGTGCCTAGTGAAAAATCATTTGGGAGAAATAGTGGGCAGTTCTACAAGTTTTAGACTATTCGTATAATCCCTATTCTCAATATGATGATATTGTTTTAAACGTTGTCCGTTAACAATAAACGGGGCACTATTTCTATCCTTAATTTCTATCGCTCCGCTAGGGAACACTTTTGTAACTTCGAAAGGACCAGACCATCTAGATTTAAGTTTTCCAGGAAAGAGCCTAAGTCTAGAATTAAATAGGAGTACGACGTCTCCCACACTGAATTCTTTCCGGGATAAGCGCTATTGTGCCATTTTTTAGTTCGTTCTTTGTATATTTTAGCGTTTTCATAAGCGTCTAATCTTAATTCTTCCAGTTCATGTAAGTCGAGGATTCGTTTCTCGCCAGCAGCAGTGTAGTTAATATTGAGCGTTTTTATTGCCCAATAAGCTTTGTGCTCTAATTCTACCGGGAGATGACACGATTTTACGTACACAAGCTTGAAGGGTGTAGTTCCGATAGGAGTCTTATAAGCTGTCCTATAAGCCCATAAAGCTTCGTTAAGCTTAGATGACCAATATTTCCTAGATATAGCGACAATTTTCTCTAAGATTTGTTTAATTTCTCTGTTCGAAACTTCGACTTGTCCGCTAGTTTGCGGATGATAAGGTGTTGCTACGCGGTGCTTGACTCCATATTTAGATAGTAATTTGTCAAATATCTTCGAAATAAAATGAGAGCCACCGTCACTAATGACAAGTCTAGGTACACCAAATCGTGGGAAGATTGTATTCTTAAAAAGCTTAATTACTACTCGTGTGTCATTTGTAGGTGAAGCTATAGCCTCAATCCATTTTGAAACATAATCGACAGCTACGAGTATAAATTTGTTTCTGAAAGAAGATGGGAAAGGTCCCATGAAGTCAATTCCCCAAACATCAAAGACTTTGACTTCTAGAATTCCTTTCTGAGGCATTTCATCGCATCTTGAGATATTTCCAGTGCGTTGGCAGCGATCACAGTTTTTAACCGCAATGTGGACATCCTTCCAAAGATTAGGCCAGAAAAGGCCGGCTTGTAGAATTTTGGCACAGGTTTTAGAAGTGCTAGCATGTCCACCATAAGGAGATGAATGACAGTGAGAAATAACGTCTTCTATCTCTTCTTCGGGTATACATCGGCGGAAAATTCCATCTGGTCCTCTTTTAAATAGAAGTGGCTCATCCCAATAATAATATTTGAGATCGTGGAAGAATTTCTTTTTCTGCTGGTAAGTTAAATCCGGTGGAAGCGCACCAGCAGCTAAATAGTTGACTATGTCAGCATACCATGGCAGTCCTACGGTCGTATTGATTGCTTCCACGATTTCCTCAGCTTCTGGTTTGTTTAAGTCCAATTAAGCTAAGTTGGTTATCATTTGTGCTATCAGATGTTCATACGGAAAATCGTCGTTAATTGGCACTTGTTCGGGTTTTATATCTTCTAATCTTGATAAGTGGTCTGCTACGACGTTTTCGGTTCCTTTCTTATCTTTAATCTCTAAGTCGAATTCTTGCAGGAGTAGGATCCATCGTAGGAGTCTGGGTTTTGCATCTTTCTTGGTGAGTAGGTATCGGATAGCAGCGTGGTCCGTATAAATGATGATTTTTGCTCCTACGAGGTAAGAACGGAATTTGTCATGTGCGAAGACTACTGCTAACAGCTCTTTCTCAGTTGTGGCGTAGTTCATCTGAGCCGAGTCTAGCGTTCTGCTGGCGTAGTAAATTGCGTGAAGCTTCTTGTCCTTTCTTTGTCCAAGAACTGCGCCTACGGCGTAATCACTTGCGTCGCACATGATTTCGAAAGGTAACCTCCAATCGGGTGGTTGCACGATTGGGGCGGAAATAAGTGCTGTTTTAAGGGTTTCAAAAGCTTTGAGACAATCGTCATCAAATATGAACTCAGCGTCCTTCACTAATAGACCGGTAAGTGGTTTGGTAATTTTCGAGAAATATTTGATAAATCGTCGATAAAAACTGGCGTGTCCTAGAAAACTTCGTATTTCTCGAACAGTCTTAGGTGGTTGGAGTTCTTTAATCACTTCTATCTTAGCTTTATCAACTTCAATTCCTTTATTGGAGATAACATGTCCAAGTACGATTCCTTCTCTGACCATGAAATGACATTTTTCCCAGTTAAGCACGAGGTTTACTTTCACAAATCTTTCTAAAACATTCTCTAGATTAGATAAGCATCGGTCAAAACATTCTCTACAGAATACGGTGCATACAAATTGAAGGACAAATTCCTTTTAAATCAGATATGTTATAACCTAACGCGGTAGGGTACTTCCTTAGAAGTTTACGAGTTTGCGTTCCTAAGCGGAATTTACTATGACAGGTCGAGTACGTTCAGTATCTAGGAATTCATATCATAGGTTGTTAGGGAAAGTTTTCAATTCTAAACCAGGTTTCTTTGGACATGGCATATGATTAGGTGTGAGTGCTAGACTTTCGCTTAGACTATCATCTTGATATGGTTCTCACCAATTGTCGTCTTCGAATATCAGAGGGGTTTGGATTTTCATTATTTCAGAGTATGTGGTTTGTTCAGCTTCCATCTCTCTTACGCACTCGTCTATAACGTCGATTAGATAACATGCGTCATTCATGGCGGGTGCTTGTAAAAATTGGGTAAGGATGAATTCCACTTTTTCCTCTCCGACTTCGAATGTTAATCTTCCCTTCTTTACGTCAATTATAGCTCCAGCTGTGGCTAGGAATGGTCTTCCTAATATGATAGGGAATGCTGAATCTTGGTAATGTCCATGATTATGAAATCGGTCGGGATATAGAATTGAACTATTCTAACTGGGCGTTTTCAATATACCTAGGGTATTTAATGGCGATCGGCTAATTGAGCAGAACATTTTTGTGGGTCTAAGTTCTCCCATCTCGACTTTTGCAAATAGATAAGGCGAGGACAACATTACTTGCTCCTAAGTCGCACGAGCTTTGTCTATGACGAACTTTCCAATGTTACGGTATAGAGAACCTACAGGTCTTTTAACTTAGGAGGCATGTTATTTTGAATAATAACACTACACTCGGTGAGTGTAGTGTTAGTTATCTTATCTTTTTCTTGTTAGATAGGTTTCCTTAAGAAATTTAGCGTCGAGGGCATCTGGGTGATGGCTTCTGTAAATGGTATTGTGATATTTAGTTGTTTCAGAAGTTCCACGAATTTCTTGAATTGGCCCATCGTTTTAGAATTGGTTAATCTCTGAGGATACGGAATTGGTGGTTTATAAGGCGGTGGAGGCACATAAGGTTTCTCTTTTTCGACTGCCTCTTGGTTATCGTTATCCTTTTCTTTTGCTTCATTCTCATTTTTACTTGGCTTGTCTTGCTTTTGGTACATTGCTGGGTTTTCTAGTCTCGGATCAACAGGTCCGTCAAGTTCTTTTCCACTTCTTAGTATCACGACATTAGCGTGTCCTTTCGGGTTAGGTTGTGGTTGACCAGGAAATACTCCACCAGGAGCAGCAGTAGGTGCTTGTTGTTGAGCTACCTGTGAAATTTGAGTTTCAAGCATCTTGTTGTGGGTAGCTAAAGCGTCGACCTTGCTAGATAATTGCTTGATTTGCTCATTGGTGTGTAAATTTTGATTTAGAACGTCCTTATTAGTCTGAGATTGAAAAGCAATGAAATGTTCTATCATGATTTCCAAATTAGATTTCCTAGGAATGTTGGAAGTATTAGGTCCGTTGTTAGGATGATTTGGGATAGCTTTCGGATAACCAGGTGGTATAGCAGGAGCTTGTCCAGGTGCATACAACGCGTTGTTGCTTTTGTACGAGAAATTTGGATGATTCTTCCACCCTGGGTTATAGGTATTACTGTAAGGATTTCCCTGTACGTAGTTTGCTTGTCCAGCTGGAACTCCGGTTAGAAGTGGGCATTCTGGAGCAAGATGTGATTGAAGACCACATAAATTGCAAGTTTGGGCTACTGCAGCTACGGTAGCTACGGGAGTGATGGTAAGATTCTCTAGCTTTTGAGTGAGAGCTTCCACTTTAACATTGACTTGATCCAGGCTATTCACTTCGACCATGGCACGTTTCGTTTGAGATTTTTCCACATTAGCTCTCTCGCTTCCCCATTGATAATGGTTTTGAGCCATGCTTTCAATAATTTGGTTTGCATCGGCATATGGTTTATCCATCAGTGCGCCACTAGCAGCGGCGTCTGTAGTCAATCCTGTGTTGTACAAGAGACTGTTATAGAACGTGTGAATGATCAGCCATTCTTCCAAACCATGATGAGGACAGAGTCTAAGCATATCCTTATAGCGTTCCCAGGCTTCGAATAGTGATTCATTATCTTTTTGTCTGAAACCATTGATATTAGCTCTGAGCATAGCAGTTTTGCTTGGTGGGAAATATCTAGCTAAGAAGACCTTCTTCAACTCATCCCATGTGGTGATTGAGTTTGAAGGAAGAGATTGGAGCCAAGCGCGAGCTCTGTCTCTTAAAGAAAAAGGAAATAGGCGCAATCGTATCGCCTCGGGGTTTACTCCATTCGCTTTCACAGTGTCTGCGTACTGCACAAACACTGACAGATGCAGGTTCGGGTCGTTAGTAGGAGATCCAGAAAATTGGTTCTGCTGAACGGCGGAAAGAAGCGAAGGTTTTAGCTCGAAATTGTTTTGAGCAATAGCAGGAGCAGCAATACTGTTGTGAGGCTCCGCTTGAGAAGGAACTGCGTAATCCTTAAGAGGACGAGGTGGAGGTGGTGGTTCAGCCATTCTTCGTAGTTCGTCAATATCCGAAAGTTTAGACGGAGGAAGATTGTTGAGTTCACGGTGCTCTTGAATTCGTCTTGATTCTGAGATAACGCTCGATATCGTTTATTTGTATATGCAAAGGACCGCCTTGGGAGCGAGTATTTGGCATACACAGAGGGAAAAATAAATAGTTGCCTTAGTCTAGACAGTGCTACTTTAAGAGTGCACTAGTGACTAGATCGAAGTCCCCGGCAACGGCGCCAAAAACTTGATGTGCGATCGACCTAAGGTGTCTAACGGTATCTTAACTGCAAGTGCACAGTGTATCGCGGTAGTAATAAAAGAATGTCGAATCCACAAGGACTTTGTAATCACTCTAGTGCTGGGAAAGTATGCTAATTTAGCTAAGGCGAATGATGTCACGTTTGGTTTTTACGGAGGTAAGGGAAAGTAAAACTAATTATTTTTAATGAATAATAATAGCGGTCGGTATGTAATAGAGTGGACCTAATAGGATCTAATCGAACCTAAGCGTATAAGGATGATTAACTTAATTGTTCTGTAGAAATAATCAGTTTAAAAACCCTCAACTCACACTTTCGTGGTCTTATCTCGGATTATACGTCTAAAGCCCTATGCCTGCTCTCGCTAGCCCATAAGTGTTTAGAAAATACTCTTTGAAAACTTAATTAATTCTAATTCGTTTTAAAGCGCTCTCGTTGTATTTAAATCGAATGCCTAACTTTAGCTATCTGGTAAAAATCTCACACTTTCGTGGTCTTGATCCTAACCTATTTACTTTTCTTACTTTCGTAACAAAAAGGTTTTATTTTTAAACACAAAAAGTTATAACCAGAGTTTAAGTTGATTAAGGTTTTAGCTTAGGTTTTGATTAAATGCCTACTGTCTTTAACTATCCCATACCGACAGAAAGAACTTAGCTAGCCATCATAATTAAAACAAAATCACAGTAAACAGAATAAAGGAATTGTAAAACAAACATTACGAATAATTAATAAAACTCAAAATTAACAATTAAATTATGCTGTAAACCAAATGTAATGAAAACTTGAAAGTAAAGCAAATACTTCTAGTCCTTCTTCCACAGATCGGAAACTCGGACCTTCGGAATTGGGAATGTAAAAGAATTCTGAGGCTTAAAATAAATTCTAAACTAGAATAACAATTTCCTAATGTTGGAAATTGTTATTTGGATAGTGAAGTAAACAAAGGAAATAAGGAAATGCAGGGAAAATTAAGACTGGTAAAACAATGGTTTTCAATTGGGCAGAGCTTCCGCACGGTTAATCTCAATAATGCTATATGTCCCTTTCTCTTTGTAATCCATGCTATTTATAGAGAAGGAATGCACTGGCAGTTGAAAGCAATTACGTGGGCTTCACTTCAAATCTTCAGAAAGAATCGGAGAGTGGGTTGAATCGTGGGTTGAGTGAAATTAGGAGTCACTGAAGACTCTTCTGCCGAGCTTTTCCACGTTTCCATGTTTTCTATAAACTGATATATAGCATGTTACGGTCGTGGCAACTGTGTTACGGGCACATTTCATGAAGTAGCGTGTTACGGTCGTGGCCAAAGTATGACGAGCGTAACACGCTTCTGAAGTGTCTTACGGTCGTGGCAAGGGGGTGACGACCGTAATAGCAGCAGAATCTGTAGATTTTGACAGAATGTGCTTTCTTCTTCTGATCTTGTTGTTGACTTTGTTCATTTGTTGTTTTCTGCTATTTTTGACCTGATATGTGTGGTACCTGCAAAATGACATGAAAACTCGGAATATTCGGGAATTAAACGGGTCAATGCGATGTAATAACGGGTTAATTTCATAGTAAATATATGATACGATTTCGTGTTATCAGTCCCTCGATGTTGCCTACGATTAAAATGATGATAGTCCCTACGAAGTTGTTAATGTATCCTTACATGTTGTCTTCAATGATCATACGACGACCTTACGCTTGTACCTTCACATCCAATAGATGGGGCTACCTACCAAGTAATGGTATGGATAGTACTATCTCTAAAGGAGAAGGAAAAGAACAATGAACAACCTTTCAATGGATAAGGAACTCTTAATTGCTTGCTCGCAACAACATTTCAAAACACAATACGTCTTACACTTCATATTTTTAAACGTATATTTTCAAACACTTTGTACGCATTCTTGATGACTGATACAAGAATCATTACAAAGTCAAAGTCAAAATATTTTCAAGCAAATCACACACACAAAAGTAGTTTTACAAAGGTAAGCTAAGCAATTGAGAGTCTGTAGATAACTACAGATGAAAAGGGTGCTAACACTTTCCTTTTTCATAACTTACCCCCAAACTCAAAATCTATCAAAGGTATTTCCTATTCTTTTCACCTTTCCTTATTGGATAAAAGAAAAGTCGGTGGCGACTCTTGGTAACCACAACATTTGCGATAAAATGCAAAACAACTAAGTCAGTTATCCCACTATATTACAGAACTGGTGACTCTGCTGGGGAAATACTCAAAGCTGGGTTACCTTAGGGTTTATATCACTTTACTTGCTTTTATTTGTTTGACTTTTCTGATTTATTTTTAAGGGATTCTTTCTTGGGTAATTATACTTATGGGGATCCTACACCCGGATCCAGGTTTCCTTAGGTATGTAGAAATAGATCATCAAAATTGTACAGCGTAGACCAACGCGGTTAAAATGATAGTTACAGTGTAGAACAACACTAACCAGAATTTTTGAACCCTAATTGACCCATCTTGACCGTTAGAAAGTAGTGAGATAGCCAACTTTGGTGCAGACTGAAGTTGGGTTATAATCAAAGCTACGCTCATTAAGATTGGACCCTCGGGATAGTTTAGTGGCAAGTCAGTTGCCGTGCTAAAATAAAACCTTGGTAAAGGTCCATGATATGAGATTCCTAGAACCCAATTACCATTATAAGACAGGTTGAGCCAACTTAACTTTAGTAAAGGGTATGCACCTATGGACCTCATGTAAGCCTTTAAAGCTAAGGCTATTGTGTGACTTGTTTGTGTTTTCTCTTTATTTAAACATGACATCATGACATCATATCATCATAACATTTCACTAACCATTTCAAGAACCTAGGGATTTATCTTTTCTCTTTGTTGTAGGGTTATGGCTTCCGCTCGTAGGAATACTATTTGAATCAATTCATCCAGATATGCAACTGATTTTTTTGAAGAGTTGAAGAAGTCCTGGATACAACTTAAGGAAGAAAGGGACACCTTCGAAGCTTAGTGTTATGCAAGCGAGGAAAAAGTATTGGAGCTAACGAAACAACTTCACCAGGAATAGAGTCTTAACACTTATGTCAACACAAAGAGGAAGTGTCCATGGGAGACCTAAGCATTAGGAGTTTCATATTTAAATTTCTTTTGTAACTCTTTTGTTATGATTTCAAGTTAACTAATAAAATTATTTCCTTTTGTTTACCAAATTTAAATCTTGCGAGGTCCTTGAAAACATTGCATATGCATTTACATAGCATATCATTTCAGAACACAAACTCCAAAGATCGGTTTTATCATTTTTCTCACTATTATTTCAGCAGAAAAATGGATCTCGAACAAACAGTCAAACACCTCCAGGATCATAATGCTCGGTTCCAAGAGATGTTTATAAGCTTGTCCAAAGGGCATGAAGATCTTAAAGAGCTCCTCACCAAGAAAGAGAAATCAAAGAAAACGACTTGTATTCTTAACATGGGAAGAAGATTCAGAGGTCTGGTTAAGGTAGCCAAATAACTTGAGTTCCTAGAAAATGATGGAAGTATCAAGGCTGATTATGAAAGCAACCATGAGTCTGAAGAATAATAATAAGAAGAAGACTATTTGGATGAACAATGTCATCCTGCTAATGAGAAGTATAAGTAACTCGAAGATCGCTTGAACATTGTGGAAAACCAGAAGGTGCTAGGGCTGAATTTTGATGATTTCGGTCTAGTTCCAGGAGTGGTGATTCCTCACAAGTTCAAAGTCCCCGATTTTGCAAAGTGTGATGGTATTTCTTGTTCAAAGCTTCACCTAAAGTCCTATGTCCAGAAGATTCAACCATACACTACTAATAGGAAGTTGTGGATGCATTTCTTTCAAGAGAGTTTGCTTGGAGCATAGTTAGAGTGGTATTATCAGCTAGAAAATACTCACATTCATACATGGAATGATTTGGAAGAAGCTTTTTATAAGCAGTATCAGTACAATGCTGAGCTAGCACCGACCCGGATGCAGTTACAAAGCATGTCTATGGGCCATGATGAAAATTTCAAAGAGTATGCCCAAAAGTGGAGAGATCTAGCAGGAAAAGTCGAGCCTCCCTTGTCTAGCAGGGAATTGATGGACATGTTCATGGGTACGTTAACATTTCCATTCTTCAATCATCTGATTGGAAGCTCTTCATCCTAATTTATCGAGCTGATATTAACAGGAGAACGTATCGAAGCTGGAATTAAGAGTGGGAAGATTCAGGTAGTGGCATCTTCAAATGCTATGAAGTCGTTTGTTGGGAAGAAAGAAACTAATGATGTGTATGGCCATAAGGGTCGTGATAAAAGTGATCGCCATCAATCTGTGGGGGTTGTAATGATTAACAATTATGCACCGGCCCAACATCAACAAAATAATATACGTAGGCAAGACGCACCAAAAAAACAGCTCACGAAGATCAACATGTCATTGTCTCAAGCGTTGCAACACCTGTTGAAGACATAGCCGATTACTTTAAGGGATCCTTCTCAGAATGCCAATACATCCTCTCCTAGATACAATCCCAATGCAAGGTGTGCATACCATTCTAATAGTCCTAGACATGATACGAACAACTGTTGGGCTCTGAAGAACAAGATCCAGGATATGATTGATGCCAAGGAGATTGAATTTGACACTCCTGAAACTCCAAATGTTATTACTGCACCTATGCCTAATCACGACAGGAGTTCCAATGTTGTTAGTGAGGATTCTTATGTTTTGGTTGTGAGGGACTTAACCACCCCCTGATGACTGTCAAGAAGAATATGTTGCGAGCCGATTTGTTTCCAGATTGTTTTGAAAATTGCTACTATTGTGCATCTCAATCTAATGATTACGTATGGCTGGAGAAAGGTATTTAGCATTTGATGGACAACCGAGAAGTGTTGTTCGAGAAGATTTCATCTGTAGAAGGTTTGTGTGAAGATGTATCCCGAGGCTTGAAATTTGAAGATGTGGCTATAAGGATCACCTCTAAAGGTCCTGTGAAGATTACTCATGAACCTAGGATTTCTCCTTTGATCATTACCTCACCTGGGCCAATTTTGTATTCCTCTAACAAAGCTATACCTTAGAATTATGGAGTCGAAGTTTACTACCATGGCGTTAAGCAGGAACCATTGGCTATCAAAGACAGTAATATTGAAGCTACTAATCCCAATGTCGACAACATTGAGGGATCTAGTAAGGTAACTAGAACCTGAAGGGTTTTCTATCTAGAGATCTCTCCTTCAAAGGATATTGCTGCACCAGTCAATACCCCTGCCACTGAGCTGACCACTGAGGCTCGGGGCAAAGAAAAAGTGACCAAGCCTGCCCAGACGGAGGCACCAAAAGAAGTTGTTGGGGATGCCTCTAAGCAAGAAATGGAGGAAATTTGAAAGATTATCTGGAAAAGTGATTACAATGTTGTTGAGCAGTTGGGGAAAACCCCATCCAAGATATTTATGCTAGCTCTGTTGTCGTGCTCTAAGGCCCATGCTCAAGCCTTAGTGAAATTTCTGAAGAATGCTCATGTACCACAAGAAACTTCTGCTGATCAATTCAAAAACTATATTGCTAGCCAGACCGCAGACAATGGTTTGGGTTTTTTTGATGCTGACTTGACCCTTGAGGGAAGGAAACATAACAAGGCCCTGCATGTCTCTATTGAGTGCAGGGGAACTACATTATCTCATGTGTTTGTAGATACTGGTTCTTCATTGAATGTTTTTGCTAAAGGGTGCTCTAGATAGGCTTGATGATGAAGAGGTGGTGTTGAAACCCAGTGACATAATTGTGAGAGCTTTTGCTAGTTCAAGGAGAATGGTGCTTGGAGAGCTTGACCTACCGATTAAGGTAGGTTCTCAAGTTTTTGACTCCACTTTATATGTGATGGACATTCTTCCATCTTATTCATGTTTACTCGGACGCCCTGGATATATTGGGTAGGTGTTGTTAAGTCTACCTTACACTAGAAGTTGAAGTACCCAGTGAATGGGAAGATTGTTACAGTCTGTGGAGAAGAAGAGTATATGGTGAGTCACCTGCATTCTTTCAGATATGATGAGATGGGTGGTGAGTTCATCGAGACTCCTTTCCAGGATTTTGAAGTAGTTCCTCGGGAAATGTATATTGCTCAAGTTTCTCTTGCCACTCCTAAGGTTACAAGGGTTCCACC
Source organism: Vicia sativa (assembly GCA_021764765.1). Lineage (NCBI taxonomy): Eukaryota > Viridiplantae > Streptophyta > Magnoliopsida > Fabales > Fabaceae > Vicia > Vicia sativa. The sequence continues at coordinate 46,407,885 of CM038793.1, read as the reverse complement.
AAAGATGGCCTCTCTAAAAGACACAAAGGTCGTGGTCGAAGAGGGTGGATGTACTATATAGGGTCAGCTGCGTGACTTTCCTTTTAAATTTGACAAGTTTGGTTTGGGTTTCACTTCAAAAGCACAGAAGATGGTGCATCGCGATCGTGCTGGTGGGCCACCATTCTACATCAACAAGAATGAGGTTCATGCTATAGAAGATGATGATGCTGATTATGACATTGGCAAATAGATCTTCCCTACCATCGACAACAAACTCAACAATTGGATGGCAAACGACTTTATACCAATCTCCTTTATTCAGGAGCAGTTACTTTTTCCTGTTTTTATGCTATTAAGTTTTTCTTATGTAATTATGAACAATGACTTTAAGCCTAGTGCCTTACTTGGGGCACGATGGTCCACTTGTTAGGGTTATTATTATTTGTCATTTGCATATCTTCATTCAATAAATCATTGGACTTTTGCACTCAAATTTTATGCTCTATGTATTTCTTTTATTTTATAACTTTTTCAAAATTAGCTATGTGTTCTTACACACACCCACGTAATAAACTGTAGATCCACATCCACTTTGGATCCCATCGATAACAATTTTTCTATTGCCAAATAGGACTTTGAAAATTCGATCTATCAAGCTGAAGACGAAGGTGAGAAAGATTGTGAAGTACCAGGAAAGCTTGCTAGATTTCTACAGTAAGAAGAAAGATCTATACAACTACATGAAGAGTCAGTCGAGGTTGTGAACTTGGGTACCGAAGAGAACAAAAAAGAAGTCAAGATAGGGGCTACCCTTGTGAATAGCGTCAAAGAAAGGCTAATCCATATGTTACGTGACTATGTTGAGGTTTTTGCGTGGTATTATGAAGATATTCCAGGGCTGGATACTAATATTGTGGTTCACCGCTTACCGATAAAAGAAGGCTATCTTCCTATAAGGGTTTCCTAGCTATTAATTCATATCCACAATGCGTTGCAAATGTGGTGTCAATACCTAATAAGGATGGCAAGGTGCGTATGTGTGTGGACTACCGGGATCTGAACAGGGAGAGCCCTAAAGATGACTTTCCGCTACCACATATCGATGTTCTGGTCGACAACACTGCTCAGCATAAGGTATTTTCTTTCATGGATGGGTTCTCCAGTTATAATCAAATCAAGATGGCTCCCGAGGATATGGAGAAAAATACTTTCGTCACACAGTGGAGGACTTTCTACTACAAGGTTATGCCATTCGGGTTGAAGAATGTTGGTGCGATATATCAGCGTGCTATGGTAGCTTTATTCCATGATATGATTCATCACGAGATAGAGGTCTACATCGATGACATGATAGCCCAATCTCAGACTGAAGAAGAACACCTTGATCACCTGCACAAGCTGTTTGAGAGATTGAAGAAGTACATATTGAGAGTGAATCCGAACAAGTGTACTTTTGGAGTAGATCTGGTAAACTTCTAGGTTTTGTCGTTAGTGGTAAAGGTATCAAAGTTGACACCGCCAAGGTTAAATCCATTCAAGAAATGTCGGCTCCCTGCACCGAGATGGAAGTCAGAGGTTTCCTAGGACGATTGAACTACATCGCTAGATTTATTTCACACTTGACTGCTACTTGTGAACCAATTTTCAAACTATTAAAGAAAGATCAAGTAGTAAAATAGAACGAAGATTGTCAGATAGCCTTCGACAAGATCAAGGAGTAACTTCAAGAACCTCATATTCAGATGCTACCAGTTGAAGGAAGACCTCTGATCATGTACCTAATAGTATTAGAGAACTCAATGGGGTGTGTATTGGGGCAACATGACGAGTCTTTTCGAAAAGAGGATGCAATATACTACCTTAGCAAAAGGTTTACTGTGAAACAAGATACTCACTGCTCGAGAAAACTTGTTGCGCTTTGGCATGGGCTGCTCGCCGACTAAGACAGTATATGTTGACTCATACCACATTATTGATCTCTAAAATAGATCCAATAAAGTATGTATTTGAGAAACCTACTTTCTCTGGAAGAATATCAAGATGGTAAATGATCTTGAACGAATACGATATTCAATATACTACTTAGAGGACAATCAAAGGAAGTGTATTAGTAGATCATTTGGCTTATCAAGTTGTAGACGACTCCCAGTCTATGCATTTTGAGTTCCCGGATGAGAATATCATGCTAGTTACTGATTATGAAGAACTTGGACCGGATGAAGGACCTGAACCAGGATCCCAATGGACCATGGTTTTTGACGGAGCTTCTAACGCACTTGGCAATGACATTGGTGCTATGATTATCTCTCCCAAGGGTTTCCATACACCCTTCACCACCAGACTATGTTTCAACTACACCAATAATATGGCCGAATAGGAAGCGTGCATCATGGGTATCAAAGTTGCGATTGATTTAAGGATCAAAATCTCATTCCATATCGAGAACATGTGTTGAGTTTGATTCTATACTTCAAAGAAATCACTTTTGAACATATTTCGCAAGAAGAGAATTAATTGGCAGACGCATTAGCTACTATGTCATCTATGTTAAAAGTCAGATGGGACAAGAACACTCCTCAGATTACCATTGAAAAGCTAGACGAACCAACATATTGTTATGAGCTCGATACTTAGGGAGTAAAGGAAAATCCTTGGTTTCATGAAGTGAAGAGATACCTCGAGTCTCAAGAATACCCCGAGGGAGAATCTATCAACGACAAGAAAAAGTACATGTGATTTGTGAGAGCAGGTTAATATTGGTCTACTATGGAAGCAAATTGCTATCATCATTCCTGAACGTGTCACAAATGCCAGATCTACGCTGAAAAAGTACATGTGATTTGTGACAAAGCGAGTTATCTGGAGGTACATGTACTTTGTCGGCATAGATATGGCATTTGTGACATGTTCGAGTATCTTGCTAGCAATCTTCTTCCATAGTAAACTAATAGTAACCGGATCTCAAAATCTTTTTAGCCATTGTGTGTCCACTAGAATGAGTATCGAAAACACCTTCGTGCAAGTCTTCCATAATATTCTTAGCTTCCTTCTTATCCACACACTGAAGTAAAGCCAAATTATGATTGTGTTTGTACTGAATCCCATTACTCATAAAGAACTTGACGGAGAACCTTCTTAGAAACTTCTTGTCATTGATAGATGCCCCCTCAGGGTATTCTAGAGCCTCGAGGTATCTCTTCACTTTATAAAACCAAGGCTTTTCCTCTACTCCTCAATATCAATTTCATAACAATATGTCGGTTCGTATAGCCTTCCAATAGTGATATGAGGAGCTTCATTGTCCCATATGACTTTGAACATAGATGACATGGTAGCTAATGCGATTGGCAACTGATTCTCTTCTCGCGGAATATGTTCAAAAGAGATTTTTTGAAGTATGGAATCAAAGTCAATACACGTTCTCAATATGGAATGAGATTTGGATGCTTCGTGTCCCATTCTCTCTTAATCTGACTAACCACCAAGGCTAAGTCTCCATATACTTGCAAGAACTTGATCCTCAAATCAATAGTAGCTTTGATACCCATGATGCAGCTTCATATTCGGCCATATTATTGGTGCAGTCGAAAAAATAATCTAGTGGTGAAAGATGTATGGCCACCCTTGGGAGAGGTAATCACAACACCAATTTCGTTTCCAAGTGCGTTAGAAGCTCCGTCAAAAACCATAGTGTATCAGGATCATGGTTCAGGTCTTTCATCTGGTCCAGGTTCTTCGTAATCAGTAACTAGCATGATATTCTCGTCTGGGAACTCAAAATGCATGGTGTTATACCCCAAAATTTTCCCTCCCACTTCTCAAGATCCCTAACTCCATACTCAAGGATTTCACAAGGGTTGATCAAATAAACCCTCTCCTAAACAATCAATCCAAACTAGGACTTTGCATATCTCAAGTCAAGATAGATCTCCATTGCTCTAAGTGGTCATCATACATCACCATATATCTCAAAGGATCATCATGTCAAGTTTCAAGCCTTAGAAGTCAAAATTGCTTATCCAATGGCTCAGATAGCTGAAAGTCAGCTATATTGGACAAAAAGTTAATTGTGGTCAACATACAGTCAAATTTCATAGTTTTTGGTCAACATCAATATTTTGAAGTAATATTCATCATTTGATCAAGGGTTGATCATGATTCCTCAAGAAAAGTCAAGATTTGATCAAAAGTCAAAGTTTCTAAATTAGGGCTTTTCAGACAAAAGTCAATAGAACTTTGACCAAGCATAACTTTCACATACTTTATCAGAAATTTTTCCACCAAAGCTCATTTTAAAGCTAATTCAATTCTCTACAACTTCATGGCTCACAAGCTTGGGCTGGAAATGCTTCATTTGGAAGTTATAGATCAAAACATTACAGGTCCTTTTAAAAAGTCAACAAAAAGTCATCTTTTTGAAAAGAAGTGTTCATGAGCATGAAAACTTAAATTAAGATGAAACTAAAAGGACTGTTTAGGTGACATCTTGAGATTTCTAAAAAGTCCAAGAACACCCAAAAATTTTAAAAATTGAGCAAAATACTAGTTGTGCAAGTTGGGCATTTTTGAGGAAGTGCATAAAGAAAAATACTTGAGAAAGTCAATTTTTTTCCAAATGGGCTTAACTTTTCTTGGTTCAAACTTATTTCTAATCACAATTAGAACCTCCAAGCCCAATTCCACGCCCTTGAGATTTTTATTTTATTTACTTTTATTTTTATCCATTTAAAGTCAATTTAATTAAAATAAAATAGCAAAAAATAAATCAATCAATGCAAGTCTGTATATTTGACATTCTTGAGGTCCAAGATACCTATCAAATGGCCTGAAATTCGAAATTGAAAGATTGGCAAGTGATCGGTACAAGATTGGCAAAATTTGATCAAGATTGACAAGATTGGCAAATCAAATATATTCTCATTGAATGGGATATATTTTCTCATCAATGCTCAACCCGAATCCATCATCTATAAATTCAGAAGGTTTCTAAACCCTAGAGGAGGTTTTTTGGCAGCTTAAAGAACCCTAACTAAGTTCAAGAAAACCGTGTGATACAAGTAACATGCAGCCAGAGTTTCAGCTTGTTCCAGGACATTCGAAGCATTCCAACACATTCCTAGGAGTCCTTTGAAGTGATCCAGCCATTCATCAAGCATCTAGACGTCCAGAATCGTAGTATCCATACTCACGGTTTGCTCTTCATATTTCAAAATCGATTTCCATGATTCATGCATTTTTAACATGTTTTGATAACATATTTGTGTTCCTAACATGATTTCAATACTTTCCATATGGTTTAATCTGAGTTTCAGTACAGGCACACGAATCTACCATTGTTAGGGTTTGAAACTTTGATTTGGGGTTTTTCGTTTTAGCCAAAATTACCCCAAACTAAGGGCATGGTCGTGTTCAGTTGATCAATTCCAATCGATCCATGGTCTCATATATAATTTATCTTTGGTATTTGTCAAGTTTTAATTTGCGGGTAGTATAGCTACGAACCAAAATCCGTAGGCAAAGGATGCAGCAAAACCGTTGGCATAGGTCTGTAAATTCAAATGAAGAAGACGACCCCTTGGTGTGTTTTGGTTCCAACTCCAGAAGTTCCAACTTCTTAACCACCCCTCAGAAGCAACACGTCCAGAAGCTCCAACTTCTGGATCCCCAAAGGAGACATCATGTCCAGAAGCTCTAACTTCTAGATCCCCAGAGGAGACATCACGTCCAGAAGCTCCAGCTTCTGGATCCCCAGAGGAGACATCACGTCCAAAAGCTCCAGCTTTTGGATCCCATTCAGCAACAGAGCCCCCAGAAGCTCCAGCTTCTGGACGTCCCAGATCCAGAATCTCCAGAAGCTCCAGCTTCTAGACTCTTCCAGAACCAGATGTCCCAGAAGCTCCAGCTTCTGGATGTTTCCAGCGCCAGATTCCTCAGAAGCTCCAGCTTCTGGACGTCCCCAGCAACAAAATTTCCAGAAGCCCTAGCTTCTGGACCCTTTCAGATGCAGAAGCCCCAACTTCTGGACACGCTTAGCAGGATTACCACCAGAAACTCTAGTTTCTGGATGCCCACGGCGCGCCACTCACAGAAGGCATGGCTTCTAATGCAGCTTCTGTCAGAAGCTCTGTTTTTTTTGTTTTTATTTATTTTCTGCTTTTTTCTTATTTCCCTTTAAATTAATTTAATTAATTTAATTAGTAATTAGGTTAAATAATTAGTTTAATTAGGTAATTTCACAAATAATTTCCTCCATGCTTTTTTTTAATTAATTAATTTAATTAGCTTAATTTAGGTTAATATCCATTAAATCTTTTTTTAAATTAAAATCCATTAGAATTAGGTTTTTCTCACATTGACACTAATCTTCAAAACACCAAAATCATAGGATTTAGTTTCGTTTTCTTTTATTTCTTTTGCATTTAAATTCTAGAAAGGACGTATAGGTTGCAATTTTGTTTTCATGTAATAGCGTAGATTTTATATTTCTGCCTTTACTTTCTACACCTCCTATTATGTATCTGCCCCAAAGCCATGTAATAGTGTATGACCTTTATATTTCCGCAATTTATTTTATGCACCTATTAACTGCTAGTAATTAGGCGTGTATTGAAAGATTAAAAACAACGTAGATCACTTATAACCATAAGATAAAATATCTGAATACAACACATCTTTCACACGTGCACCCACCTTAGGGTATCCTTTCTCGTTGCCTTACGAATAATGGTCAAGTCCCTCGAACATGGACATATCTTAGCAAAGCTGCCTATGAATATATCACCATAGTCCCTTCGAATTAAAGATAAGAGTCCCTCGATGTTGCCTACGAATACATGATCTCGTCCCTCAATTGTTGCCTACGAAAAAGTGATGATCGTCCCTACGAATATGCTAGGATAGCCTATAAGTTGCCTCTATGACCATTCGATGTCCTTGAATGTCCCTTTCACATACAACGAATAAGGTTACCTATCAATCCATGGTACGGATGGCCTTATTCTAAAGGAAAGAAAAATAACACGGAAACGACCGTTCTGAGTAGGTAATAAGTCTGCTTGCTTAATCAAAATACTTTTCACCTCACACTTTCAAATCTTTTCAAAACACTTTGTATATATCCGTGAATCATTACAAAGTTTCTTTTCAAAACAAAACATTTCCAAACACTTATATACATTCAGTGAATCATTATGAAGTCAAAGCGAAATGACTTTTCAAAAATCTTTTCAAACACACACACAAAAAACAATTAAAGTGAGCTAAGAAATTAAGAGCCCGTAGATAACTACGGATGGAAAGGGTGCTAACACCTTCCCTTTACATAACCGCCTCCCTTACTCAGAATCTAACGAAGGTATTTTCCTGTTCTTTTCGCCTTCCCTTAATTGGATAAAAGAAAAGTCGGTGGCGACTCTTGCTATCCGCAACATTTGCGATCAAATGCAAAACAAACAAGTCAGTTCTCCCACCGTGTTACAGAACTGGCGACTCTGCTGGGGAAATCCTAAAAAAAGGATACCTTAGGGTCTTTAGATCACTTTAATTGTTTGACTTTCTTGATTTACTTTTAAGGGTTGCTTGGGTATTATACTTGTGGGGGATCCTACACCCGGATCCATGTTTCCTTAGGTAAGTAGCAATAAATCATCGCGACCGTTAGGCGTATACCGAAACGGTCAAAATGATGGCTACGTTAGTGCGACACTTTGGATGTCATGATGCTCCTCATGTTCAGTTGAGGAAAGTATTTGGCGTCTGCGTGGTGTCATAAGCACTAACTCAACTTTTAGAACCTTAATTGACCCATCGTGGTCATTAGAAGGTAGTGAGATGGCCGACTTTGGTGTAGACTAAGGTTGGTTGATACTCGATGTTACGCTCATTAAGATTCGATTTTCGGGATGTTTCGGTCGACCACTTGGTAGTCGTATTGAAATAAATCCTACGAGAAAGATCAATGATATGAGATTCCTAGAACCCGGTTACTATTATTGGACAGGTTGAACCCACTTAAACTATGGTAGGGTAAACACCTATACCTCATGCAAGCCTTGAACCTAGGGCTATTGTGTGAATTGCTTGTGATTGCTACTTGTTTAAACATGACATCATGACATCATAACATCATAACATAATATCATTTATAACTATTTCAAGGACCTAGGGATTTATCTTTGCTCTAGTTTGCAGGAATTATGGCTTCTAGGAAGACTATCCGGATCAACTTCATGGGTATACCTTCTCAACTCAAAGAATTGGTTTTAGAAATTCCTAATCATGCTCACTTCATCAAAAGACATGGTTATCTGTTTGACTTGGTTATCTCCGGGTTTGAAGAAGATATGATGCACGTCTTATTCTAGTTCTTCGATCCGAAACATCACTACTTTACATTCCCAGATTATCAGTTGGTGCCTACCTTGGAAGAGTTCTCTAAGCTACTTGGGATACCTATCCTTGATCAGAAACTATTCACCGGTTCAGAAAAAGCTCCGAAATACAAAGACATTGCATCAGCGTTACATCAGACATTGAAGCTAATTGGGAAAAAAGAAGCGGAGTTAAGGGTTTGCTTACTAAGTTTCTGATAAAGAAAGCTCGAGAATTTCAAAAGGCTATGAAGTTCCATGCATTCGAAGACATTTTGGCATTGCTAATCTATGGTTTGGTTCTATTCCATAATCCAAATCAGTTCATAGATGTGAACACCATCAAGATATTCCTCACTCGTAATCCAGTGCCTACTTTACTTGGGGACATCCTGCATTCTCTCCACACTCGTACTATCAAAAGACAAGGAACTCTCATGTGTTTCATACAGTTACTTTCCATGTGGTTTATTTCGCACCTTCCTCAATCAGTAATGAAGAACGAGCAAAGATTGAAGTGGTCTCAAAGGCTGATGTCACTCTCTCATTCAGATATTCGTTGGTGTTTTTTTTCTCAAAAGGACTTCACTTTCATTGAGCGTTGCGGGGAATTCCCTAATGTACCACTCCTTGGCATTAGGGGAGGTATCACTTACAATCCTTCTCTAGCTCTACGTCAGTTTGGTGATGGCCGAAGAGATGGTCCTCATGATATGCTTCTCCAAGACATCATGTTTGACTACTGTCATACCCTAAAATTTGCCCTCCATCTTCTCAAGATATCTCATACATCCATACTCAAAGATTCCTCAAGAGTTGATCAGACAAAACTTTCTCCTAAACAATCAACCCAAACTAGGGTTTGGCAATTCTCAGCTTCAGATGGACTTCCAACATATCCAATTTCCTTCATGCCTCCTCATATGCTTCAAAGATTCTCCATGTCAAGTTTCAAGCCTCACAAGTCAAGTTTCCTCAAACAATTGCTCAGATGGTTGAAAATCAATTGTATTGGACAAAAAGTCAACTGTGGTCAACATACAGTCAAACTTCATAATTTTTGGTCAACATCCTCATTTTGAAGTTACATTCATCATTTGATCAAGGGTTGATCATGATTCATCAAGAAAACTCAAGATTTGCTCAAAAGTCAAACTTTCTAAATTAGGGTTTCTAGGTGAAAAGTCAACTGAACTTTGACTGATCATAACTTTCTCATAAATTTTTCCACTATCTCTTGTTTTGAAGGAAATTCAATTCTCTACAACTTCATGTCTCACAAGAATGTCCAAAAAATGCTTTATTTGAGGGGTATGGCTCAAAACATTACAGGTCATTTTCAAAGTCAACAAAAGGTCAACATTTTGTTTTCAGGATATATTGAGCATGGAAACTCCAATTTAGATGAGACCAAAAAGGTTGGTTAGAGGACTCTTAGAGATTTCCAAAAAGTCCAAGAACACTCAAAAATGTGGAAAATTGAGCAAGATACACTATTCAGAAGTTGGGCAATTTTGGACAGTTGCACAAAAGGACATTTTGGTCAAAATGCAAAATTTTCCAAATGGGCCTATAATCTTTTGATCCAAACTTGTTCATGACATTATTTGTGACTCATAAATGCTTGGCCATGGCAATTTTCTATTTTATTGATTTAATTTTGGATTTTAAACCATTTAATTCAAAATTAAATTATATAAAATATGAAAATAAAGTATTTTTTCAAATGGGTTGGATTTTTATCTTACTTGAGGTCCAAGGAAGCCCAAAACACTTGCCAATTTCGTGATTTGCTTGCACATGGAAGGAAAATCAAAGTTTCAAGAAAATTTGATTTGTTTTAAAGAGAAAATATTGCACATTCATTACTCAATCTTTTTTCACTCTCTTTGCCATCCTAATTTACTCTATAAATACCAAGCATTATGCACAGCACAAGGGAGGAAACCCTAGCTCAAAGCATAACCCTTATTTTGCCAAATTTTCTCTCAAAATTGTCAAAATCGAATTTTAATTTTCAGCAGGTTTCAAGGAGTTCTAAGCACTCAAACGCCTTCCTGAGGTTCCCAGCAATCGAAGCCAATCCTTACTCAAGCCCAGAACTGCCCAGATCGTGCTCAAGAACTTGCTCCAATTTGGTATTTCTTTGAAATTCGAATTCCATTAACCATGCATTATTAACTGTTTTCATGTGTTTGTTTGAGTTCAGGGTGTCCAGTAGAATGTGTTTGATGCCTTACATGTGAGTTTCCACGTGAAAATCACAAATCACCATAGTTAGGGCATTTGGAGTTGTTTGAATCGAACTGGCTTGTACAAGCGTTTTTAGGGCAAACTAATGCCACCATTGAGATCGCAGCCCTCGATTTAGGGGGGTAGGGTCCTCCTTTCTTGTTTATTTCGCGTATTTTTTCAGGTTCAAGAATCATAGCTGCCGGAGAAGACAATAGGGCTGACCGGCGGGGGAAGCTTGCGTGAGCGACTTTGTCTGATTCGTTCGTTCATGCTGACTGGGGTCCACGCGTGGCTGACTCAGTTTGAAACATAACCAGGACGCGTCATCACTCATATTGGATTGTTTTCAGTTTTTCCAACACCAAATGACACTTGGCCTAGTGGTTAAAGCGCTGCCTGTTCAGTGATTCCCCTCATGGTCACGAGTTCGAGCCTCTTCAGGACCAGATTTGTTTTTCTTTTTCACAAACTTAACCATTTTCATATATTTTTCATATTTTCATATTTTAATATTTTGCATTCATTTTAATTCTTTTCAATATTTTTTCTCATGCATTAAAAATCATCAAAAATATTTGCATTTATTTTCATAAAATGTTTATTTAATTTATAAAATTAAAAAATATTGTTTTGCATGCATATTTTATTTTATTCATAATTTAGCATTTAAATCACTTTTAATTAGTTTTAAATTATTAAAATGCATCCAAAAAATCCCAAAAATTTATCTTAGCATATTTATGTTATTTCCAGCATGTCATATTTTTCTCATTCACAAATTTGCATTTTTACTAACATTTTCCTCTTATTCGATTTCATCGTATTTTCCAATTTTCTTATCTTTTCACAGGTTATCCCGTTTCAGACGATTTTTCTTATCGTTTCTTTTGTTTCCAATAATGTAACTGTTCATGGGATGTAATAGTTAATTAGGGCTTTTTATTTTCCGCAAGTTTAAATTATGTATCTGCCCCAAAGCCATGTAATAGCGTAGGACATTTATCTTTCAGCATCTTTACATTCCGCATTTTAATTTCCGCACCCTATAAACTGTTAGTAATTAGGCGTGTATGGCAAGATAAAACTGAACAATAGCTCACTCTAATTTCCAAGATAAAATATCTGAATTGACACACTCTTTTCACACATGCACCCCTTAGGGTAATTCTCTCTCGTTGCCTTACGAATTCAAATATGGTCATGTCCCTCGAACGTAGAGGTATTCTAGCACCGTTGCCTTCAAACAAATCATCATAGTCCCTTCGATACAAAGATCATAAGACCCACGATGTCGCCTCCGAATACATGATCTTGACCCTCGATTGTCCTCTGAAAATGATGATAGTCCTTCGATGTGCTAGGATACTTCCAAGTTGCTTTCTATGACCATCGATGTCCTTCAAAGCTTACATCCAACGAATAAGGTTACCTACCAACTAATGGTATGGATAGCACTATTCTAAAGGAACGTAAAACAACACGACAACGACCAATTCTGAGTAGGTAATAAGACTTTTAGTTGCTTGCTCTATCAAAATACTTTTCACACCTCACACTTTTGTCAAAGTTCAAACTCTTTTCAAAACGAAACATTTCCGAACACTTTGTATACATTCCTACATGAATCATTACAAAGTCAAAGCGAAATGCCTTTTCAAAACATTTTTTGTCAAACACACAGAAAGCAATTTTAAAGTGATCTAAGAGCAACTAAGAGCCCATAGATAACTACGGATGGAAAGGGGTGCTAATACCTTCCCTTTTCATAACCTTCTCCCTACTCGAGAATCTAACGAAGGTCTTTTCGTACTTTTACCTTCCTTTAATTGGATAAAAGAAAAGTCGGTGGCGACTCTTGCTATCCGCACATTTGCGATACAAAATCTACAAAGTCGGTTCACCGTGTTCGAGGCGACTGCTGAGGACATACCCTAAGAGAGAATGCCTTAAGTTTCTAAATCACCTTTATTGCTTTTGTTTGACTTTCTTGCTTTATCTTTAAGGGTTGCTTGGGTATTATATTGTGGGGATCCTACACCCGGATCCGGGTTTCCTTTTAGGTAAGTAGCAATAAATCGTCGCGACCGTTAGACGTATATCAAAACGGTCAACATGATGGCTATGTTAGTGTGACACTTTGGATGTCCTGATACTCTTCATTCCCAAGTTGAGGATAGTATTTGGCTTCTGCGTGGTGTCATCAAGCACTAACTAAACTTTTAGAACCTTAATTGACCCATCTTGGCCATTAGAAGGTAGTGAGATGGCCGACTTTGGTGCAGACTAAGGTTGGTTGATACTCGATGCTACGCTCATTGAGATCGGTTTGGGATATTTTTGGTCGACCACTTGGTAGTCGTATTGAAATAAACGCCTCGAGAAAGATCAATGATGTGAGATTCCTAGAACCGGTTACTATTATAGGACAGGATGAACCAACTCAAACTTTTGGTGGGGTAATCACCTATACCTCATGCAAGCCTTAAACCTAGGCTCATTGTGTGAATTGTGTGTGTGCCAAACATGACATCATGACATCATTTGCATTGCATATCATTTCTAACTATTTCAAGGACCTAGGGATTTATCTTTGCTCTGTTTTGTAGGGTATTATGGCTTCTAGAAAGACTATCCGAATCAACTTCATGGGTATACCTTCTCAGCTCAAAGAATTGGTTTCAGAAATTCCCGACCATGCTCAGTTCATCAAAAGACATGGTTATCTACTTGATTTGGTTATCTCCGGTTTTGAAGAAGATATGATGCATGTCCTATTCCAGTTCTTTGATCCGAAACACCATTGCTTTACATTCCCAGATTATCAGTTGGTTCCTACCTTGGAAGAGTTCTCTAAGCTACTTGGGGTACCTATTCTTGACCAAATGCCATTCACTGGTTTAGAAAAGGTTCCTAAGTATGAAGACATTGCATCAGCCTTACATCTAAAGCGCTCAGACATTGAAGCCAATTGGGAAACAAGAAGTGGAGTTAAGGGTTTACTTGCTAAGTTCTTAATTAAGAAAGCCCGAGAATTCCTCAAAGTTATGAGTTTCCATGCATTTGAAGACATTGTGGCCTTGCTAATCTATGGTTTGGTTCTATTCCCTAACTCGGATCAATTCATAGATGTCAACGCCATCAAGTTATTCCTTACCCGCAATCCAGTGCCTACTTTACTTGGAGACATTCTACATTCTCTCCACACTCGTACTACTAAGAGACAAGGAACTCTCATGTGTTGTATACCGTTACTTTCCAGGTGGTTTATTTCGCACCTTCCTCCATCAGTTTTGAAGAACGAACAAAGATTGAAGTGGTCTCAAAGACTAATGTCACTCTCTCATTCAGATATCCGTTGGAGTCTTTTCTCTCAAAAGGACTTCACATTCATTGAGCGTTGTGGAGAATTCCCTAATGTACCACTACTTGGTATAAGGGGAGGTATTACTTACAACCCTTCTCTAGCTCTACGTCAGTTTGGTTTTGCTCGAAGAGATGGTCCTCATGATATGCTTCTCCAAGATATTGTGTTCGACTACAATCACGATCTCCAGAATTACAGACGAAGGTTCATACACGCTTGGGTCATGGTAAAGAAGCCTGATACCAAGACTTTGGGGCACCAGAACTCCATTCCTTGGGAACCTTACCTCAAATGGGTGCGAGCTCGAGCTCAACACCTCATGATGCCATTCACGCATGTTTTACCGTAATTATGGAACTGTTGCTATAGGTGGCGTACCTATATTGTTCTCCATCGACATGCCTACGATTTTGAAGACTTGAAGAGATCCGGATTCAACTAAAGAAGAGAGGGATACCTTTGAAGCTCAGTGCTATGCAAGTGAGAAGAAAGTGCTAGAGTTGACCAAGTTACTTCACGAAGCGAAGCATCAACGCCTACCTCGGCACCAGAAGGCGCCCATGGGAGACTTAGAGCTTTGGATTTTTATGCTTTTCTTTGTTCTTGTCTTGAACTATCTTTTGTACTTAAAAGAAAAAGAATAATAAAAGAGTACTAATAAATGTTTGTTCATTGCTTGTTTAACAAATTTAAATCTCTAAGGTCCTTGAAAACATTGCATTGCATTCGCATAAACATTGCATAGCATAGCATGACATTGCATCACGGTACATTGAAGATTGGTTTTCTCATTCTCTCGCTATTTATTTTAGCGAAATGGCTCTTGAACAAGTGTCAAAGATCTTGAGCTCGAGAATGCTCGGTTTGATGTTCACCGGCTTGGTCCAAGGCCAAGAAGATCGAAGAAGCTCATCAACGAAAGAAGAAGGTTGTTGGTCTTCTCAACATGGACGCTACAAAGGAGGTCCTAGAGTGGTTAGTCAATTGAGCTCTCGAAGGAAGTGTCAAGAAGGAGGATGAGCAAAGTAACAAGGGTGATGGTGAAGGTAGTCGGCATGAGCACGAAAAAGTCTATGATGATGGCCAATACTACGATGAAATGACAAGTACAAGCAACTTGAAGACCGTTTGAATCTTGTGGAAAACACGAAGATGTCCGGACTGAATTTTGATGATCGAGTCTTGTCCACGGTGTTGTAATCCTCCCAAGTTCAAAGTTCCAACTTTTGCTAAGTATGATGGCATGTCTTGTCCTAAAATGCATTTGAAGTCCTATGTCAGATCAATCCCTTGCGATGAGAAAGTTGTGGATGCACTATTTTCAAGAGAGTTTGTCGGAACCCGGTTGGAATGGTACTATCGACTGAGAACGACCGTATCCGTACTTGGGTGACTTAGGCGATGCTTTCTGAGCGATATGAGTACAATCTTGAATTGACACCCACTCGCATGCAACTACAAAGCATGTCTATGGGTCGTGATGAGAAGTTCAAGGAGTATGCTCAAATGGAGAGATCTAGCGAGTTCACCACCCTTGTCCAATAGGAGTTGGTTGATATGTTTATGGGAACAGCGGGCCCGTTCTTCAATCATCGATTGGAAACTCTTCACGGATTCACCGAGTGATATTGATGACGTATTGAAGCTGGTATCAAGTGGAAGATTCATGTAGAATCATCTTCAATCTGCGAGATTTTGGTGGTAAGAAGAAGCCAATCCTTGTGTATGGTCGGAAAAGCCGAGCCAAGACCGCCGCGCTCAATGAGGCGGTTGTGATCTCAATCTACATCGGCTGACAACTCGGTGAGACAGCGTGGCGGGCAGCGCCACGAAGCGGTTACAAGATCAACATGCCATTGCCATGAAGTCTTGCAACACATGTTGAAAGCGGTGATTACCTTGAGGATCCTCCTCAAAATGTCAACACTTCCTCTCAGATACAATCCTAATGCTAAGTGTGCTTACCATTCCAATAGCCGGGACATAATCTTGATGATTGTTGGGCTCACGAAGAACAAGATTCAAGATATGATTGAAGCTAAGCGATTGAGTTTGATCCTCTGTTGAGACTCGAATATGATCAACGCCTATGCCTAACCATGACAAGAGTTCCAATTTGTTGGTGAAGATACTTATGTTTTCAACATAGATGACTTGACCATTCCTCGATGGTGATGAAGAATTTGCTACTGAGCGGTGTCAATCCAGGATGCCCGGAGAATTGTCGTTGGTGCCCATCCTTTTGATGGTTGTGCTTGGTTGAGAAGGCGTGTCGATTGCATGATGAATAACCGCGAGATACTATTTCTAAAACCACCTGTGCAGAAGCTGTGTGAAGAAATGTCTAAATTGAAGATTGACAATGCGAATGAAACAACACCATCTGTGTGGGATACCTTGGGGCAGCCAAGTGGAAAGTATGATTACATGGTGAAGTACACATTCACGAGAGCTACAAGATTCCTATTGAAGATGTTAAGGTAACGGATGGGGTGACGATTTCCCGGAAGATTATGCTGATGTTAACACAATAAGGATTTCCTCTGCTGATTCCGTGCCTAGAGTGGCACCTCTCATCATTACTTCTTCAAGACCAGTTCCGTATTCCTCTGACAAGGCTATCCCTTGGAATTATGGAGTTGATGATTACTATCATGGTGTCAAGCAAGACCCTCTGACCATTGAAGATCTTACAGTTGAAGCTACCATTCCTGACATTGACAACATCAGGATCAAGTAAGGTGACCAGAATCGGAAGAGTTTTCTCTCCAGAAATCTCTCCTCCAAAGATCTTGTGACTCATTTCGCATTCCGACTATTCAATCCATTCCCCAAGCTAGAGGGAAAGAACCGGTGACTCATCTGCTCGCCGGAAGTACCAAAGGAGTTCTTGAAGACACCTCAAACAAGAAATGGAGGAATTCGAAGATTATCAAGAAGAGTGACCACAATGTTGTGGAGCAGTTAGGACGAACTCGTCAAGATCTCCATGCTTGCTTTCTGCTCTTGTGCTCACGAGGCTCATGCTAATGCCTTAGTGAAGTTTAGAAGAATGCTCACGTGCCGCAAGACACTACTCTTGACCAGTTTGAAGTTTGTATTGCTGGCTGCCAACAACGGCCTAGGCTCTCGATCTTGATTTGACTCCTGGGAAGAAACACAACAAAGCCTTGCACATCTACATTGAATGCAAGGGCATCACATTGTCTCATGTTTTGGTGGATACGGTTCTTCTCTGAATATCCTTCCGAAAGCTTTTGATCGGCTTCGATGTCGAAGGGTTGGTTACGAGACCTAGTGACATTATTGTGAGAGCTTTCGATGGTTAGCGAGCGATTGCTTGGAAACTCATTCAATACTGTTAAAGTCGGTTCCGGACTTTTGATTCCACTTTCTTTGTCATGGACATCCGTCCGGCTTACTCTTCTACTTGGGCGCCCTTGGATACATGGGCGGGGCTATTACCTCTGCATGAAGTTGAAGTACTCGGTGAAAGGGAAGGTTATTCTGACATGTGGTGAAGAGGATATGGTCGATCATCTCGTCATTCGATACCTCGAGGTGGAGGTGAATTCTTGAGACTCCTGTCAAGCTTTTGAAACAATACCGAGTCATGCACATTGACTCTCCGCCCCTCTGAAGTTACACAAGTTTCACCTAGGATGGCCTCTGAAAGATGCTCAAGCTGCAGTTGAAGAAGGTAGTACTATTTGGGGTCAGCTCCACGATCTTCCTTTCAAATCCGACAAGGCTGGTTTAGGCTTCACCATCAATTCGAAGATGATACGTGACGTGCGGCCAACTTCCTTTCCGCATCGGCCAGTGGAATCCATGCTATAGAAGGCGATGACAGCGGCTTCGACATCGGCAAGTGGATCTTCAACTCGGATCATGGGCTCGCAATTGGAAGGTTTGAAGGCGTCATACCAATCTCCTTTAGCCGGGAGTAATTGCTCTTGTTTTTGTTTTGCTTTTAGTATTTTTATGTTTGAACAATAAACTCTAAAGCCTAGTGCCTTACAGGGCATCATGGCTCGTTTGCGAGGTTATTATCATCGTTTGCATATTTTCATTCAATAAATTCGTTGGACTTTTGCATTCAATTGTTTGTTTTCTTTCTTTACTTTATCACCCCTCAAAAGCTATGTGTTTCTTACACACCCCGTGATACTGCTGAGAATCACTCGAATCGTTGATATGACTATGCTATTGCTAAATATGAATTCGATAATCCGATCTACCAAGCCGAAGGAGGAAGATTGTGAAGTGCCGGAGAACTTGCCGGGACTGCCTGACAGAAGAAGGCGAGTTATACTGCCACACGAAGAGCAAGTTGAGGTTGTGAATTTGAGTCTTGATGAAGGCAGAAAAGAGATCAAGATAGGAGCGGGTCTTGAGGCGGTGTTAAAGAAAGGATGATCGGATGCTGAGACTACATTGAGGTTTTGCTTGGTCATACAAAGACATGCGGTTTAGACATTGATATTGTGGTACACGACTTTGGCAAAAAGAAGGTTTTCTCCGGTGAAGCGAGAAGGTTCGTGCGTCACGAGATGTCGAGAGAAAATCAAAGCGAAGTTATGAAACAGTTCAACACGGCCTTAGCTGTTACTTCCTATCCACAATGGGTTGCAAATGTGGTGCCCGTCAAGAAGGATGGCAAAGTTCGAATGTGCGTGGATTACGGAGATCGAACAAAGCGAGTCCGAAGGCGATTTTCCACTTCCTCATATTGATGTTGGTTGACAACACCGCTCGGCATAAGGTTTTCTCCTTCATGGATGGTTTCTCCGGTTACAATCGGATCAAAATGGCTCCACGAAGACATGGAAGACTACTTTTGTTACAGGTGGGGCACTACGCTACAAGGTTATGCCGTTCGGACTGAAAAAGCGCCACTTATCGCGCTATGGTGACATAATTTCATGACATGATTCATCACGAGATAGAGGTCTCGTCGGCGACATGATAGCTCGATCCGATGAAGAAGAACACCTTGATCATTTGCGAAGCTGTTTGTGATTGAAGAAGTACAGTTGAGACTCAATCCTAACAAGTGCACTTTTGAGTCGGATCGGAAAACTCTTAGGGTTTGTTGTCGGTGGTAAAGGTATTGAAGTTGACCCGTCCAAGGTTAAAGCCATTCGAGATGCTGCACCCGCTTGAGAAAGAAGTCGGAGGTTTCTTGGGCCGATTGAACTACATTGCCAAATTCATTGCACATCTAAGCACTACTTGTGAGCCAATCTTCAAGTTACTAAAGAAAGATCAAGTAGTGGAATGGAATGGCGATTGCGGATCGCTTTTGACAAAAGCAAAGTACCTCTGATCCTCCTATCGATGCTTGCCCGAAGGAAGACCTCTTATCATGTACTTGGCGGTGTTAGAGAATTCAATGGGGTGTGTGTTGGGGCAACATGGCGAGTCGTCGAAAAGAGCATGCAATATACTACCTTAGATTAAAGTTTGTTGTGAAACAAGATACTCACTCAGAAAACTTGCTGCAACTTTAATGGGCTGCTCGCCGACTAAGGCGTATATGTTGAATCACACTACCTTGTTGATTTCCAAGATAGATCCGATAAAATACATATTTGAGAAACCGACTCTCTCGGAAGAATAGCAAGATGGCAAATGATCTTGACCGAATCGACATCAGTACACTTCTCGAGCGATTAAAGGAAGTGTAGTAGCCGATCATTTGGCTCATCAAGCCGTAGATGACTATCGGTCTATGCGATTCGAGTTTCCAGACGAAGATGTTTTACTAGTCACTGATTGTGAAGAACCAGGCCCAGACGAAGGACCTGAACAAGGATCCCGATGGACCATGGTCTTTGATGGAGCCTCAAATGCACTTGGCAATGGCATTGGCGCCATTATTACATCCCTGACGGACATCGCCTTTCACCGCGAGATTATGTTTGGTTGCACCAATAACATGGCGAATCTGAGCGTGCATCATGGGTATCAAAGCTGCTATTGACTTAAGAATCAAGTTCTTACAGGTGTATGGAGACTCAGCTTTAGTGATCAGTCAGGTTAAGGGCGAGTGGGATACGAAGCATCCGAACCTCATTCCGTATCGAGAGCATGTTTTGAGTTTGATCCCCTACTTCGAAGAGATTACTTTCAATCACATTTCACGAGAAGAGAATCAGTTGGCAGACGCATTGGCTACTATGTCATCTATGTTCAAGGTCAGATGGGACAACGAGGCTCCCGGATCATCATTGAGAAGTTTGAACCGCATATTGTTATGAGCTTGATCTGGAAGAGAAACCTTGGTACTATGGCGAAAAGGTATCTTGAGACTCGGGAATATCCTGGGGGCATCCGTCAATGATAAGAAGTTCATGAGAAGATTTGCATCAAATTCTTCCTCGTAGACGACATCTTATACAAGCGCAACCACGACTTGTGCTTACCATGTAGATCGAGAAAACAACAATACGTATCATGGAAGAGTTACGAAGGCGCATTTGGTACCCACTCCGGTGGACACACAATGGCTAAGAAGATTTTGAGAGCAGGTTACTATTGGTCCACCATGGAAGGCGATTGTCACCGTATGCTCGATCTTGTCACAAGTGCGGTTATCTGGACAAAGTGCGTACCTCCGGTACCTCTGAATGTCCTAACATCTCCTTGGCCTTTCGCAATGTGGGGCATTGACATGATTGGAGAAATCAAGCCCACCGCTTCTAATGGACATCGTTTCATCCTTGTGGCAATTGACTACTTTACCAAGTGGGTAGAAGCAGCCTCGTTTGCATCAGTTACCAAGAATGTCGTGGCTCGATTCATCAAGCATAATCTTATCTGTCGATATGACACTCTTGAAAGGATTATCATAGATAACGGCTCTAATCTCAACAACAAGATGATCACCGAACTCTGCACGCAATTCAAGATCAAGCATCACAACTCTTCTCCGTATCGGCCTAAGATGAATGGCGCAGTGGAAGCCGCCAATAAGAATATCAAGAAGATCATACGAGAAGATGCGGTGACTTACAAAGATTGGCATGAGATGTTACCATTTGCTCTTCATGGTTATCGCTTTTCTGATCGGACGTCATCAGGGCAACCCCTTCTCTCATTGTGTGCGGAATGGGCGATCCTACCAATCGAGTTGAGATACCCTCAACTAAATTTCTCGGGGCCTTGAGTTAGGTGAAGGCGATTGGGTCGAGACTCGCCTGACGATTAATTTGATTGATGAGAAGCGACTCGCGTCCATCTGCCATGGACAGATTTATTAGAAGCGAATGATCAGAGCATTTAACAAGAAGGTCAAGCACCGAGTCTATCAAGTTGGTGACCTAGTAGTCAAGCGCATCATTCTTCCACAAGGTGATCCGAGGGCAAATGGACTCCCACCTATGAGGGACCATCGTAGTCAAGGCAGTATTTTCGGTGGAGCTATGATACTTAGCACCATGGATGGTGAAGACTTCCCACCACGTGAGCGAGACATAGTAAAAATACTACGCATGAAGAGACCCGCTAGGTCGGTGACCTAGGCAAAAATAAGGGCATCTGGCGAACCAAAGGGTTCGGGAAAAGTTAAGGATATATACAAAACATGTACACCGGCAAGTCAAAAACACGAAAGGCGGCTTGGGCAAAAGGGTATCGGTAGATTGAAAACCGAAAGGCGGTCTAGGCAAAAGTTAGGGATTTAAGCTACGACTATGTCTCTTCGGATCACCTTCCAGACTACTATCACATTCAAGATTCAAATGGCGAAGATCAGTCTACTCGGTTTCTCTTGTGACAAGGAGATGAGATAGTTGAAATATATAGTACTTGCATGGTTGGAACTTAACGAGATTGTTTTCGCATAGCTTTTACCTTTCTTGTGTACAAACTACTTGGCCATCGCCATTTCATATGAATACAAGTTCTTTCTCTTTACATTTTTTCACTATTGTCGTTTGCAATAAGTCCAACGTTTGCTTTGAATGATTATATGCATTTGACAATAAGAATCTATTCACAAACATGCGAAAGTGAACATACAAAAGTAGTTACTACGGCTCTAGGAATTGAGATGGCGGCGAAAATCACCAATGCATTCCCCACGAGCATGATCCCACATGTCACTCACAACAAACCTTCCCAGTAGATACGTTAGTCCCCGAGCAGTGATTCCACTCAAGCGAGCAATGTTACATCGGTCTCAAGCGGTAACTTCATCCCGACCAAGGTATTTATCATCGTGATATCTCTCAACAATTCCCTTTTCTCCGGTATCCGGACTCAAGACTTGGTCGAGATAGTGCAGGAAAATCTACATCCTCTATTCCCGTCGGAGATTCAACAGCTGACCGGTCTCCGGCAACCATCAAACGCTCTCCGGTGAGATCTACACTCAAAAGCCCCGGTGGGCGCCTCCTAATTTTTCCCAGCGGGATCTACATACAAGATCCCCAGCAGTTGCCTCCCGAGACTCTCCCAGGAGGGTCTATGTATGAGATCTCCAACAACGGTTTCAATCTCTACCTTCCTCAACAATATCTAGGCCCAAGACTTGGTCGGATAGTGCATCGGAGGATCAAGTTCTTTTCTTCTCGGGATCTCCATCCCCAAAGCAGTCGAGAATCCTCAGCGAGACATCGCATCTTCTTCAAGATGGATATGTTTTGAAATACCACACATATATCATTCATACATTACTCATAAAGTCATAATTTGTGCATATGTCATTCATATACATTGTCATGCATCATACTTTGCATAAGACTAACAAATATCTATCAAAGTTTCTCTTGTTTTCTCTAAAGCAATTGGAAATCACTTGGAACTGGTCCGGATTAAGCCCGAATCTCGGCGGAAAACTATCTAAAAGACCGCCTAGTTGTCCTCAAACAACGGTCGAGATTAAGCCCAATCTCGGCGGAAAACTATCTAAAAACCGCCCTAGTTGTCCTCCGGCGGTGGTCGAGATTAAGCCACGAATCTCGGGGAAAACTATCGAGCGACCGTCCTCGTTATCCTCCGACAACGGATCCGGGATTAAGACCGAAGCCGGACGGAAACCCTATCCGAGCGATCACAAGTTATCCTCCGATAGCAGGCGGTGGATCAATACCCGATGCACAACGAGGGCGATATCCACACTTTGCCAAATTACTATCCCTCGAGTAATCGGCACGAAGATCTATTCGAATCCTTCTTATTATCATGACTACAGTGCGTACGACTCGGTTGCCTGGATGGCATCTTAAGCCCATCTCCGACTACTTATCAACATTTCTCGCTTCGAGAATGCTGCATATTTGGTTAAAATCAATACAAACCAATAACTTCATTCAAAGATGGAGCGAAGTCTAACGTCGACTCCCTCCGGATGGCATCTTAAGCCCGTCTCCATGCCCCTATCAAGAACATCTCTGAGCCTAGCGTGCGGCTCACTCCCAGCATGACCTTTCCGGATGGCATCTCAAGCCCATCTCCGACGATTCTCCTCCTATCAACAACCTCGAGTCTAGCATCGACTCATCCCCAGTGAAGTCTCTACCTTCTCAAATGGCATCATAAGCCCATTCCGCATCATCCACCAATGAGTGCAAATTTTGGTGTACTCGGTGTTCAATCATCTTCTACCTTGGTCACGAAGACAAGTATGTCAATCTAACCTTCAGTACAAGAAGATTGAGCAGGGCAGCTGTCATACCCAAAATTTGCCCTCCATCTTCTCAAGATATCTCATACATCCATACTCAAAGATTCCTCAAGAGTTGATCGGACAAAACTCTCCTAGACAATCAACCCAAACTAGGGTTTGGCAATTCTCGACTTCAGATGGACTTCAACATCTCCAATGTCCTTCATGCCTCCTCATATGCTTCAAGGTTCTCCATGTCAAGTTTCAAGCCTCACAAGTCAAGTTTCCTCAGACGATTGCTCGGATGGTTGAAAATCGGTTGTATTGGACAAAAAAGTCAATTGTGGTCAACATACAGTCAAACTTCATAATTTTTGGTCAACATCCTCATTTGAAGTTACATTAATCATTTGATCAAGGGTTGATCATGATTCATCAAGAAAACTCAAGATTTGCTCAAAAGTCAAACTTTCTAAATTAGGGTTTAGGTGAAAAGTCAATCGAACTTTGGTGATCATAACTTTCTCATACTTTCTCGAAATTTTCCACCACCTCTTGTTTAAAGAAATTCAATTCTCTACAACAATGTCTCACAAGAATGTCCAAAAAATGCTTCATTTGAGGGGTATGGCTCAAAACATTACAGGTCATTTTCAAAGTCAACAAAAAGTCAACATTTTGTTTTGAGGATATATTGAGCATGGAAACTCCAATTTAGATGAGACCAAAAAGGTTGGTTAGATAACTCTTAGAGCTTTCCAAAAAGTCCAAGAACACTCAAAAATGTGGAAAATTGAGCAAGATACACTATTCAGAAGTTGGGCAATTTTGGACAGTTGCACAAAAGGACATTTTGGTCAAAATGCAAAATTTTCCAAATGGGCCTATAATCTTTTGATCCAAACTTGTTCATGACATTATTTGTGACTCATAAATGCTTGGCCATGGCAATTTTCTATTTTATTGATTTAATTTTGGATTTTAAACCATTTAATTCAAAATTAAATTATATAAAATATGAACATAAAGTATTTTTTCGAATGGGTTGGATTTTTATCTTACTTGAGGTCCAAGGAAGCCCAAAACACTTGCCAATTTCGTGATTTGCTTGCACATGGAAGGAAAATCAAATTTTCAAGAAAATTTGATTTGTTTTAAAGAGAAAATATTGCACATTCATTACTCAATCTTTTTTCACTCTCTTTGCCATCCTAATTTACTCTATAAATACCAAGCATTATGCACAGCACAAGGGAGGAAACCCTAGCTCAAAGCATAACCCTTATTTTGCCAAATTTTCTCTCAAAATTGTCAAAATCGAATTTTAATTTTCAGCAGGTTTCAAGGAGTTCTAAGCACTCAAACGCCTTCGAGGTTCCCAGATCAAGCCAATCCTTACTCAGCCAGGCGCCGGATCGTGCTCAGAACTTGCTCCGATTTGGTATTTCTTTGAAATTAATTCCATTAACCATGCATTATTAAGCATTTTCATGTGTTTGTTTGAGTTCAGGGTGTCCAATAGAATGTGTTTGATGCCTTACATGTGAGTTTCCACGTGAAAATCACAAATCACCATAGTTAGGGCATTTGGAGTTGTTTGAATCGGCTGGCTTGTACAAGCGTTTTAGGGCAAACTAATGCCACCATTGAGATCATGACCCTCGATTTAGGGGTAGGGTCCTCCTTTCTTGTTTATTTGCGTATTTTTCGGTTCGAGAATCATAGGCTGGGAGAAGGCGAGGGCCCTAGCTCGGTGACTCGGACCGTGGGAAGCTTGCGTGGCGCGATGGCTTTGTCTGATTCGTTCGTTCATCTTTTGGGGTCCACGCGGTGGTGAATTTGAAACATAACGAGACGTCATCACTCATATTGGATTGTTTTCAGTTTTTCCAACACCAAATGACACTTGGCCTAGTGGTTAAAGCGCTGCCTGTTCAGTGATTCCCCTCATGGTCACGAGTTCGAGCCTCTTCAGGACCAGATTTGTTTTTCTTTTCACAAACTTAACCATTTTCATATATTTTTCATATTTTCATATTTTAATATTTTGCATTCATTTTAATTCTTTTCAATATTTTTTCTCATGCATTAAAAATCATCAAAAATATTTTTCCTTTTGCATTTATTTTCATAAAATGTTTATTTAATTTATAAAATTAAAAAATATTGTTTTGCCTGCATATTTTATTTTATTCATAATTTAGCATTTAAATCACTTTTAATTAGTTTTAAATTATTAAAATGCATCCAAAAAATCCCAAAAGTTTATCTTAGCATATTTATGTTATTTCCAGCATGTCATATTTTTCTCATTCACAAATTTGCATTTTTACTAATATTTTCCTCTTATTCGATTTCATCGTATTTTCCGATTTTCTTATCTTTTCACAGGTTATCCCGTTTCAGACGATTTTTCTTATCGTTTCTTTTTTTCCCAATAATGTAACTGTTCATGGGATGTAATAGTTAATTAGGGCTTTTTATTTTCCGCAAGTTTAAATTATGTATACGCCAAAGCCATGTAATAGCGTAGGACATTTATCTTTCCGCATCTTTACATTCCCATTTTAATTTCCGCACCTATAAATTAGTAATTAGGCGTGTATGGCAAGATAAAATTGAACAATAGCTCACTCTAATTTCCAAGATAAAATATCTGAATTGACACACTCTTTTCACACATGCACCCCTTAGGGTAATTCTCTCTCGTTGCCTTACGAATTCAAATATGGTCATGTCCCTCGAACGTAGAGGTATTCTAGCACCGTTGCCTTCAAACAAATTATCATAGTCCCTTCGATACAAAGATCATAAGACCCACGACGTCGCCTCCGAATACATGATCTTGACCCTCGATTGTCGCCTACGAAAATGATGATAGTCCTTGAATGTGCTAGGATACTTCCTACAAGTTGCTTTCTATGACCATCGATGTCCTTCAAATGTCCGCTTACATCCAATAAGGTTACCTACCAACTAATGGTATGGATAACACTATTCTAAGGGCGTAAAACAACAGCGACCAATTCGAGTAGGTAATAAGACTTTTAGTTGCTTGCTCTATCAAAATACTTTTCACACCTCACACTTTTGTCAAAGTTCAAACTCTTTTCAAAACGAAACATTTCCGAACACTTTGTATACATTCCTACATGAATCATTACAAAGTCAAAGCGAAATGCCTTTTCAAAACATTTTTTGTCAAACACACAGAAAGCAATTTTAAAGTGATCTAAGAGCAACTAAGAGCCCGTAGAAAACTACGGATGGAAAGGGGTGCTAATAACTTCCCTTTTCATAACCTTCTCCCTTACTCAGAATCTAACGAAGGTCTTTTCTTGTACTTTTCACCTTCCCTTAATTGGATAAAAGAAAAGTCGGTGGCGACTCTTGCTATCCGCATATTTGCGATACAAAAATCTACAACGTCAGTTCACCGTGTTACAACTACAACAACGATATCCAGAACTACCATTGCAGATTTGTACACGCTTAGGGCATGGTAAAGAAGACTGATACCAAGACTTTGGGACACAAAAATTCCATTCCTTGGGAGCCTTACCTCAAATGGGTGTGAGCTCGAGCTCAAAACCTCATGATGCCGTTTACAGCTGTTCTACCAATGATTATGGAACCTGTTGCTGTAGGTGACGAACCCTATATCATGCTCCATCCAGACATGCCTATGGATTTCGATGACTTGAAGCGATCCTGGATTCAGCTTAAAGAAGAAAGGGATACGTTTGAAGCTCAGTGCTATGCAAGCGAGAAGAAGGTCTTAGAGTTAACCAAGCTACTTCATGAGGAGCGAAACATCAACACTTACTTCAAAACAAAGAGGAAGCGCCCATGGGAGACCTGAAAGCTTTAGGAATTTCTTTTTGTTTAAGAAACTTTCTTTTGTACTTAATAAAGAGAAACTAATAAAAAGTTTGTTCTTCTTTGTGTAACAAATTTAAATTCCTAAGGTCCTTGAAAAAATTGCATTGCATAACATCGCATATCATGGCATTACATCTCATACCAGGTACATCGAAGACCGGTTTTCTTATTCTCTCGCTGTTTATTTCAGCACAAATGGGTCTTGAACAGACTATCAAAGATCTCCATGCCTAGAACGCTCAATTCTAGGAGATGTTCACCAACTTGGTCAAAGGCCAAAAATATCTGAAGAAGCTCATCACCAGAAAGAAGAAGACCATTGGTATCCTCAACATGGGAAGAAATCACAAGGGTGCAGCTAGGGTGGTCAGCTAGTTCGAAATCTCAGACAAGAGCGGTGAAATTGAGGGAAGTGTCAAGAACAGTGAAGGAAGCCATCATGGGTCTGAAAACGAAGATGAAGACTATGAGAACGAGCAGTATCCTCCTGACAACAACAAATACAAGCAACTTGAAGACCGTCTGAATGCAGTGGAAAATCTGAAAATGTCTGGGCTAAACTTTGATGATCTGAGTCTTGTTCCTGGTGTGGTAATTCCCCGCAAGTTCAAAGTTCCTACCTTTGCCAAGTATGATGGCATCTCTTGCCCGAAGCTACATCTGAAGTCTTATGTTCAGAAGATCCATCCTCATACTAAAGATAGGAAGTTATGGATCCATTTATTTCAAGAGAGTTTATCCGGAACTCAGTTGGAGTGGTATTATCAGCTAGAGAATACCCATATTCACACCTGGAATGACTTAGCAGATGCCTTCTACAAGCAGTACTAGTACAATGCTGAATTAGCACCCACCCGCATGCAACTACAAAGCATGTCTATGGGTCGTGACGAGAAGTTCAAGGAATATGCTCAGAAATGGAGAGATCTAGCAGGTAGAGTTCAAGCACCCTTGTCCAATAGGGAGTTGGTTAACATGTTTATGGGAACACTGACAGGCCCATTCTTCAATCATCTGATTGGAAACTCCTTAGCCGGATTCACTGAGCTAATATTGACAGGCGAGCACATCGAAGCTGGAATCAAGAGCGGGAAAATACAGGTAGAGTCATCTTCAAATGTTGTGAAGAGATCCTTTGGTAGCAAGAAAGAAGCTAATGTTGTGTATGGTCAGAAGAGCCGTGTCAAAACTGATCGCACTCAATCTGTGGGGGCAGTAATAATCTCCAATCCCACACCAGCACAACCTCAATGAGACAACGAGCATAGCAAGAACGCTTCATGAAGATAGTTTACGAAGATCAACATGCCGTTGTCACAAGCATTGCAACACATGTTGAAAGCAGAGCTGGTTACTTTGAGGGATCCTCCTCAACACATCAATACTTTCTCTCCAAAGTACAATCCTAATGTGAAGTGTTCTTACCACTCCAACAGCCCAGGGCACGATACCAACAACTGTTGGGCTCTGAAGAATAAAATTCAAGACATGATTGAAGCAAGGGAAATTGAATTCGACCCTCCTATCGAAACTCCGAATGTGATCAACGCACCAATGCCTGACCATGGTAAAAGTTCCAATGATATTGACGAAGACTCCTATCTTTATGATGTGAACCAGCTGACTATTCCTCTGATGGCTGTCAAAAAAGATTTGCTGCAAGCCGGTGTATTTCCGAGATGCCCTGACGACTGTCGTTGGTGTGCATTTGAATCTGACGGATGTGCTTGGTTGAAAAGGCGTATTTAACGCATGATGGACAACCGAGAAGTGTTATTTCTGAAACCTTCATCTGTGGAAATTCTGTGCGAAGACATTTCTAAGAATCTGAAGATCGAAGACGAAAGCGAAGCCGTACCAGAAGTCTGGGATACCTTGGGTCTCCTAAGTGGAAAGTTTGATTTCATGGTTAAATATACTGCTCCCGAAAGCTACAAGATTCCAGTCGAAGACGTCAAGGCAACCGGATGGGGAGACGATTTCCCAGAAGACTATGCTGATGTGAACACAATAAGGATCACCTCTGCTGATCCTGCGCCCCGAGTGGCACCTCTCATTATTACCTCTCCCAGATAAATACCATATTCCTCTGACAAAGCTATACCTTGGAATTATGGAGCCAAAGTTTACGATCATGGCGTCAAGCAAGAGCCGTTAACTATTGAAGACATTGCAGTTGAAACTGCCAATCCTGACATCGACAACATCACCGGATCAAGCAAGGTGACCAGAAAAGAAAGAGTGTTCTCTCCAGAGATCTCTCCTCCAAAAGATACTGCTACACCTGTTTGCATTCCTGCTATCGAACCAATTCCCGAGGCTAGAGGGAAAGAACTAGTAACTCATCCTGCTCAAGTACCAAAGGAAGTTGCTGAAGACACCTCCAAGCAAGAAATGGAGGAAATTCTGAAGATCATCAAGAAAAATGACTACAATGTTGTGGAATAGTTGGGACAAACTCCGTCCAAGATATCCATGCTAGCTCTGATGTTGTGCTCTGAGGCTCATGCTAAAGCCTTAGTAAAGTTTCTTAAGAATGCTCACATATCGCAAGACACTACTGCTGACCAATTCGAAGGTTGTATTGCCAGCCTGACCGTCAACAATGGTTTAGGTTTCTCTGATGCTGATTTAACTCTTTCCAGAAGGAATCACAACAAAGCCTTGCACATCTCCATTGAATGTAAGGGCACTACATTGTCTCACGTATTGGTGGATACTAGTTCTGCTCTAAATATTCTGCCGAAGAGCGCTTTCGACCAACTTAATGCTGAAGGAGTGGTCATGAAGCCCAGCGACATAATCGTAAGAGCTTTTGATGGTTCTAAAAGAACAGTACTTGGAGAGATCATCCTGCCAGTTAAAGTAGGTTCGCAGACTTTTGACTCTACTTTCTTTGTCATGGACATTCGCCCCGCTTACTCTTGCCTACTTGGACGCCCTTGGATACGTGGGGCAGGCGCTGTCACCTCTACCCTGCATCAGAAGCTGAAGTACCGGTGAAGGGGAAGATTGTCAAAGTATGCGGTGAAGAAGAATATATGGTAAGCCATCTGCAGTCATTCCGGTACATCGAAATGGAAGGTGAATTCATCGAAACCCCCTGTCAAGCTTTCGAAGCAATTTCACGAGTCATGCCTGTTGACTCTCCTCTTACTCCTGAAGTTACCAGAGTTCCATCGAAGATGGCCTCACTAAAAGACGCCAAAGCTGTGGTTGAAGATGGAGGTTGTACTGTTTGGGGTCAGCTCCCCGATTTTCCATTCAAGTCTGACAAGACTGGTTTAGGCTTCACTATCAAGGGTCAGAAGATGATACGCCACGAACGTGCCGGCAAATTCCCTTTTCACATCTGCAAAAACGAAGTCCATGCTATAGAAGACGAAGACAGCAACTTCGACATCAACTGGATCTTCCCAACTCTAGACGACGGACTCGACAATTGGAAGACTGAAGATGTTATACCAATCTCCTTTAGACAGGAGTAATTGCTTTTTACATTCGCTTTTTAGCTTTACGCTTTGAACAATAAACTTTAAGCCTAGTGCCTTACCCAGGGCACCATGGCTCGTTTGTGAGGGTTATTATTTGTCATTTGCATATTTTCATTCCATAAAATCATTGGACTTTTGAATTTAAATACTGTGCTCTTTCCTTTCTTTTGCTTTATCACCCTTCAAAAAGCTATGTGTTCTTACACACACCCACATGATACACTACAGATTCACTCTGAATCTCATCGATAACAGCTCTGCTATTGCTAAATATGACTTTGATAATCCGATCTACCAAGCCGAAGACGAAGGTGAGGAAGATTGTGAAGTGCCAAGAGAACTTGTCAGACTACTACAACAAGCAGAACAAGTTATACAGCCACACGAAGAGCCAGTCGAGGTTGTGAATCTAGGCACTAACGAAGACAAAAAGGAAATCATGATAGGAGCGGGTATTGAAAACAGTGTCAAAGAGAGATTGGTCGAGATGTTGCGAGACTATATCGAGGTTTTTGCTTGGTCCTACGAAGACATGTCAGGTTTAGACATTGACATTGTGGTACACCGACTACCAACGAAAGAAGGTTTCCTCCTTGTGAAGCAGAAGGTTTATCGTATGCGTCGTGAGATGTCAGAGAAAATCAAAGCCGAAGTTATGAAACAGTTCAATGATGGTTTCCTAGCAGTTACTTCTTATCCACAATGGGTTGCAAACGTGGTGTCGTGCCAAAGAAGGATGGTAAATCGCGAATATGTGTGGACTACAGAGATCTGAACAGAGAAAGTCCGAAAGACAATTTTCCACTTCCACGTATTGATGTTCTGGTTGACAACACTGCTTAACACAAGGTTTTCTCCTTCATAGATGGTTTCTACGGTTATAATCAGATCAAAATGGCTCCTGAAGACATGGAAAAGACTACTTTCGTTACACAGTGGGGCATGTTCTGCTACAAGGTCATGTCGTTCGGTCTGAAGAACGTTGGTGCCACATATCAACGTGCCATGGTAGCTTTATTCTATGACCTGATTCATCACGAGATAGAGGTCTACGTCGATGATATGATAGCTCGATCACAAACTGAAGAAGAACATCTTGATCATTTGCGAAAGCTGTTTGATAGACTGAAGAAATACATACTAAGACTTAATCCAAACAAGTGCACCTTTGGAGTCAGATCCGGTAAACTCATGGGATTTGTTGTCAGTGGTAAAGGTATTGAGGTTAACCCTGCCAAGGTTAAAGCTATTCAAGAAATGTCGGCTCCCTATACCGAGAAGGAAGTTAGAGGTTTCTTAGGACGATTGAACTACATTCCAATTTCTAGGCACCTCCAGCGCAAGAGCCCCCAGAAGTACTTACTTCTGGGCATGGTCAGCAAGAGGTCTCCTAGAAGCTTCAGCTTCTGGGAGAATTTCATCTAGAAGCACTCTGATCCTTTTTTCTTATTTTTTTTTCCATTTTTCTTCAATTAATTTAATTTCTTTTCAAATATTTTTTTCTAACACATTAAAAATCATAAAAAAATATTTTCTTTTTGCATTTAGGTCAGAAAAATACTTATTTAATTTTTGACATGCAAAAATTATTTTTTGCATGCATATTTTAATTAATTGTTAATTAATCTGAAAATTGACTTTTAATTGTTTTTTCTTGCTAAAATCAATCCAGAAAATTCCCAAAAATTATTTTCTCATCTCATTAGGTTTACTAACCTTAAAAAAATTTTCCTAACTCAAAATCTTTCTTTTACTAACATATTTTCTCATATTTGCAATCTGATTATTTTTCTGATTATTATGTATCTACTTCCAGGTTGTAATAGTTAGGATAATTTTCTCGCATTTCTTTTTTCCATATTATGTAACTGCTCATGGGATGTAATAGTTTTAATTAGGATTTACTTTCCGCACTCCTATATTATGTAGCGCCCCAAAGCCATGTAATAGCGTTTTACTTTCCGCACTTTACTTCCCGATTTACTTTCGCACCCATATAATGCTAGTAACTAGGCGTGTATGGCAAGATAAAAGCGAGCGTAGATCACTTCTAATTTCAAGATGAATTATACGAATTCAACACTCTCTTCACACATGCACCCCTAGGATATTCTCTCGTTGCCTTTCGAATAAATGGTCAAGTCCTCGAGCGTGGGGTATCCTGCCGTTGCCTACAAACATATCATCATAGTCCTTTCGATACAAAGATCATAGTCCCTCGATGTTGCCCTACGAATACATGATCTCGTCCCTCGATTGTTGCCTACGAAAAGTGATGATCGTCCCTTCAAATGTGCTAGGATACTCCTACAAGTTGCCTTCTATGACCATCTGATGTCCCTTCGAATGTCCCTTCTACATCCAACGAATAGGGTTACCTACCAACTAAATGGTATGGATAGCGGTATTTTAAAGGAAAGTAAAATAACACGGAAACAACCGTTCTGAGTAGGTAATAAGACTTTTAGTAGCTTGCTCTATCAAAACATCTTTTCACACCTCACACTTTTACAAAGTTAAAACACTTTTTCAAAAAACGAAACATTTCCAAACACTTCGCATACATTCGAGCGTGAATCATTACAAAGTCAAAGCGAAATGCCTT
Organism: Vicia sativa; assembly: GCA_021764765.1. Lineage (NCBI taxonomy): Eukaryota > Viridiplantae > Streptophyta > Magnoliopsida > Fabales > Fabaceae > Vicia > Vicia sativa. The sequence continues at coordinate 46,374,341 of CM038793.1, read as the reverse complement.
TTCAAAAACATTTTTTCAAACACACGCAGAAAGAAAATTTTAAAGTGAGCTAAAGCAACTAAGAGCCCGTAGATAACTACAGATGGAAAGGATACTAATACCTTCCCTTTTCATAACCTTCTCCTGTACTCAGAATCTAACGAAGGTCTTTTTCTGTTCTTTTCACCTTCCCTTAATTGGATAAAAGAAAAGTCGGTGGCGACTCTTGCTATCCGTAACATTTGCAAAAGCAAAACAAACCAAAGTCAGTTCTCCCACCATATTACAGAACTGGCGACTGTGCTGGGGAAACACCCTAAAAAGGGAGAATACCTCAGGGATTTTAAATCACTTTACTGATTTATGTTTGACTTGTATGCTTTATCTAAAGGGTTGCTTGGGCATTATAATTGTGGGGCATCCTACACCCGGATCTAGGTTTCCTTAGGTAAGTAGCAATAAATCATCGCGACTGTTAGGAGTATACCGAAACGGTCAACATGATGGCTACATTATTGCGACACTTTGGATGTCCTGATGCTCCTCATGCTCAAGTTGAGGAAAGTATTCGGCGTCTGCGTGGTGTCACCAGCACTGACTCAACTTTTAGAACCCTAATTGACCCATCTTGGCCATTAGAAGTTAGTGAGATGGCCGGCTTTGGTGCAGACTAAGGTTGGTTGATACTCGATGTTACGCTCATTAAGATTCGACTTTCGGGATGTTTCAGTCGACCACTTGGTAGTCGTATTGAAATAAAGCCTACAAGAAAGATCAATGATATGAGATTCCTAGAACCCGGTTACTATTATAGGACAGGATGAACCCACTCAAACTTTGGTAGGGTAGACACCTATACCTCATGCAAGCCTTAAACCTAGGGCTATTATGTGATTTTCTTGTGCTTGCTTAAACATGACATCAGGACATCATGACATTGCATATCATCTCTAACTATTTGAAGAACCTAGTGATTCATCTTTGCTTTGTTTTGTAGGGAATCATGGCTTCCAGAAAGACTATCCGAATCAACTTCATGGGTATACCTTCTCAACTCAAAGAATTGGTTTCAGAAATTCCCGATCATGCTCAGTTCATCAAAAGACATGGTTATCTGCTTGACTTGGTTATCTCCGGTTTTGAAGAAGATATGATGCACGTCTTATTCCAGTTCTTCGATCCGAAACATCATTGCTTTACATTCCCAGATTATCAGTTGGTTGCCACCTTGGAAGAGTTCTCTAAGCTACTTGGGATACCTATCCTTGATAAGATACCATTAACTGGTTTAGAAAAGGCTCCTAAGTACGAAGACATCGCATCAACATTACATCTAAAGCGATCAGACATTTAAGCCAATTTGGGAAACAAGAAGCGGAGTTAAGGGTTTGCTTGCTAAGTTTCCGATAAAGAAAGCTCAAGAATTCCTCAAAGCTATGAGTTTCCATGCATTCGAAGACATTTTGGCCTTGCTAATCTATGGCTTGGTGCTATTTCCTAATCCAGATCAGTTCATAGACGTGAACGCCATCAAGATATTCCTTACTCATAATCCTGTGCCTGCCTTGCTTGGGGACATTCTGCATTCTCTCCACACTCGTACCATCAAATGACAAGGAACTCTCATGTGTTGCATACCATTATTTTCCGGGTGGTTTATTTCGCACCTTCCTCAATCAATAATAAAGAACGAACAAAAATTGAAGGGGTCTCAAAGGTTGATGTCACTCTCTCATTCAGATATTCGTTTGTGTCTTTTCTCTCAAAAGGACTTCACATTTATTGAGCGTTGTAGAGAATTCCCTAACGTACCACTCCTTGGCATAAGGGGAGGTATCACTTACAATCCTTCTCTAGCTCTACGTCAGTTTGGTTATGCTCGAAGAGATGGTCCTCATGATATGCTTCTCCAAGACATTGTGTTCGACTACTACCACGATCTCCAGAACTACCGTCGAAGATTTGTACACGCTTGGGGCATGGTAAAGAAGACTGATACCAAGACTTTGGGACACCAAAACTCCATTCCTTGGGAACCTTACCTCAAATGGGTGCGAGCTCGAGCTCAAAACCTCATGATGCCATTTACACCAGTGTTACCAGTGATTATGGAACCTGTTGCTATCGGTGACGAATCCTATACCGTTCTCCATCCAGACATGCCTATTGATTTTGAAGACTTGAAGAGATCTGGATTCGACAAGAAGGGATCGTTTGAAGCTCAGTGTTATGCAAGCGAGAAGAAGGTACTAGAGTTGACCAAGCTACTTCACGAGGAGCGAAGCATCAACACCTACTTCAACACCAAGAGGAAGCGCCCGTGGGAGACTTAGAGCTTTAGGATTTTGTTCTTTTATTTTCTAAATTATCTTTTGTACTTAAACAGAAAAAAGAAAAAAGAGAAACTAATAAAAGTTTGTTCGTGCTTGTTTAACAAATTTAAATTTCTAAGGTCCTTGAAAACATTGCATTGCATTGCATAAACATCGCATATCATGGCATGACATTTCATAACAGGTACATTGAAGATCGGTTTTCTCATTCTCTCTCTATTTATTTTAGCAGAAATGGCTCTTGAACAGACTGTCAAAGATCTCCAGGCTCAGAATGCTCAGTTCCGGGAAATGTTCACCAGCTTGTTCCAAGGCCAGAAAGACCTGAAAAAGCTCATCGGTGTCCTCAACATGGGAAGACGTCATAAGGGTGGACCTAGGGTGGTCAGTCAGATAGAACTCTCAGAACATGGCGGTGAAACTGATGGAAGTGTCAAGAACAATGAAGGAAGCAAGCATGAGTCTGAAAATAGAGAAGAAGACTATGAGAACGAGCAGTATTCTCTCGGGGATGACAAATACAAACAACTTGAAGACCGTCTGAATGCTATGAAAAATTTGAAGATGCCCGGGCTGAATTTTGATGATCTGAGCCTAGTTCCTGGTGTGGTGATTCCTCGCAAGTTCAAGGTTCCTACTTTTGCCAAGTACGATGGCATCTCTTGTCCGAAGTTGCATTTGAAGTCCTATGTTCAGAAGATCCATCCTCACATTGATGACAGGAAGCTTTGGATCCATTACTTCCAAGAGAGTTTATCCGGAGCTCAGTTGGAGTGGTATTATCAGCTAGAGAGTACCCACATCCATACCTGGAATGACTTAGAAGATGCTTTCTACAAGCAGTACCAGTACAATGCTGAACTAGCACCCCCTTGCATGCAGCTATAGAGCATATCCATGGGTCGTGATGGGAAATTCAAAGAGTATGCTCAAAAATGGAGAGATTTAGCAGGCAGAGTTCAACCACCCTTGTCCAATAGAGAGTTGGTTGATATGTTTATGGGAACATTGACAGGCCCGTCCTTTAATCATCTGATTGGAAACTCTTCAGCTGGATTCACCGAGCTGATATTGACAGGAGAACACAATGAAGTTGGAATCAAGAGCGGAAAGATTCAGGTAGAGTCATCCTCAAGTGCTGCGAAGAGATCTTTTGGTAAGAAAGAAGCGAATGCTGTGTATGGTCAGAAAAGCTGTGTCAAAACTGATCGTACTCAATCTGTAGGGGTAGTTGTGATCTCCAATTCTACAACAGCGGAACCTCAATGAGACAACGCGCGTAACCAGAACGCACCACGAAGACAGTTTACGAAGATCAACATTCCATTGTCGCAAGCATTGCAACACATGTTAAAAGTAGAGCTGATTACCTTGAGGGATCCTCCTCAACACATCAACACTTCCTCTCCAAAGTACAATCCTAATTCCAAGTGTGCATACCACTCCAACAGCCCAGGGCACGACACCGGCAACTGTTGGGCTCTGAAGAACAAGATTCAAGACATGATTGAAGCCAAAGAAATTGAGTTTGATCCTCCTGTCGAAACTCCGAATATGATCAATGCACCAATGCCTAACCACGACAAAAGTTCCAATGCTATTGACAAGAACTCTTAGGTTTTTGATGTGAACAACTTGACTATTCCTCTGATGACTGTTAAGAAGAATCTGCTGCAAGCCGGTGTCAATCTAGGATGCTTGGAGAATTATCTTTGGTGCCCATCTGCACCTGACGGATGCGCTTGGTTGAGAAGGCGTATTCAATGCATGATGGATAACCGAGAAGTGCTATTTCTAAAACCTTCACCTGTGGAGAATCTGTGTGAAGACATGTCTAAGAATCTGAAGATCGAAGATGTGAGCAAAGCCGTACCAGAAGTCTGGGATACCTTGGGGCAGCCAAGTGGAAAGTTCGATTTCATGCTAAAGTATACCGTTCCTGAAAGCTACAAGATTCCTATCGAAGATGTCAAGGCGACCGGATGGGGAGACGATTTCCCAGAAGACTATGCTGATGTAAACACAATAAGGATCTCCTCTGCCGATCCTACACCTAGAGTGGCACCTCTCATTATTACTTCTCCCAGACCAGTTCCATACTCCTCTGACAAAGCTACACCGTGGAACTATGGAGCTGAAGTTTACTATCTTGGCGTCAAGCAAGACCTGCTAACCATTGAAGACATCACCGCTGAAGGTTCTGATAATAACATCGACAACATCACCGGATCAAGCAATATAACCAAAACCGGAAGAGTATTCTCTCCAGAGATCTCTCCATCAGAAGACACTGCGACTCCAGCTCGCATTCCAGCTATTGAACTAATTCCTGAAGCGCGAGGAAAAGAACCAGCAACTCATCCTACTCAGACAGAAGTACCAAAGGAAGTTGCTGAAGATACCTCCAAACAAGAAATGGAGGAAATTCTGAAGATCATCAAGAAGAGTGATTACAATGTTATGGAACAGTTAGGACAAACTCCGTCCAACATATCCATGTTGGCTCTGCTATTGTGCTCTGAGGCTCATGCTAAGGCCTTGGTGAAGTTTCTGAAGAATGCTCATATACCGCAAGACACCACTACTGATCAGTTTGAAGTTTGTATTGCTAGCCTGGCTGCCAACAACAGTCTAGGGTTCTCTGATGCTGATTTGACTCTTGCCGGAACGAAACACAACAAAGCCTTGCACATCTCTGTGGAATGCAAGGGCATTACATTGTCTCATGTTTTGGTAGATACCGGTTTTGCTCTGAATATCCTACCAAAGAGTGCTTTTGACCGACTTGACGTTGAAGGATTGGTCTTGCAGCCCAACAACATAATTGTAAGAGCTTTTGATGGTTCTAAACGAACAGTACTTGAAGATCTCATTCTACTTGTTAAAGTCGGTTCCTAGAATTTTGACTATACTTTCTTCGTCATGGACATCCGTCCAGCTTACTCTTGCCTACTTGGAAGCCCTTGGATACATGGGGCAGGCGCTGTTACCTCTACCTTGCATCAGAAGCTGAAGTACCCAGTGAAGGGGAAGGTTGTTACAGTATGCGGTGAGGAGGAATATATGGTGAGCCATCTGTAGTCATTCTGATACCTCGAAATGGAAGGTGAATTCTTCGAAACTCCATGTCCACCGTTCGAAACAGTTCCAAGAGTCATGCCTATTGACTCTACTATCACTCCTGAAGTTACACAAGTTCCGCCTAGGATGGCCTCGTTGAAGGATGCTCAAGCTGCAGTTGAAGAAGGAGTTTGTACTATATGGGGTCAGCTCCCCGATCTTCCTTTCAAATTTGACAAGACTGGTTTAGGCTTCACCACCAAAGGTCAAAAGATAATACACCGCGAACGTGCCGACAAACTTCCCTTCCACATCAGCAAGAATGGAGTCTATGCAATAGAAGACGACGACAACAACTTCGACATCAGCGATTGGATCTTCCCAACTCCCGACAACGGACTCAGCAATTGGAAGACCGAAGACGTCATGCCAATCTCCTTTAGATAGGAGTAATTTCTTTTGTTTTTTGTCATGCTTTTCGTTCTTTATTTACGTTCAGACAATAAAACTTTAAAGCCTAATGCCTTGCCCGGGCCATCACGGCTCGTTTGTGAGGGTTATTATTTGTCATTTGCATATTTTCATTCAATAAAATCATTGGACTTTTGCATACTTCTTTCTTTTCTTTTAATTCACTACCCCTTCAAAAGTTATGTGTTCTTACCCACACCCACGTGATACACTGTAGATTCACTCTGAATCTCGTTGATAACAGCTTTGCTATTGCTAAATATGACTTCGATAATCCGATCTACCAAGCCGAAGACGAAGGTGAGGAAGATTGTGAAGTGCCAGGAGAACTTGTCAGACTACTACAATAAGAGGAACAAGTCATACAGCCACACGAAGAGCTAGTCGAGGTTGTGAATCTAGTACCGACAAAGACAGAAAAGAAATCAAGATAGGAGCAGGTCTTGAGAACAGTGTCAAAGAAAGATTGGTCCAGATGCTACGAGACTATATCGAGGTTTTTGCTTGGTCATACGATGACATGCCAGGTCTAGACATTGACATTGTGGTACACCGATTACCGACAAAAGAAGGTTTTCTCCCTATGAAACAGAAGGTCTGTCGTATGCATCTTGAGATGTTAGAGAAAATCAAAGCTGAATTCATGAAGCAGTTCAATGTCGGTTTCCTAGCCGTTACTTCTTATCCATAGTGGATTGCGAATGTGGTACCCGTACCTAAGAAGGATGGCAAAGTACGAATGTGTGTAGATTACAGAGATTTGTACAGAGCGAGTGCGAAAGACGATTTCCCGCTACCTCATATTGATGTTCTAGTCGACAACACCGCTCAACATAAGGTTTTTTCCTTCATGGATGGTTTCCCCGGTTACAATAAGATCAAAATGGCTCCTGAAGACATGGAGAAGACTACTTTCGTTACACAGTGGGGCATATTCTGCTACAAGGTCATGTCGTTCGGCTTGAAGAACGCTGGCGCCACTTATCAACGTGCATTGGTGGCATTATTTCATGACATGATTCATCACGAGATAGAGGTCTACATCGACGACATGATAGCTCGATCATAGACTAAAGAAGAACATCTCGATCATCTGCGAAAACTATTTGATAGACTGAACAAGTACAGACTAAGACTTAATCCTAACAAATGCACCTTTGGAGTCAGATCCGGTAAACTCCTGGGGTTCGTTGTCAGTGGTAAAGGTATTGAAGTTGACCCTGCCAAAGTTAAAGCTATCCAAGAAATGCCAACGCCCCATACCGAGAAAGAAGTCAGAGGTTTCTTGGGACGATTGAACTACATTTCCAGGTTCATTGCACATCTCACTGCTACTTGTGAGCCAATCTTCAAATTACTGAAAAAAGATCAAGTAGTGGAATGGAACGACGATTGCCAGATTGCTTTTGACAAAATCAAGGAATATCTACAGAATCCTCTTATACTGATGCCGCCCGCCAAAGGAAGACCTCTTATCATGTACTTGATAGTGTTAGAGAATTCAATGGGGTGTGTGTTGGGGCAACATGACGAGTCTGGTCAAAAAGGGTATGCAATATACTACCTTAGCAAAATGTTTACCGACCGTGAAACAAGATACTCACAGCTCGAGAAAACTTGCAGCGCTTTGGCTTGGGCTGCTTGCCGACTAAGACAGTATATGTTGACTCACACTACCTTGTTGATCTCCAAGATGGATTCGATAAAATACATATTCGAGAAACCCGCTCTCTCCGGAAGAATAGCAAGATGGCAAATGATCTTGACCGAATACGACATCCAGTATACTACTCAGAGGGCGATCAAAGGAAGTGTGGTAGCCGATCACTTGGCTCATCAAGCCATAGATGACTATCAATCTATGCAGTTTGAATTTCCAAACGAAGATGTTTTGTTAGTTACTGATTGCGAAGAACCAGGACCAGACGAAGGACCTGAACTAGGATCCCGATGGACCATGGTCTTTGATGGAGCCTCAAACGCACTTGGCAATGGCATTGGTGCCATCATAACATCCCCTACAGGCGGACCCACTCCTTTCACCGCCAAATTATGTTTCAATTGCACTAACAACATGGCCTAATACAAAGCGTGCATCATGGGTATCAAAGCTGCCATTGACTTAAGAATCAAGTTCTTGCAAGTGTATGGAGACTCAGCTTTAGTGATCAGTCAGATTAAAGACGAGTGGGATACGAAACATCTGAACCTCATTCCATATCGGGAGCATGTTTTGAGTCTAATCCCTTACTTCGAAGAAATCACCTTCGATCATATTCCACGAGAAGAGAATCAGTTGGCAGACGCATTAGCTACTATGTCATCTATGTTCAAGGTCAAATGGGACAATGAAGCTCCCCAAATCATCATTGAAAAGTTTGACGAACCAACATACTGTTGTGAACTTGATACAGAAGAAAAACCTTGGTTCTACGAGGTGAAGAGGTATCTTGAGACTCAGGAATATCCCACAGGGGCATCTGTCAATGACAAGAAATTCTTGAGGAGATTCGCTTCAAAATTCTTTCTCACCAACGATATCTTATACGAGCGCAATCACGACTTGTGCTTATTCTGCTGTGTAGATCAGAAAACTGTAGAACAGATCATGGAAGAATTACACGAAGGCATATTCGGTACCTACTCTAGTGGATATACCATGGCTAAGAAGATTCTGAGAACAGGTTACTATTGGTCCACCATGGAAGCTGATTGTCACTGTTATGCTCGATCTTGTCACAAATTCCAGATATATGCAGACAAAGTGCACGTACCTCCGGTACCATTGAATGTTCTGATCGCTCCTTAGCCTTTCGCAATGTGGGGTATTGACATGATCAGAGAAATCAAGCCCACCGCTTCCAACGGACATCGTTTCATCCTGGTGGCAATTGACTATTTTACCAAATGGGTACAAGCAGCCTCGTTCGCATCTGTTACCAAGAACATTGTGGCTCGATTCATCAAGCATAATCTTATCTGTCGGTACAGCACTCCCGAAAGGATTATCACAGATAACGACACCAACCTCAACAACACAAAGTGATCATCGAACTCTGCACGCAGTTCAGGATCAAACATCACAACTCTTCTCCATATCGGCCTAAGATGAATGACGTAGTGGAAGCCGCCAACAAAAATATCAAGAAGATCATACAGAAGATGACAGTGACTTACAAGGATTGGCACGAGATGTTGCCATTTTCTCTCCATGGTTACCGCACTACAGTACGAACATCTACAGGGGAAACTCCCTTTTCTCTCGTATACGGTATGGATTCAGTATTACCAATCGAGGTTTAGGTACCCTCAACCAGAGTCCTCCAGGACGCAAAGCTAGGTGAAGACGAATGGATCCAGACTCGCCTCGATCAGATCAACTTGATCGATGAAAAACGACTCGCATCTATCTGCCATGGACGGATCTACCAGAAGCGAATATCAGAGCATTCAACCAGAAAGTCAAGCACCGAGCCTACAAAGTCGGTGATCTAGTAGTCAAGTGCATCATCCTTCCACAAGGTGACCTCAGGGGCAAGTGGACTCCCACCTATGAGGGACCGTTTGTAGTCAAAACAGTATTTTCCGGCGGAGCTACGATACTTAGAACCATGGATGGAGAAGACCTCCCACACCCTGTGAACGTAGACATAGTCAAAAAATACTACGCATGAACGAGACCTGCTAGGTCGACTGACCTAGGAAAAAGTAAGGGCATCCTGGCGAACCAAAAGGGTTCGGGCAAAAGTTAAGGATATACAAAAAAAATGTACACCCGGCAAGTCGAAAACCTGCAAAGGCGGCTTGGGCAAAAAAGGCTATCCCGGTAGATTGAAAACCCGATAGGGCGGTCTAGGAAAAAGTTAGGGATTTAAGCGTACGATTATGTCTCGTCCAGATCACCTACCTACAGACTACTATCAGCATTCAAGATTCAAATGGCGAAAATCAATTCACTCACTTTCTACTGACAACAAGGAGATGAGATAGTCGAAATATATGAGCACTAGCATTGTTGAAACTCAACGAGATTATTTTCGCATAGATTTTACTTTTATTCGTCTCTTGTATACAAACTGCTTGGCCATACGCCACTCTTTCAAAATTAATGCAAATTCTTTCTTTTACAGTGTTCATTTTTTTCGTTTCTTACATAAAGTCCAATGATTGCTTTGAATGATTATAGGCATCTGACAATAAACATCTGTTCACAAACATAAGAAAAGAAAGCGAACAAAAAGTAATTACTACAGACTCTAGGAGTTGAGATGATGACTAAAGTCATCAATACAATCCCCACGGAGTCACTTTTACAGGAAATACCTCCACAATCCCCACAGAGTCATCCCTCTCCCTACAAAGACAAAACTTCTCTGACGAGATACCAACACTTCAAGCTTCATCACATTAGTCCCCGAGCAACGATCTTGATCAACTTCATCTCGTTACATCAGTCTCCGAGCAGTAACAGTTTATCTCGTATACACAGAGATATTTATCCCCAGTGGAATGTCTTTCGACGATCATCATCACCCGACAACAGCGATATCTAGACTCGAAACTTGGTCAAATAGAACATCGGAGGAACCTACAGCTCTCTTATTCCCCAGTCAAAGGATTCTTTAAATCTCATCAGCTTTACGCCTCTTCAGCGTTGCCACGTACCGTCAGTCTCCAAGTGGTATTCGGATACTCCCCAGCAAGATCTACGCACAAGATCCCCAACGGAGTATCTCCCAGTTATTATTCTTTCCAACAGAGATATATAGACTCGAAACTTGGTCAGATAGTGCATCGGAGGAATAAAAAACATCTCTTTCCCCTCCAAGTCAGGGTTTTCAACAAATTCATCCCCAAGCAGAAGGTCAAAATCTCCAGCAGGACGTTCATATCTTCTTCAAGATGGATATGCTTTGAAATACTACAACATCTACATTCATACATTATTCATAAAAATCATAACATATGCACATATCATTCACGAACCTTGTCATATGCTTGCATGCATCATAATCTGCATAAAACTAACCATACCCTGTCGAGATTTATTTCCCTAACAGGTAAAAGCTATTTTTCAAACGCCAGGTTAAAGATTAATACCCGAAACAAGATGGGAGAACTATCTGAACAACCATGAGAAGCTATTTTCCGAACGAAAGGTCAAAGATTAATACCCGAAGCAAAATGGGAGAACTATCTGAACAACCATGAAAATCACTTCCAGGCAACAGGTCAAAGATTAATACCCGAAGCAAGACGGGAGAACTATCTGAACAACCATGAAAATCACTTCCAGGCAACAGGTCAAAGATTAATGCCCGAAACAAGACGGGAAACCCAATCTGAAAGACCATACAAATTGTCTCCAGGCGGCGAACGTTGGATCAACACCTGAAGCAAGATGGGAAAGCTATCCGCATTCTGCCAAATATCCACCTCGAGAATAGATAAGAAGAAGGTTTATTCTGACTCTCTCTTATTATCAACAGCAACTACAGAGTCTAGCATACGACCCAGTTGCCCCGGATGGCATCTTTAAGCCCATCTCCGACTACTCGTCGACAGCTCTCTACCTTCAGAATGCTGCATATTTGGTTAAAAAGCAATACATACCAATAACCTCATTCAAAGACGAGCGTGAAGTCTAACGTACGACTCAACATTAGTCGCCCCGGATGGCATCTTAAGCCCATCTCCGTCGCCTCCTCTGCTCAAATAACCCTTACGGAGTCTAACATACGACTCATTCCCCAGCATCAGTCTCTCCTGATGGCATCTTAAGCCCATCTCCGTTGTTTCTCCTATTCAAACGACATTTGCGAGTCTAGCGTATGACTCAATCTCCGACACAGCTTCTCCAAATGGCATCTATAAGCCCATTCCAGCGCATCATCAACCAAAAGCGCGTGCAAATTTTCAGGTGTACTCGAGTGTTCAATCATCTTCTACTTCTAGGTCACGAAAGGCAAGCATACCAATCTAACCCTTCCAGTACAAGAAGATTGAACAGGGGCAACTGTTATACCCCAAAATTTTCCCTCCCACTTCTCAAGGCAATTCACATATTCATACTCAAGGATTTCACAAGGGATGACCAGATAAACCCTCTCCTAAGAAATCAATCCAAACTAGGGTTTTTCCATTTTCAAATCAAGGTGGCCTCAAACGCTTCAAGTGGTCATCATGCCTCACCATATGCTTCAAAGAATCTCCATGTCACTTGTATTGGACAAAAAGTCAACTATGGTCAACATACAGTCAAACTTCATAATTTTTTGTCAACATCAATATTTTGAAGTGATATTCATCATTTGATCAAGGGTTGATCATGATTCATCAAGTAAAAGTCAAGAATTGATCAAAAGTCAAAGTTTCTAAATTGGGATTTCTTAGACAAAAGTCAACAGAACTTTGACCAAGCATAACTTTCACATACTTTATCAGAAATTTTTCCACCACAGCTTATTTTGAAGAGAAATCAATTCTCTACAACTTCATGTCACAAGCTTGGGCAGAAAATGCTTCATTTGGAAGTTATGGATCAAAACATTACAGGTCCTTTTAAAAGTCAACAAAAAGTCAACTTTTTACAAAGAAGTGTTCATGAGGATGGAAAGTTCAATGAAGATGAAACCAAAAAGGATGTTTAGAAGACATCTTGATCTTTCTAAAAAGACCAAGAACACCCAAAAACGTTAAAAATTGAGCAAGATACACCTTGTCCAAGTTGAGCATTTTTGAGGAGGTGCACAAAGAGAAATACTTGACAAAAACAAATTTTTTGCAAATGGGCCTAACTTTTCTTGATTCAAACATGTTCCTTAGCTGAATTGAAACCTCCAAGCCCAAGGCCACAAATTTATCTTTTATTTTTTATTTATTTTGGATTTTTAATCATTTAAAACCAATTTAATTAAAATAAAAGATAGAAAATCAAAAATTAATTGCAAGATGGATTTTCTCTCATCCTTGAGGTCCAAGCAAGCCATTTAATCTGATTATTTCGAAATAATCATGATTGGTAATGAGATTTGGTTGAAATTGGCTCAAAAAGGAAATATTTGGTTTGATTCCAAATCAAATAATTTCTCATTGATTGGCTTGATTTTTTTCTCACAATTCTTGACCTAATTCACTCTATTATAAATACATGATGTTACTACATGCAAAAAAAAAATGAAATTCTAGCCTTAAGAACCCTATTCCAAGCTTCAAAAAACCGTGCCTTGCAAGCTACTAGCAGCCATAGTTTCTGTCCAATTCAAGGGATTCTAAGCATTCCAACACATTCCTGGAGGTCCCTTAAGTCTTCCCAGACGTTCACATATCACAAATACGTTCAGAAACGTAAAATACAAATCACGGTTTGCACAACTTTTATCCAAATTCGATTTCTATGTTTCGTGCATTATAAATACATTTTGATTGCATATTCCTGTTCGTTTTGATGTTTGGAGTGTTTCTGTATAGATAAATTTGAGTTTAGGTACCGGAACCGAGATATGCCATGGCTAGGTTTTAAAACCTTGAATTAGGGTTTTCTTATTTAGGATAAATTGGAAGGAACCAAGGGCACCATTGTGTTCAGAACCTTGTTTCCAGTTGATCTATGGTTTCATATTCCATTTATATTGCATATTTCGTAGTGATTTGATCTGCAGGGATTTAGCCAAGGAAAGCAGAAACCGTAGCTAAAGGTTCAAATATTTGAATGAAGAAGATGACTCTTGCGCGTGTTTTCTGATTCAATGTTTTCCCAAAAATCCATTCCCTTTGTATTCCTTTTGTTTCATATTGTTAACAGATAGTCCACTCAGCTCAGATGACAAGGCAGCGCGTGTTTGTTCAAGAGGACATGGGTTCGAAACTTGTCTTTTTACTTAACATTTTTTGAAATTTCAGGTTTCCAGAAGACATGCCCAGAAGCTCCAGCTTCTGGCCTTCATTGCAGCACGCTACGCCCCAGAAGCTCCTGGCGCATCTTCCATAGAAAGCCCCAGAAGTGCTTACTTCTGGGCGTCTCCAGGCCAAAAAAAGCCCCAGAAATTCCAATTTATGGGCACCTCCAACGCAAGAGCCCCCATAAGTGCTTACTTCTGGGCATGGTCAGCAAGAGGTCTCTTAGAAGCTTCAGCTTCTGGGAGAATTTCATCTAGAAGCACTCTGACCCTTTTTTTCTTATTTTTTCCATTTTTCTTCAATTAATTTAATTTCTTTTCAAATATTTTTTCTAACACATTAAAAATCACAAAAAAATTTTTTTTTTTTTTTTGCATTTAGGTCAGAAAAGTACTTATTTAATTTTTGACATGAAAAAATTATTTTTTGCATGCATATTTTAATTAATTGTTAATTAATCCGAAAATTAACTTTTAATTGTTTTTTCTTGCTAAAATCAATCCAGAAAATTCCCAAAATTTATTTTCTCATCTCATTAGGTTTACTAACCTTAAAAACTTTTTCCTAACTCAAAATCTTTCTTTTACTAACATATTTTCTCGTATTTGCAATCTGATTATTATGTATCTGCTTCCAGGTTGTAATAGTTAGGATAATTTTCTCGCATTTCTTTTTTTCATATTATGTAAGTACTCATGGGATGTAATAGTTTTAATTAGGATTTACTTTCCGCACTCCTATATTATGTAACTACCCCAAAAGCCATGTATTAGCGTAGGATTTACTTTCCGCACTTTACTTTCCGCAATTTACTTTCCGCACCCATATAAACTGCTAGTAACTAGGCGTCTATGGCAAGATAAAAACGAACGTAGATCACTTCTAATTTCAAGGTGAATTATCTGAATTCAACACACTCTCTTCACACATGCACCCCCTAGGCTATTCTCTCTCGTTGCCTTTCGAATAAATGGTCAAGTCCCTCGAACGTAGAGGTATCCTAGCACCGTTGCCTACAAACATATCATCATAGTCCCTTCGATACAAAGATCATAGTCCCTCGATGTTGCCTACGAATACATGATCTCGTCCCTCGATTGTTGCCTAGGAAAAAGTGATGACCGTCCCTTTAAATGTGCTAGGATACTCCTACGAGTTGCCTTCTATGACCATCTGATGTCCCTTCGAATGTCCCTTCTACATCCAACGAATAGGGTTACCTACTAACTAAATGGTATGGATAATGTTATTCTAAAGTAAATTAGAATAACACGGAAACGACCGTTCTGAGTAGGTAATAAGACTTTTAGTTGCTTGCTCTATCAAAACATCTTTTCACACCTCACACTTTTACAAAGTTAAAACACTTTTTCAAAAACGAAACATTTCCAAACACTTCGTATACATTGCAGCATGAATCATTACGAAGTCAAAGCAAAATGCCTTTTCAAAAACATTTTTTCAAACACACATAGAAAGAAAATTTTAAAGTGAGCTAAAGCAACTAAGAGCCCGTAGATAACTACGGATGGAAAGGATGCTAATACCTTCCCTTTTCATAAACTTCTCCCGTACTCAGAATCTAACGAAGGTCTTTTTTTGTTCTTTTCACCTTCCCTTAATTGGATAAAAGAAAAGTCGGTGGCGACTCTTGCTATCCGCAACATTTGCGATCAAAAGCAAAACAAACCAAGGTCAGTTCTCCCACCGTATTACACACCTACCAAAGGAAGACCTCTTATCATGTACTTGACAGTATTAGAGAACTCAATGGGGTGTGTGTTGGGGCAACATGACGAGTCTGGTCGAAAAGAGTATGTAATATACTACCTTGGAAAAAAGTTTACCGACTGTGAAACAAGATACTCACAGATTGAGAAAACTTGCAGCGCTTTGGCTTGGGCTGCTCGCCCGACTAAGACAGTATATGTTGACTCACACTACCTTGTTGATCACCAAGATAGATCCGATAAAATACATATTCGAGAAACCCGCTCTCTCCGGAAGAATAGCAAGATGGCGAATGATCTTGACCGAATACGACATCCAGTATACTACTCAGAAGGCGATCAAAGGAAGTATAGTAGCCGATCATTTGGCTCATCAAGCCATAGATGACTATCAGTCTATGCATTACGAGTTTCCAAATGAGGATATTATGTTAGTCACTGATTACGAAGAACCTGGACCAAACGAAGGACCTGAACTAGGATCCCGATGGACCATGGTCTTTGAGGGAGCCTCAAACGCACTTGGCAATGGTATTGGCACCATCATTACATCCCATATAGGCGGACACACACCTTTCACCGTCAGACTATGTTTTGAGTGCACCAACAACATGGCCGAATACGAAGCGTGCATCATGGGTATCAAAGCTGCTATTTACTTAAGAATCAAATTCTTACAAGTGTATGGAGACTCAGCTTTGGTGATCAGTCAGATTAAAGGCGATTAGGATAAGAAGCATCCGAATCTCATTCCATATCGAGAGCATGTGTTGAATCTGATCCCTTACTTCGAAGAAATCACTTTTGACCATATCCCACGAGAAGAGAATCAGTTGGCAGATGCATTAGCTACCATGTCATCTATGTTCAAGGTCAGATGGGACAACGAAGATCCCCAAATTACTATTGAAAGACTACACGGAGAAGCATACTGTTGTGAACTTGATACCGAAGAAACAGAAGAGAAACCTTGGTTCTACGAAGTGAAGAGGTATCTCAAGGCTCAGGAATATCCCGCAGGGGCATCTGTCAACGATAAGAAATTCTTAAGAAGATTCGCCTCCAAATTCTTTCTCAGCAACGACATCTTATACAAGCTCAATCACGACTTGTGCTTACTCCGCTGTGTAGACCAGAAAATAGTAGACTGAATCATGGAAGTGTTATATGAAGGCGCATTCGGTAGCCACTCCTGTGGACATATGATGGCTAAGAAGATTCTAAGAGCAGGTTACTATTGGTCCACCATGGAAGCTGATTGTTACCGCTATGTTCGATCTTGTCACAAATGCCAGATATACGCAGATAAGTGCACGTACCTCTAGTCCCATTGAATGTTCTGACCGCTCCGTGGCCTTTCGCAATGTGGGGCATTGACATGATTAGAGAGATCAAACCCACCGCTTCCAATGGACATTGTTTCATCCTTATTGTTATTGATTACTTTACCAAATGGGTAGAAGCAGCCTCATTCGCATCTGTCACCAAGAATGTTGTGGCTCGATTCATTAAGCATAATCTCATCTGTCGGTACGGCGTCCCTGAAAGGATTATCACGGACATGATACCAATCTCAATAACAAAATGATCACCGAACTCTGCACGCAGTTCAAGATTAAGCATCACAACTCTTCTCCATATCAGCCAAAAATGAACGGCACAGTGGAAGCCGCAAACAAGAATCTCAAAAAGATGATACAGAAGATGATAGTGACTTACAAGGATTGGCATGAGATGTTTCCATTTTCTCTCCACGGTTATCGCACTACAATACGAACATCTACAGGGGAAACCCCCTTCTCTCTCGTATATGGAATGGAAGCATTATTACCCATCGAGGTTCAGATACCCTCAACCAGAGTACTCCAGGACGCAGAGTTAGGCGAAGACGAATAGGTCCAGACTTGCCTTGACCAGATCAACCTGATCGACAAAAAACGGCTCGCAGCCATCTGCCATGGACAAATATACCATAAGCGAATGATCAAAGCATTCAACAAGAAAGTCAGGCGTCGAATCTACCAATTCGGTGATCTAGTAGTAAAGCGCATCATTCTTCCACAAGGTGATCCCAGGGGAAAATGGACTCCCACCTTTGAGGGACCATTTGTAGTCAAAATAGTATTCTCCGACGGAGCTATGATACTAAGCACTATGGATGGAGAAAACTTCCCGCACTCTGTGAACGCAGACATAGTCAAAAAATACTACGCATTAACGAGACCCGCTAGGTTGACAGGCCTAGGAAAAAACAAGGGCATCCTGGCGAACCAAAAAGGTTCGGGCAAAAGTTAAGGATATATATACAAAAATGTACACCCGGCAAGTCGAAAACCTGCAAAGGCGACTTGGGCAAAAAAGGGTATCCCGGTAGACTGAAAACCCGAAAGGGCGGTCTAGGCAAAAGTTAGGGATTTAAGCGTACGACTATGTCTCGTCCAGGTCACCTACTTACAGACTACATAACTATCAACTTCAAGATTCGAATGGCGCAAATCAGTTCAATCGCTTTCTTCTGACAACAAGGAGATGAGATAGTCGAAAACATATGAGCAATAGCATAGTTGAAACTCGACAAGATTGTTCCATATAGCTTTTTATTATTTTGACAATTTCCTCTTACTAGGATAT
This sequence comes from Vicia sativa, assembly GCA_021764765.1. Taxonomy (NCBI): domain Eukaryota; kingdom Viridiplantae; phylum Streptophyta; class Magnoliopsida; order Fabales; family Fabaceae; genus Vicia; species Vicia sativa. Next base: position 46,356,238 of record CM038793.1, on the reverse strand, counting down.
TCGTCTGTTGTATACAAATTGCCTGACTATATACCACTTTTTAAAATTCAATGCAAATTCCTTTTCCAATTTTATTGTTTTTTGCATAAAGTCCAATGTTTGCTTTGAATGATTATATGCATCTGACAATAAACATTTATTCACAAACATATGAAAATCGAACAAAAACAGTGATTGCTACAAGCTCTAGGAGTTGAGATGATGACTAAAGTCACCATTGCATCCCCGCGGAGTCACTTTCACAAGAGACACATGATCATCAATCCCCACAGAGACCTAGCTCTCCCTACAAAGACAGATCTTCTCCTACGAAGTACTAATCTCCTCTCAACATTGTTCCAACACTTCAAACTTTATCACATTTAGTCCATATTTAGTCCCTGAGCAGTGATCCTATCAAACTTCATCACATTAGTCCCCAAGAAGTGATCCTATCAAACTTCATCACGTTAGTCCCCGAGCAGTGATCCTATCAAACTTCATCACATTAGTCCCCGAGCAGTGATCCTATCAAACTTCATCACGTTAGTCCTCGAGAAGTGATCCTATCAACCTTCATCACGTTAGTCCCCGAGCAGTGATCCTATCAAACTTCATCACGTTAGTCCCCGAGCAGTGATCCTATCACCCCCATCAGCTTCAATGATCCTATCAGCCTAATCAGCTTCAATGATTCTATCATCTTCACCGTGTAACAAGCCGTAACAGGGTATGCCGCATCACGTTAGTTCTTGAGCAGTGATCCTATCATCCTCATCCCATTGTCCCCATCATGGTCTATGGATAATGTAATCATCCGCGATAAGATCTACACACAAGATCCCTAGACGAGTATCTCTCAATCATCACTATTACTCCAATAACACTGACATCCAGACTCGAAACTTGGTCAGATAGTGCATTAGAGGAATCTGAATCATATCTTATTCCCCAGCCGGGGTTTTCAACAAACGTATCCCAAAGCAGAAATCAATGATCTCCGACAGAGCGTTCGCATCTTCTTCAAGATGGATATGTTTTGAAATACTACATTCATACATCTACATTCATGCATCTATACAAAAATCATGACATGTGCATCAATCGTAACACTATCACATACTCATACGTCGTAATCTTCATAAGACTAACCATATCCTGTCAAGATCTATTTTCCCAACAGGTAAAGCTATTGTCCAAACGGAAGGTCAAAGATTAATACCCGAAACAAGACGGGAGAACTATCTGAACGACCATGCAAATTACATCCAGACAACAAGTCAAAGATTAACACCCGAAACAAGACGGGAAAACTATCTACATTCTGCCAAATAGTCACCCCAGAATTAGCCAAGACAAAGGTTTATTCTGACTCTCTCTTATTGTCAAACTCCCGGATGGCATCTTAAGCCCATCTTCGACTACACATCTTCAGCTATCTGGATAACATTTTTAAGCCCATCTCCTACATCTCTCTCTCAAAAGACGAATACAGAGTCTAGCGTACGGCTCGCTCTCCAACATCAGCTTTTCCTAATGGCATCTATAAGCCCATTCCATGCAGCAGCGAGTGCAAATTTTCAAGTGTACTCGAGTGTTCAATCATCTTCTACCTTCAGGCCACGAAAGGCAAGCATACCAATCTAACCCTTCCGGTACAAGAAGATTGAATAGGGGAAACTGTTATACCCCAAAATTTTCCCTCCTACTTCTCAAGATAATCCATCACTCCATCCTCAAAGATTCCACAAGGGTTGATCAAACAAACCCCTCCTAAGCAATCAATCCAAGCTAGGGTTTTCCTCCTCTCAGGTCAAAATGGATTTCCAATGCTTCAAGTGGTCATCATACCCCATCATATATTTGAAGGGATCATTATGTCAAGTTTCAAGCCTTACAAGTCAAAATTGCTCATCTAGTTGCTCAGATGGTTGAAAATCAGTTGTATTGGATAAAACGTCAACTGTGGTCAACATACAGTTAAACTTCATAATTTTTAGTCAACACTAATATTTTGAAGTAATATTTCTCATTTGATCAAGGGTTAACCAAGATTCATCAAGAAAAATCAAGATTTGATCAAAAGTCAAAGTTTCTAAATTAGGGCTTTTTAGACAAAAGTCAACAGAACTTTGACCAAGCATAACTTTGACATACTTTATCAGAAATTTTTCCACCAAAGCTCATTTTGAAGAGAATTCAATTCTCTACAACTTCATGTATCACAAGCTTCAGCTAGAAATGCTCCATTTGTAAGATATAGATCAAAACATTAGAGGTCCTCTTAAAAAGTCAACAAAAAGTCATCTTTTTGCAAAGAAGTGTTCATGAGCATGGAGACTTCAATGAAGATGAAACCAAAAAGGATGTTTAGAATACATCTTGAGATTTCCAAAAAGTCCAAGAACACCCAAAAATGTTGAAAATTGAGCACGATACAAATTGTGCAAGTTGAGCATTTTTTAGGAGGTGCATGAAGGGAAATACTTAGCAAAAGCAAATATTTTCCAAATGGGCCTAAGATTTTATTATCCAAACTTGATTATGAGATTATCCATGACTTCTATGCTGCATGCCACGCCTTCTATCCTTTTATTTATTTATTTTTGAATTAAATGGCTTAAATTCAAATTTAATTAAATAAAATACAAAGACAAATTATTAATACAAGGTGGGCTTGATTTGTGCATGTCTTGAGGACCAACGAAGCCCAAAATAGCTGTCAAATTCGTACAAGAAGATTGAGAAATTTGGAAAGATTTCATGTAAATTTCCAATCAAATATTTTTTCAGTTAAGGAGAATATTTTCTCTTAAAGTCTTGACCTATTTCCATTCCTCTATATATACTTAATATCTTCACAAGACAAGGAGACACTTGGCCATCTTCGTGCAGCCCTTTGCAGCCACTTTCCAGTCGTTTCAATCATCCAATCGTGTTCCTGAGGTAGGTAAAGGTAAGAATACACTCTTCTACATAGTTCATGCTGGTTGTATCATCCAATATGCATGCATCCCATTTGTGAATATCTAAAAATTGTGTTTTAAATTATGGCTTGTTTTGATCAAATAAGACAGGTTTCATCCATCGTTTGTAAGGTTTGGTGGCCAAATCGTTAACTGCCATGGTTAGGGCAAGCTAGCTGTTGAGTTCCAAAACCATAGTTACAGGTCGTTTTAGGACAAACGAATCCCACCATCGTGTTCGCAAGGATTGAAATATTAAATCTGGATATTTTGTTTTTGCTTTTCTGTTCGTTTTCGTAGGTTTTACAAAAGGTGGTGACCGGAGAAGATGACCAGAGTTTCCCTTCCGGTGGCATCTCCAGAAGTTCTAACTTCTGGATCTCCAGAAGAGTCTTCCAGAAGCTCCAGCTTCTGGACTTCCCTAGCACCATAATCCTCCAGAAGCTCCAGCTTCTAGATGTCCCCAAATCAGAATCCCCCAGAAGCTCCAGCTTCTAGACGTACTCATATCCAAATTCCCCAGAAGTTCCAGCTTCTGGACGTTCCCAGCAACATAATCTCCAGAAGCCACAACTTCTGGACCCTTCCAGCACTAGGTTTCCCGAGCTCCGCCGGGCGTCCCCCAGAATCTCCGAAGCACCGCACGGACCCTTTCAGCAGGATCCTCCCCAGAAACTCCAGTTTCAGGATGCCCAAGGAGCGCCACTCACAGAAGGCTTGGCTTCTGTGGCAGCCTCCGTCAGAAGCTCAGGTGGATTTTCTTTATTTTATTTATTTTTTCTGCTTTTTATTCCCTTTTCTTTAATTAATTCAACTAATTAATTTAATTAGTAATTAGGTTAAATAATTAGCTTAATTAGGGTCAATTTCACAAATAATTTTCTCCATGCTTTTTTTTAATTAATTACCTTAATTAGTTTAATTTAGGTTAATCATTTTTATTAAACATTTTTTTTAATTATTTAAAATCAATTAGAATTAGGATTCCTCTCACATTAATATTAACTTTCAAAAATACCAAAAATATTAGGATTTAGGTTTTCACTTAGACCATTTTTTATTTATTTTTTCTATTGCAATTTAAATTCTAGAAAGGATGTATAGTTTGCAAGGTTGTTTTCATGTAATAGCGTAGATTTATATTTCTGCTTTTACTTTCCGCACCTCCTATTATGTATCTTCCCCAGATCCATGTAATAGCGTAGGACATTTACTTTCCGCACTTTATATTTCTGCTTTTACTTTCCGCACCCTTTAACTGCTAGTAATTAGGCGTGTATGACAAGATATAAAATAATTTAGATCACTAAATACAAGATAAAAATATCCGAATACAACACATATTTCACACTTGCACCCCCTTAGGGTATCCTCTCTCGTTGCCTTACGAAAATGGTCATGTCCCTCGAACGTGGGGATATCTTAGCACAATTGCCTATAATATATCATCATAGTCCCTTAGAATTAAAGATCATAGTCCCTTAGTTGTTGCCTACGAAAAGTGATGATCGTCCCTACGAATACGCTAAGGTATCCCTACATGTTGCCTTCTATGACCATCCGATGTCTCTTCGAACGTCCCTTTTACATCCAACGAATAAGGTTACCTGCCAACTAATGGTATGGATAGCTTTATTCTAAAGGAAAGAAAAATAACACGGAAACGCCCGTTCTGAGTATGTAAATAAGTCTCTTTTGCTTGCTCAATAAAAACATTTTTTCACACCTCACACTTTCAAAAATCTTTTTCTCAAAAACACTTTGTATACATTCCAGCGTGAATCATTGCAAAGCTTCTTTTCCAAAAACAAAACATTTCCAAACACTTCGTATACATTCCAGCGTGAATCATTCCAAAGCTTCTTTTCCAAAAACAAAACATTTCCAAACACTTCGTATACATTCCAGCGTTAATCATTATGAAGTCAAAGTGAAATGTCTTTTCAAAAATCTTTACACACACACACACACACAAAAATTAAAGTGAGTTAAGCAATTAAGAGCCCGTAGATAACTACGGATGGAAAAGGTGCTAACACCTTCCCTTTTCATAACCACCTTCTTACTCAGAATCTAACGAAGGTCTTTTCCTATTCTTTTCGCCTTCCCTTAATTGGATAAAAGAAAAGTCGATGACGACTCTTGATATCTGCAACATTTGCGATCAAACGCAAAACAAACAAGTCAGTTCTCCCACCGTGTTACAATAGCCTATAGAGAAAATGATGCGAGATCTGCAATAAATGTGAACCCCAGGAAAGAGTGGAGAGTCAAAATAGGGATCTCTGGCCACTTTTTTATTGACTCGATAAGGAAGAGCAACACAATTCGAGTGTGCCATACAAGACACGAACTAGAACTGTGCGGGGGACGACTGCCGACCCTTTCCGCTTGCCCCATATATCACGAATCGATAGCAGGAAAAATAACAATGCGGGTCTTAGTGTAGTGGTGCCACGTCGGGTTGCCTAACCACTTGACCTATGCAAGCACAAATGTAAACACTTACTGAGAATTGCCTCCCTTTGCATGGACGAGGACTTTAAACAAACCAAACACAAGTAGCACACGGAAGCGCCCTAAACGGGTCTTTAAAAAAATCATAGGGTTTCCTGAACATGCTCCAACTACGGAAGCCCCATCATGCATCTCTATTCCTAGTTCACATGGCAAAAGAAAAGCTGTAAAGCCCTACTTCTCATGATATCTAGGAAAGCTGTAAGAGAATGCAATAAAATCAGTGTAGAAACTACCAAACGGATATAAAATCCAAAGAGCACTACGAGCTAAACAAATAATCTAGAAAACTTCAAGTAATGCAGCCGTGCAATAAGAGTAAATCGGTGAGAAGCACTCAAGGTATAAAAAACAAGCGGAATACGCGTTCATACGTATCCGAAGTAATAACACCTGCAAGAGAGGAGAAATTCCAACAAACAGATAATAGAGTACACACACATGTGCACAAGCAATGGAACATGTGTATACATATTCCGATCACAGTGTACCTGCAAGAAAACCACGCAAGCAGACAATAGAATGTACGCGCATGCGCTCAAGCCAATGAACATGTGTATATACATTCTAATCAAGGTTTACCTGCAAGAAAACCATGCAAACAAACAATAGAATATACGTGCATGCGCACAAGCCAAGGAACATATGTATACACATTCCAATCAAGGTGTACCTGCAAGAAAACCACGCAGCCAGACAATAGAATGTATGCGCATGCGCACAAGCCAAGGAATATGTGTATACACATTCCAATCAAGGTGTACCTGAAAGTAAACCACGCAAGCAGACAATAGAATCTACGCGCATGCGCACAAGCCAAGGAACATGTGTATACACATTCCAATCAAGGTGTACCTGTGAGAACGGAGTAATACCGAACAAACAAATAATAAAATGTATACACATGTGTACAAGTGCCTAATATCCGCAAGAAGGGAGTTAGACCCCAAAAGGCAGACAATAGAATGTATATGTGGGTATACAAGCACAAAACACCTGCAAAAATGGAGTAAAATCGAAGAAGCAGACAATAAGACGTACACGCATGTGCACGAATGCAACACACCTGCAAGAAGGGAGTTAGACCCAAAAAGCAGACAACAGAATGTATATATGGGTATACAAGCACAAAACACCTGCAAAACAAAGTAAAACCGAAGAAGTGGGACAATAGGATGTATACGTAGGTATACAAACGCAAAATAACAGTGCTAGAAGTCTAAATCTCACATGAAAGTAGTCCAAGTACCTCGCACATGAAATAAAGTGTCAACATTAACAAAGCAAGTGGTAGAAATAATGATCAGAATGCAAAACCGATTACAAATATGATTATAATCTAATATAAGCATGCAAGAAGTGAAATAAAATCGGAAAAATCAGAATGGGAAGGCGGTTTTTCGAAATAGGAGCGAAAAAGTCAACTTCTCGGAATCGATTAAAAATCGCATAGTTTCTTGCAAAAACGTCAACGGTTTCAAAAATGTATGCGCTTTTAATTAATTCTGAGTGGAAGTCGTACTTTTTGAGCATTAAAATGACGGGACGGAGAGAGTGTTTGAGCATGATGTGAGCAAAATTTGGTTCCGAAACCTCAAAAATCAGTTCTGGAATGTGTCAAAACGTGGGGAACAAGTATCATTACTTTGAACTTTCAAAGAAAAATGAGTTCCGAAGTGTAAAATTGCCAAAAATCGCTTATGGAAATGCAAAATTCATGTTTTGAATTAAATTCCAATTCAAGTTTTTGTTTGGTTTTGAAATGTTAAATGAATCGGAATTTAATCCATAACATGTAATCAAAAGCCAAAAGGAAAAGAAATGCAAATCATGTACATGTATGTTTGAATTTCCTAGTCAAAAAGAATGTCAAAATGCATGTAAATGCATATGTACATGTGTTGTGTGATGTTTAGGTGAATACATGTGCAAGTGTATGTGATATCATATGCACATGATACATACTCTATGTAAAGATTACCTAAATTCAATGCAAATATGTGAAAATGCAAAAAGAAATAGAGTGCACAAAGTGTCAAGTTGTGAAGTGTGCATACTTGTGAGTTTGTGTTGTGAAAAGTGAGGTTTCCTCATGTTTTCATGCCTTAAAACCATACATCAACATGTTCAATTATTCTAATGTTCCTACATGCACATGTAAAAATATTCAAGAATGCAATTCATGTTAAAATGTGTGTGTTCAAGTGTGTGTGTGTGTGTGTGTGTGTGTGTGAGGATTATGTACAATGGGTAAGTGTATATGGAATTATATGCCTTAAATTCTACATTTCTACACAATTCAATGCACAAAATAAGCTTTTAATTACATGAAGCAATGCATGTTAATTGATCTACAAATTTCCTAATGCATGAACATGTAATTGATGATGCAAAGTGTTCGAATTATGTGCCTAAATGCAAGGATAATCAACACCACAAGTGCATGTGTGTGTAGTGTGCAAAAAGTTTCACACCGACACCTTTCGAGGCACAAAATCAGAATCAAATCAAGGAATTATGCAAAACTAATTCAAGAATCGGAATCAACACGAAATTTGCAATCAATTCGAATATTCAATTTCAAGAAAATCAAAAGTCGAAAAATAGCTTAAAATAAGTGCTTAATTGAATTAATCACTTACTTGAACTTGAAGTTTGAGTTGAATTGTTGAGGAATTCCTTGAGACCTTCCAAGAAAATACTGCATTACGCTCCAATTGATGATAATAAGAGAATTGATGAAGAGGAAAACCTTGATTCTTGAGGAATTGATGAAGAGGAAAACTTCAACTCTTCACCTCGACACCTTGAACGCTCTTCAAAGGTCTTGAGAAAACTCGATGAAAAGCTTGATTTGATCCTTGAGATAGAATAGAAGAGTGTGGGGTTGTACCGGAGAAGTAGAGAAGAAAAATATAAGAAAAAGTTTTCTAGCGCGGTGGTTTTGGAATTCTGGGATGGTGGTTGTTAGTGGTTTGAGGTGGTTGTGCAACTTTGAGTTGAGAGAAAAGTGAGAGCTCTTGGGTGAAATTTAACAAATGATTCTCTCTCCCAATTTTGTGAGAAAACTGTACTTTGTACCCCCACAGTTAATCCTGTACCCCCACAATTTTTTAAAAATGACAATTTTACCCTAATATAATTTAATTATTTTACTATTTGACTTTTACCATTTACGAAAAAAGACAAAATTTAACAGAAAAACACTTCCGGAACACTTCAAGTATTCGGTATGTAAAATACAAACCGAAGCTTTTTAATGTGTTCAATTAAAAACCATTCGGAACACTTTGTGCAAGTGTTAGGAATGAATCTGTATAACAAACCGGAACACTTCTTAAATGTGTTCCGATTTGTAGACAGTGCGAACCGGAACACTTTAAGAAAGTGTTTCGGTTTGTAAAGGATGTAAACCGGAATAGTTTCTTAAAGTGTTCCAGAGCGCTTTTTTTTAATTTTTTTTTCCAGGTATGGAAATTCAAAAAAACGAGTCCTCCATAGATACGACAGATGTATTCACTACAACAGAAACATTCGCTACACGAGAAGATGTTATTAGTTGGATCAAAGAAGTTGGATTAAGAAATAAAATCACCGTTATTATTAAGCGTTGGCGGGAAGAGAGGAAGGAGGAACAAGATAATTTTTGGGTGTGATAGAGGCGGAAAATACAAGGATAAAAGTGGAACTCATAGCGCAACTAAGAGATGTGGATGCCCGTTCAAAATCAGATCGACTCCGTCAAAAGATGGGTTGGGATGGAAGGTAGATGTAAAGTGTGGAGTTCATAATCATGGATTACCTGATAGGCTTGAAGGGCATGCGTTTGTTGGCAGGTTGACCTCAGATGAAAAACAACATGTTTTTGATTTAACAAAGAGACATGTTCCTCCTAGACACATCTTGACTTCCCTGCAAGAGAGAAATCTTGAAAATATCACTCGGATCACTCAAATTTATAAGCAGAAGAGTGTGATACAAAAAGAGATAAGGGGTCCAAGATCTGAGATACAGCATTTGCTAAAGCTAATTGAGGATGCAGGGTATGTCTACTGGAGTAGAAAAAGAGATGGTTCGGATATTGTGAGAGATATTTTTTGGGCGCATCCAGAATCCATCAAGTTGCTGAATATTTTTCTCATTGTCTTAGTTATGGATAACACATATAAGACAAACAAATATAGGCAACCTCTCTTTGAAATTGTTGGCATGACATCGACGGAGTTGACTTTTGCTGTTGCATTTGCTTATATGGAGTCTGAGCAGACAGATAGGTTTTGTTGGGTCTTGGAGAAGCTGAAGGAATTGTTTGTGCGGAAAGATCTGCGTCCAAAAGTGATTTTGACGGATAGAGATCTAGCATTGATGAAAGCTATGGAAATTGTGTTCCCTACTACACAAAATTTGCTATGTCGTTTTCATATTAACAAAAATATTGGGATGCGATGCAAGCAATATGTGGTGAAAGAAATGTGAGAGACCATTGACACATTATGGGAGGAAGTTGTGTGGGCTAGTGACGAGGTTGAGTATGCTCAAAAGTTGGAACAACTTGAGCAAGCCTGTTTTAATTGTGCTGACTTTATTGATTATGTGAAAGACACATGGTTGATTCCACATAGACATAGATTCGTTGGAGCATGGATTGATCGAGTACTTCATTTGGGCAACACCACGACTAACCGATATATATTTTATTTTATTGTTATTATTATTTTTTATATAAGTAATATTTTTATATATTGCCTATATGTATTTTTATATATTGTTATTAATATTTTTATATATTGTTATATATATATATATATATATATATATATATATATATATATTATGCATTAATATCATGTTATATATTTGTTATGCATTCATTTTTAGGGTTGAATCCGCTCATTGGAAGCTAAAGCAGATGTTGGGAAATAGTCTAGGTGACATGGTCAATTGTTGAGAAGCTATGAACAACAACCTGAGGATACAAATAGCCAACATTCGTGCTTCATTTCAAAAACGTTTTTATGAAGTTGAGCATGCACATGTTAGTCCATTGTATGGTAACCTGCGTAGTTTTGTTTCTAGAGCTGCTTTGAGACGCATTGCACAAGAGTTAAAGAGAGTTGATTATGTTGGAACTTCTAGAGAAATATATAGGTGTACTCATAGAACAAATTATGGGTTACCTTGTGCTTGTGAGTTAGGTAGATATGTGCTTAGTGGTGTACCTATACCTATTGAGAGTGTTCATGATCATTGGAGGAAGTTAAGTATGGAAGGTGAATGCAGCGAAGGAGAAGATGGATCGGAGACTGACATGAATAATATAATGGAAGAAATATGGAGAAAGTATAGATCATCAGATGTTGTCGGGAAAAGAGCATTAAGAAGTAGGTGTAGTGAAATTGCTTACCCCGCAACAACTTCCTTATGTCCACCACCTGAGAAAATAAAAACCAAGGGAGGAGTCAAGAAGAAAGGGAAGAAACCAGTTGGGTATGATGTTTACAGGGATCCTTCACAACATGAGTATGTTGAAGAAACATCTCAAACTTCACAAAAGCTATCTCAGAAATCCCAATCAAAGAGGGAATCAAAATCAAAAAAACCTGCACAGCAAGACTACACTCTTCAGTTTCCAAGTCATATCAGGTCATATAAAATTATTATGCATTAATATTCATAGTGTTAATTATTTTATGTTTATTATTATATTATGTATGTATAATGCACTAATATTTATAATGTTAATTTCTTAGATCATATATTCAGGAGATTATGGATGTTGAATCAGATGGTAATTGTGGATTTAGAGTCATTGCATCGTTGCATGGGTATAGTCAGGATGGTTGGGCAATGATTCGTCGAGAGTTGGACATGGAAATAAGGGACAAGAAGAGTTTGTATGAGAAGTTATTCGGAGATAGACTATCAGCAGTGAGAAGCGGGTTGATGATATAGTCCACTGGTATACAGCCAAAGGAGAAATGGTTGACACTACCAGACATGGGTTACTTGATAGCGAACCGCTATAATGTCATTCTTGTTCATTTAGGCAATCCCTGCTTGACATTTTTCCCTTTGACATCATCACCTTCACATAATCCTACTATTTGGTGTATAGGTTTAGTCAACGGGTAACCATTGGGTTCAGGTAATAATTTATATATCCGATAATAGTATTTTCAATTATTATTTACTATACAAAGTGTTGGATTAATTGTTTTTTATACTCAGGTAAACATGAAAGATGGATTCCCTTACCCCTGCCTGATTGGAAGAAGTTTCGTCACACGTATGCAACTGCATGGATGGTATCATTAGCGGGACGATTGCAACTATGGCTACATCTTTCGCCAGTTTTACCTTCTTATATTTGCTTAGAATAATCCTGTCTTGGTTCATCAACCGGCGGTGGTACCAATCGAGGGTGTGACACCCGATACTACCAGTCCAAATAATTTTCCACAGTTTCGGAGGGAAATGTGACAGCAGTTGTGTGACCAACTACATCTACAACACTTTGGTCGTAACCAATCCAGTTAACATCCACATCCGCCTCAATAATATCAGTGGGTGAACGTGGTATATACTGAATAAGACCAAACTGACGTAAACATCTGTCAGCCAAATATAATACAAAAGTACCTCCCCAACAGAGTCCTCCTCTGAAATAAGCAAGCTCGTCGAGCATGCGGCGCCTATGATCCTCAAATGGACGCCACACCACGTCAACCGGTGTCAATCTATCGAGGACAGGTCGCAATGCATCCACCTTCAACGCTCCTTGCTTGTATGCCCATCTCATCGCTCTCGGCATTTCAAAGTTCTCACTTGGATGCCAGTTTTCCACTACTCTTCCAATTCCAGGAAAATACTCATGGATCCAGCACTGTGTCAATAAAAATTATAAATAACATTTTAGTTATATTTTTTACTCTATTAAACAATAAATAATAAATAAAAATTATCTAAACAATAAATAATAAATAAAAATTATCTAAACAATAAATAATAAATAATAAATGAATTACCTGAAGAAGAGTCGAATAACCAGCAAGTTGTTTGGTGCCAAACATACATGCATCTCCAAGTGAATCATACAGTGTCACCAATGCAGCTTCCCCCCAACTGTATCTTCCAGCACCCTCCAAGTCCTCAAAAAGAGATATATGTCGGAAAAAATAGTGCAACCTACTAACATCATCAAGTAAGCTCTGGTCGCATATGCCCAATAATTAAGAGCTCTATGGACAATAAATGTATCATACAACCATTCCAACTTATAGTAGGCACCTTTGTTGCCACGAACTTGAGTCGCGGCTTCTCTACGTGACACTCCTAAATATGTCACAGCAAGCTCAGCAGCATCATCTTCAGTGACATGCTGGGGAGTCTAGAAAATACCTCTAATAGGGAGGTAGAGAATACAAGATACGTCATCGAGATTAATCGTCATCTCACCAAATGGCATGTGAAATGACGATGTCTCGGAATTCCACCTCTCTACAAATGCGGTGATTAAATTCGGATCTACCTTTGTCATACTAGATCCTTGCAAATGCGCAAGACCCGAATTTGTCACCAACCTTTCCATCTCTCTAGGGAGTTGCAGGGGAACCCATTATTTGAGTTTTTGACCGTGTGCAGCACATTTTAATTGTTTTTCGGTCCTCTTTCCAGAAAAAAAAATGTTGAAAAAAATGTAACATATTATTAATAAACTATGCCAAAAATTAACTTAATTCATTTCAGATTAAATTTTCATTTACTTACCTCTCCATACCACAAATGTCGAGCACAGTGTTGCTCGTATCTAACTAACAGAGATAAATCAGATGGTCCACCCGGGAATCCCCTAGGCACCTCCAGAGGATGTGATCCAGATCCAGATGCACCTTCGTTTCTACGAGGGAGTCGTCCGTCAGGGCCTAATCGTCGAGGCATTCTGAAAAAAATAATAACATAAAAATATGAAGAAAAAAAAATAGAAAAACCCAAACCGGAACACTTAGGGAGAGTGTTTCGGAATGAATTTCGGAACACTTTTAGGAAGTGTTCCAGAATGCAATATCTCAAACCGGAACACTTTTGCAATGTGTTCCGGTACGACTATTGCAAACCGGAACACTTCCTAAAAGTGTTCCGAAAAAAAGACAACAAAAAAATAAAACCGGAACACTTTCTAAAAGTGTTCCGGTTTGGTAAAATTTTCGGAACACTTACTTGATGTGTTCCGGAGTGCTTTTTTGTGAACCGGAAGACTTGGCCAAACTGTTCCGGAATGCAATATATTTAGAGAGAATTCGGAACACTTTTAGAGGATATGTGAAAAATGAAATTTTTTTAAAATCTTATGCTTTTTATATGAGGGTATTTTCGTCAAAAAATTATTGTAGTGGGGTACAGGTTGAAATGTGGGGGTACAAAGTAAAATTTTCATTTTGTGAATGGTAAAATATATTTATAGTGTAAACAATTGGGCTTTGGAATGTCTTGGATCCACAATTAAGTCCAAATCGCGATTATCAAAATAAGTTTTGTACACAGTCCAAAACAGCCAAATATGTGCGGAATTTGAAGTCGGAATGTAAACAAAAAATGTTCGGAACGCTATTTTTCAATAGAGAATCAAAATTTTGACTCGATTGGATGAACGGTCAAGGCGATATGAATTTTTGAAGTTTCAACACAGTTTTCAGGCTACTGACACATGCAGAATTTTCAATGCGCTCTTCGGAGAAAATGACTCGAATGAGGGTCTTTTGATAAAAATTTACAAGTGCGTAATTCTAAGATAATCGAAGCTAACGAAATTCGTGAACTTTTGGCACCAATCCCACCTTGTTTCGATACAAATCAAGCAAGATATGATTTTTCGAACTTCGCGTATCAGATGAAAATTACTCGATTCAGCTCAAAATTAACTCCAAAGAATAAAATTCTGGTATTGATTGGTGAGGAATCAGATCTTGAGTTGCAAATGAAAGTCGAAGATAATTTTGATACGGAATTTTAGACACTGGCCCCACTCAGTTTCGATTTTCCAGATGGAAATCACAAACGTTTCAGTTTACTAAGCGCATGGTACAACACAGAAATTCAGTTTAAACCACTTGAGAAATCAATTTTTTCAGGGACATTCCTCATATAATTTGCCTCCGGCTTTGAAACAAAAGTTGTAGATAATAATGAGAGGGACTTTCCGGTCAAAAATCATCAGAAAATACCCGACAAGCTGAGAGATATGCCTTATGGAGTGCCCAAAATGCGTTGAAACCCAAAATTCACTTTAATGAGAAATAAGCGAATAAATTCTTTTTCTTTGACGAAACAGCCTCCGATCTGAATAGATAAACTGGATAAAATATTGAAATGGTCCCAATGCTTATGGAATCAAACCGAAATAGCTTTCTGACCATAATACGTTGTATTGAGCTTGTGAATCGAAGACTATCGATACCAGACTCAAAGTGATATGAGATAACCGAAACGCACCATTTCTTTCACCACTTGGGATACCTTGAACCTGGTAACCCCATGATCAATGATATGTATGCGACTGCATGTATATTTATGCAATCGAATTATAAGCCAGAAATACGGAAAAGAAGAGGGTAAATTTTGGGGTACAACAATATATCCACATTTATCACATATAGCATAAATATCATCAATACAATCAATTAAATGATTCACATAATTAATTACCACAATTTCCAACATACAACACACATTCTTTAATTACACATGAGACATTAATGCAATGTGACTCATGCATGTGGTACTAATCTATGAACATTAGGTTCATCTCGCTCCCAATTCAATTATCTTAGAAATAGAGCCACACTTCAGATCCGAACAAGACCAAAGCCACCAAATGTGAACCCGTAGTTTCACCGCCTATGTTTCCACTCAAGGATCAAAGCCACCATTACCGAAGTTCAATCTCCCCATGAATGCATGTGAAATCAAATTAACAACATATGCAATTAAGATTATCACCAATGTTAATTATTCAAGCATACCACAATAATTCATCACTTTGAATTTTCACCTCTTTGCACAAATATCATGTTCACCAACAACAAGCAATACACATAGCATTTACTATCATCACACATCACAAATAACATATAGCATACAAGTCAACTCATGTTATTCTCAACAATTCACCAGAACATAACATACATAGACTAAATTCATGTTACTTGAATTCATCGAAATCACATCCAAAACTCATCAGAATAATTATTAAAATTCACAAAAATTAATGATAAATCATAAGCAATCAATCCCCTAAACCAGTCATGAATTAACAAAGAAAGTGTTTTTCTGCATACAGCGAGCCGTGCTCAGCGCCCTCCCTCTCACTCAGCGGCCTCGCGATTATGCGGAAACATTATGCAGCGAAACAGCTCTGTCCAACCACGAATTTCTCCCACAAAACAGTTCTAATGCTCATTTATCACTAATTAAACATCATCTAACATGTATACAACATAGGAAACCTATTCATATCATCAAATCTAGTTTTCTCATCAAAAACCCCAAATTCCCAATTCAATTTGAGTTAACTAAAACCTAGAAATTAAAATACTCAATCCTATAGCATGTTACTAATCACTACCCAATCATATAGAAATAAATAATAATGAATATTCTCCTCTTACCTCTTGTAGATTCTTCCTTTAGGGTTTCTCTCTTTCCCTCTTTCTCCTCTTTTCTCCTCTTCTCTTCTATTCTTCTATTCTTTTCACCAAATGATAGCTCTAATCTATATTTTCCCTCAACTCTTACTAACTAGTAAACTCTATTTTGGGCTTAGAAATTAACACCACCTTATTACTTCTATTCATTATAATTAGGCCCAATACTAATAAATCTTATTTCTACTCATAAATCCAATTACCCAAATAACACACATATTCAAATAATCCAATTATTCACCAATTCACACTATTTAATTAATTATCATATAATATAATAAATAATAAATAATTAATTAATAACTATTAAAATTTGGGATGCTATAGTCATCGTGCCAACACGTCGGAAATCTGGGATATGTTGATGCATTCCAAACTGCATTTTAACACGGTCACTATGGTGCATCTCCATAGTAGTAAACCTGATGATCGTTGGTTTTTCAGTCCAAACGAAAATATCTTTGGGGTTAATTTCATGCTCCATACCGATATATGCCTTCCAAATAAACTATAGACAAAAAGTATATTATTAGATTAGTAAATGGTTAATATTAAAACTAAATTATCGAGATGATAGATATTTTAGTTGTAATACATCACCATATGTTGTAGTTCGTCCCTCGAATGGACCTATATAAGTGACTACTAAACCTGCACCCACCGCTAGAGTTTTTTTTTTAAGAAACCAAACTGAATAAATAAAAGAAAGACGACTTTCTAGTACAATATGTAGCACAAGGATCACAAAATTTTACATTTAAACATCAAGACACAAATGCAACATCGTCACCGTAAACCCAAACAAATAAAGGGGTTTTTCCACCACAAATGTGATCTAGGTAGTAACTAGCCATAATAACCGTAAGAAATCACAACACAATTACTTCCATATGTAGAGTGAATAAACTGAATAAAGTGGTCCTTTATATGCAAAGGATCGGCCCCATCAATACCAATCCAAGAACGAAACATCTGCCAAATTTGACTAAAGACAAGACACTGAAGGAACAAATGTTGAGATGGCTCCACCATTCCACACATAGAAATACTTAATTGGTCATCTTGAGAAATAATTCCACGCATAACCAAAATTATCTTTGTAAGCAACCTATCCCGCAAAACAACATCCAAAATATACTCCTTTTGTTGATCATTCCACTTAGTAAGCATGTGATAAACATCAATGGTAGTGTAGCTCGATCCTTCAGAGGCATCCATCGCCACACATCCCAGATTTTGTCTTGTAACAAGACATCAAATAAAAACAGCATACACTCTTCCACCAACTCCTCATCCCTTGCTAACAACCTCCACCTTCACCTCCACCTTCACCTCCACCTTCACCTCTACGTCCCTCCTCATTCTCTCCACCCTAAGTAAAACATATTCCTCATCGTCTCCCATTTAAGCTCAGACAACTAGTAAAGACGACTAAATCTCTCACATAAAGCACCTCTCATATCCAAGTATTTCTCCAAAAAAGAGCATGAAATCCATTATCCACCTTCATACTCTCATTCTCATTAAACCAACTTCCACCATCTAACCCTTATCCCGAATCTGACACACATCCCTCCACCAATTGGAATATCACCTCCCTTTTTCCTTCACCCGCCCCGCTTCCACCCCATACCTACCTTCCAACGCCATTACCCACAACTCATATCACTCGACTAACATCCTCCAGCACCATTTTTCTAAGAAAGCTATATTAAACTCCTTCAGCCTCCTCACCCCAACACCCTAAAACTCCTTATTTTTACAAATAGTCGTCCAATCCACCCAAATATATTTCCTATAGTTATCACTCTCACCCTAGAAGAACTTCATCAAGATAGAATCTAAGGAAGTAATTATACATGCTGGCGCTTTGAAGAAAGAGAGCATATATGGGCATAGAAGAAAGGGAAGACTTCAAGAGAATTAAACGACCATCAAACGAAAAATCCGCCCCTTCCACCCAGATAACTTAGCTTTAATGTGATCAACCACCGAACTCTAAAAAGCCAACTTTCGAGAATCTCCACCAATCGGTAGGCCCAAGTACAAAAAGAACACCCTCTCAACTCTACAGCGAAGTACCGATGCTACCTCATTCAACCAAACTTAGAAATATTGAGATATACCAACATATTTTAATAGAAATTTACTTTCAAATCCGACATAATCTCGAACACCACAAGAACAACTCTCAAGGCTCTTACATTAGCCCAAGTCTTAACCTACACCGCTAGAGCTTAAACTAAGTTGATGATTATTATAAATCATAACTACAACATAGTTTCTAATAATAACTTAAATCAAAAAATCATATTATGATAGATTAAATTAAGTCATAAAAGTATCAAAACAAAAGTTCATAAATGTTCATATTCGTAGATATGCACAAATACACATAATTTTGCACAGTATTGGCATTTTGAAGGGGCCTGTTATTATACTTGTTGGGTGGATATTATGTCTCCCATACATTAAATATTTTGTGGAGAACTGCTATTATAGTTTTTCGCGTGTAAATGTCGTGTTTCAGTTAGACACATGGACAACATGTGGGAAACAAAACTTCTGGGAACCGGTATTTAAATATTAAGAATTTAATACTCCATAAAATTTAAATATCAAATCATAATATTAGTAAATATTTAAGTCCTAAAATATTTCAACATAATTTTAAGTATATATTGTAGATTGATGATAAAAATAATTTAATATTAAATAAATTTTATAAAATTTATTTTGTTCAGTGAATTTATTTAAAAAGTTATATTGCTTGATTTATAAAATACTCATTAGTGTGATTAAAAAACAAAAACATATATATTTTTTGTTTTAATTTGCTTGATCTATAAGAAATTTTAAATAGCCGATTTTGAGTTTGCCTCAGAGGTGGACATTTTAGGTAGATATGTTTTAGATGTGGCACAAGGCGTTTCAGATAAATATTAGGTGTTTTGTCTCGAAAGTTGTGTCATATTTTGTATTTTATGTCAATTTTTTAAGATAAGATTATTTCTAGAGAGTCGTAGGAGGACAAAGAGATAACTTTTTATAATTTATTGTTCTGAGAGTGTGGTAATCTTTGAGGATAATTTATGGGTAGGAAAACACTTATCAATACTTTGAGATTGAGTGATTCATATATTGATAGAAGAAGAGATTGAATCACAAATGTGTAGAAATTAGGAAGTGTTATATGAACTACATCATCTGGATACATTTATAAGCAACACAAAAAAATTTAAATTCATTGAATCATTAATGTATCTAGTCATTATTTTATACCAGATACATCAATGATTCAATGAATTTAAAAAAAAATTGTTGCTTATAAATGTGTCCGGAGGATGTATTGTTGAACTAATTTCTTTTAACTCATTTATAATCTCTCATGGAAAGACTATGATCAATGGTGGATACAAGGCCTGGTCGGGTTGGGCACTTGTCTTGGCTCTAGCTCAAAATTTATTTGGGACTGAGGTGATTTGTATGGAAAAAAGGCTAAAAATTAAAACTGTTAGTTAGTGAAGGACAATAAGTGAAATTCCTGGCAGCAGATACGTGATGTCACAGAGAATGTTATGACACAGTATCTGACACTCTGTTAACAATTCACACAGTTAATTGAAACAGCAGTAAAGAACACAAACAATTGTTTACCCAGTTCAGTGTGTAACTACACCTACATCTGGGGGCTACCAAGCCAGGGAGGAAATTCACTATTAGTAGTATTAATTCAGGAATAAACCAACCAGTTTATCTCCTTCACTTAAAGCCTACCCAATGCAACTTCAATCTAAGTCCTACTTAGACCTGAGTTCCTACTCACTCCTCCTCAATCACAGCAGTGATATAAACCTATTGTTTAATAGAATTGTGAAGACACTCCTCAATAAACATACTTGATTTGCTTCAAAGCTTTAATAAAGAGACACAACACTCGTGCTTCAAAGCTTTGAGTGATAAACAACCCTTACAACCAAATCCTAGTCCAAGGAACTTATCAAATGATAATTGCTTGGCTCACAAGAGTAACTAGAAGACACAAATAAACAACCTGCTAGATCTTTAATACAGTCCAAAAAGCGTAGCAGCAGAATAAGGGTTCTTTTTCTATTATAGAAGCAGTCATGTTACTTCAGTTTTGGGCTTCCATAATTATAGTTAGGGTTCACTTAATTTAACCTAAAGACTTAGTCTTTTTAACAAACCAATTTAGGGTTAACTAAGATTAACCACAGAGCCACGTGAGCATGTGATCCAATTACATTAATTCATAACAAACAGCTCAACAGAAATCCTGAAAACTCTCAGGAAAAAGAATCTGCAGAATAGCAAATGTCACACAGAATGCCATAACATTGTTTATGACATCAGTCATTCTTCTGCATATTTCCAGCAAAGCAACTAACTCCCAATCTGAGCTATACTTGAATTAATCTTCTTCTGCAGAATTTATCTTCAACTCTGAATATCATGACATCAGTCAAGACATTGACATATACTAGTTTTACCAAAACTTAAGGCCAACATAAAAACACTTACAATAAGTTATAAAATTGAAACTCTTCAAATAACTATTTCTCCAAGATGTAAAATTTAAAATTTAAAATTTTGCCCAGACTTTATAATTTTTTTCTCTCCGTCACTGCTCATGATTGGTAATGGATCGGAAAGATGTTATTTCCCACAAGTAAACAATTTTGGATCAAACTAGATAAACAATTTATGCGTGTTATTGTTCTTATTGTTCTTGCTATTGTGGTTTTATTTACACTAGTTAATAAATTATTATTTCTTGATATTGTTCAAATTTTGATTTGTTTATTGTTCTTTGTCTCATATATGAATTGCATGGTGTCTTTTATCTTAATTATCTCACAACAAGTAACGCCTACAGTTGGGTAAATGAGTTAACTTTACAAGTGAGCATCATGACTTCCAAATAAGATATCAAAAGGTTTTTCGATGACAACAATTTTGAGTTGTGTAATGTGAAGAATCAAGAAATCTTGATTCAACGAAAGTGTGTTGAAGCATTGAAAGATGATGCTTTTATTCCAAAAACTCTAACACAAGCATAAAAGACCATGATGGTGTATAAGATCAAGAGTACCATTATTTTGCGTCTTAAAGATAATATTCTAAATGAATTCACAAGGAAGAAGATCACAGAAGTGGTGTGGGTCAAGATTGAATTATTGTATATGACCAATTCATTGTCTGAGAGATTATGTCTGAACAAGAACTATACTCATTTCAGATGAGTGAGAACAAATTTATTGAGGCGCAACTGACAAAATTTCACAAAATCATTGATGATTTATGAGATATTAATATCAAACTTGATAATGATAAAAAGGATTTACTCTTGTGAGATCTTTACGTAGATATTTTGAACATGACAATGATGTCATTATTTATGTTAAAGAGTGTACTATGAACTTGGAGGATGTCTAATTGGCTATAAGAACCAATGAGGTAAACAAAATGAAAGATTTCAAAATTGGCAATAATGGTGACAAGTTGAATGATTCAAGACGAATGAGTGAGAGTGAGGGTAACTAAAAGTCGAAGAAATTTAGGTTAAACAAAATAGAATTTTGTGAACATTACATACTAGGAAAACAACATGGGGTTAAGTTTGCGGGTGATATGTTTAATTATAATAGATAATTTAAGTGTGTTTATTCAAATATTTGTTGTCCGACAAATGTGGAAACATATGAGGGTGGTTTATAATTCTTCATTATGATTGATGATTCTTTTAGAAGAGTATGTGTTCACATTTTGAAACAATAAAGCGACCACTTAGAAAATTTCAAGGAGAAATATAATATTATAGAAGACCAATTGGAGACTAAATTGAAAGTTTGAAGAACTAAAAATGGTATGAAGTTTGTTTAAAATTAGTTTGGAATTTTTTCAGGTAGGAAACAAGGTATGAATAGGTATAGAATCATAGTTGGCATACCAAAAAAATTCCTAAGTTAGTGCATGAATATGATCAATTGAGAACGAGTAAGGTGCATGTTGTTTGGAGAAGAGTTATCCAAGAGTTTATAGGGTGAAGTTGTTGCTATTGCAACTTAATTGACAAGAATAGGCTTCATGATATCTACGGGGGTTTGGAGTGGAAAATAGACAAACTACTTTAATTTAAAGATTTTTTAAGCTTGGTATTTGCGCATGTCAAGCAAGGCAAGTTTGTTTCTAGTGGTGTGAAGTGTGTCTTCTTTGGCCATCATAAAATTATAAAGAGATACGAGATGCGGAAGATGAAATTTTTTTATGAGACTCGTATGAGGATAAAGTGCAAAGACCTGAAAATAAAATAATTAGAAGCTAATGTTGAGAAGACTCAATTTGAGGTGGATATTTCCACTAATCAGACTAGAGATTAAGACAACGTTGAGGCTGATAACACAAAAATGTATTGATTATTTGGATCGATTTATATGATTTTTATCTGTATTTTAATTAATTATATTATTCTTTATTCGTATTATGTCGGTATTTTCTATGTTTTCAGGTTTTTATCAATTATGAGGCAAGTACGAAGAAAGTCGAGAAAAGACGGATAAATCACACTCAAAGTGCACAAAATAGAAGCATTTCTTGAAGTGTGTGGTGTATGACAAGAAATAGGGGGTGTGAAAGAAGCAAAAGAGGAAAAATGAATTAAAGAAGTATGCCCATCCCACTTCCACGCGCTTCTCACCAAGCCCAAGGGTGTAACGACCGTTACACCCCTTCCAACAAACTCCATCGACCGTCACGGACCAGGGACGAAGCTTCCTCACTAAGGCAAGTTGTGGCGACCGTTACGCGTGACTCAGCCAGCTCCGTAGCGACCGCTACAGAGGAGAAATAGGAGGCGAGAAAATCTCAACAGCTCCGTTTCCAAGCGTGCCATTACCTCTATAAATAGGCTGCCATATTTCATTGCAAAGGGGAATTTTTTCTTCTGCAATTTTAAACCGTTACTCTGCCAGTTTACTTCCCAATTTTATTTTCGATTTAAATTTAATTTCCAGTTTCGATTTATTAGTTCTGTTTTTTTTTTCTCGTAGTAATTTCCACATCGTGGATTGCTGCGAACCTTTGCCAATTCTAAACTTACGTTAGAGTTGCACCTTTTAATTTCTTTCATCGCTTTTGAATTTTTGGACAACGAAGGGCAGATCTCACCGACTTGTGGGAGACTCCTGGAGCTTGCCAGATATTCTGCCTTTATTTTCAGGTTTATTTTAATTAAATTATTTATTGGTTTATTTAATTGTTCATTTATTTATTTATTGGTTAAATTAATTGCTTATCTATTATATGTCTGATTTATCTGCAATGCATGTTTTATCTGAACTGTCTGTTTATCATTGTTGCGCTATAACTTAATCGTTTAATATGCTAGGATAAATTTATTTGTCGGTATGTAGGGTCACATAGCCAACGGGGTTTAGCAACGCCACTCGATTTATTCCGTTTTAAAAAAGATTAATTTTCTGGTTTCAATTACTAGTTCTTAATGTAACTGTTTTGTTACGAGAGTAAAGTACAGATTAGAAGTTAGGATAAATAAAGCAAGAGTTTGAGATTTTAACTGGACATTAGTGAAACAACCGGCTGAACATCATCCGATAACTATATCAATGAAGTCGCCAACGAACGTTTTTTATCTCGCAAAAGGCGAAAGGTGAACGCATCGCGAAAACCTAAAAGGGATAAGACACGGTCTTGCGACCGAGAGATAGGGTAAGGGAGTCTATTACGCGAAGGGAAGGTATTAGCACCCCACGCGCCCGTAGTACTCTACGGTATCCATTTCTATTTTCTATCTAATGGGTGTGTTTATATCTATTTACTACTTAATTACTATACCTGTATGCTAAAAGAGAATGCATGTGAAAGAAAGGAAAATAAAGAAAACACGGGGAAAAGAAGGAAGTATTTACAAAGTTTGCTCGATCGAGCCCCGTGACAAGATGCCTACGTATTCCCTCGTGCAATGGGAAAGTCAGAGCGCCGTAGTTCGGCTCATATGTTTTGGTGGGTTATGTGTTTTTTACTTATGAAAAAGAGTTTAAACACAAAAAGAAAACCCGTAGGCAAAAAAGGTTTGTATTGGTTGGTTGTTTTTACCTTTGAGAAAGGAGTTTGAACCATTATTAAGTATTTTAATTTGCAAAAGGAAAAAAGAAAACAAGTTTTAATTTTATTACATGCAAGTATGCAAAAGAAACTAGAAAACAATCAAGGGAAACTATCTAATGCTATCCCTAATGTCATCATGCATGGATTACAGCCTAAGGTCTAACTTGAATCGCTACCTAAGGTAGATTCAAGAGAATCCTAAGGGAACATGGCAAAGGTTTACAACCTATCTATGTCTATCTCGAATTGCTAACTAAAGTAGAGTCGAAGATGACAAAAAGGGATGGAAAAGGTTTAAAACCTAAGTCTATGTCCATCTCGAATCACTACCTAATGTAGAGTCGAAGGTGACCAAAAGGGATGAAGCAAACAAGTGCTTTGGCAACAGCAAACAAACAATGCAATGCAAACAAACAAATGTCACAGAAGCGCAAGAAAAGGAGGAAGTCCCATAGCCTCGAACAGTAACGAGCATACCGTGAGTCAACCAGGAGCAGACAGGTTTTCATAGTGTTCGCGTTAAAAAGTGACGTGCAAGGGAATCGAATCTGAATTCGAATTCTCTGGCTCGAAACGATTTACTCTTTTGATTTGTTTATAGAGATGCCGCGAGCATCAAGCTTTATTATTTTCAACACAAAAAAAATGATTATGAAAAAGGGGAAAGCTACAATACCCTCAATTGATTTGATATGCATTACGACTAGCGCGAACTAGACGCAACGCATTGGGGAGATTCCGGGCAAGGGGGTTTGTTATATAAAGGGAATAGATGGAGCACCCTAAATATATATAGTTATCTACAGCTTTATATATGAATATGTTTGTGTGTTTTAATTGCTATTTCTATGATTGGGAAATTTTCTCCTTTGGATTTTAAGAAAGGGAAGATTATGTAGGATTCTAGGTTTTGTTATTATTGTGCTCACAAAGATCATTGGGATCCTCTGCATACATATCCCTTAATGGGAATCAGAGCATTTGTAGCTCGGATCTAAAGGGAGCTATGGTTTGTTTGGTTTGAGGGAGAAAGAAATTTGCTCGGCAAGGATGAGACCTTGTGCCTACGTATTCTCAAAGGGATGTTGAGAAAGTCAGAGCAATCGTAGTTCCCACTTATGCTAGTGGAAGCAACGGGATGTTATTAAGAGACACAGACAAATGTCATCTTAATGAAAAATGTATCTAATCTATTTCATCACATACATTTTGAAAGGTTGATTGATTGAAATCTTTCATCGTAAGTTATAGGTGTTTTGCTTGAGTGTACAAGCGTTACCACTTACGAGTTTAAGAAAGATGTTTGAAAAATGATTGAATCTTTTAATTGTAAGCATTGGGTGTTTTGCTTGAGTGTACAAGCGTTACCACTTACGATTAAGAGATGTTTTTTGTTTGAAAAGAGTTTGAAAAGGTTTGAAAAGAGCTTGATTGTATGTGATGTGATAGATGAGATACTTCTTCCATAGAGATGATAGATGTCTAAATCTCTAGGAGAAATTGATTGGATTAGGGATACTTTTTAGAAGCCCATGGGTCCTTGTATTGTAAGCCCAAGAGGAGGCATTTCGAGGGTCATCGAGGGTCCTTGTATGAAGCTCAAGAGGAAGCTATAGGGTATGGCTGGCTTTGGCTTTAAGAAGGGTTTCACCGGGAAACCATCCTCTTAGGATTTAAGAGTGATTTCACCGGGAAATCATACTCTCAGGGTTCTATCCTAGCGCGGGTGATTCTTTGTATTGGAAGCCCAATAGGAGGCTGTTAAGAGATTTGCTGGTCTCTTTCTTGTTTGATGCCCAAGAGAAGGCTAAACTCAATGAGGAGTTCTTTTGAACGAAGCCCAAGAGGAGGCTGACTCAGCAGGGGAGTGTTGTCTTATATGAAGCCTAAGCGGAGGCTAAACTCAGATGAATGAGTTTTATTATATGAAGCCTAAGAGGAGGCTAAACTCAGATGAAATAAGTTACCTTGTACAAATCCCAAGATGAGGCTAACTCTGTGGGGAACTTAATGGTTAGACTAGTTGTTATGTTATAACTAGACAGTTATATAAACAAGTTTATGAAGTCTATTCACAGGAGTTTATGAAGGAAAGATAAACAAATGTTTAATGTTTATTTACAAAAGTTTATGAAGGAAATATAAACAAGTATGTAAAACGTGCGTTTAAAACGAGCGTAACTTGATTATTTACAAGTTTGATTGTGTACAGGGGAATGAATATGTACACGAATGAGTATTTATGTATAAGGAAATATGTATGTACATAAGAGGGTTGGGACTTACACCGTAAGGGAGGCCCATTGGCTTAAAAGCAGTTTCACCGGGAATAATGCTCCTTTTAATACCAATGGTATTCAGTGTATATACAAGCGAAATGAAAACAAATGAACAAATTTTGTCTATACTTGAATATTTACAAAAGATGTCTATATTATGTACAAGTAAAAATTGGTATGTACATGAAAGAATTTGATACGTACAAGGAAATAATTATGTACATAAAAAGAATTTGGGACTTACACCGTGAGGGAGGCCCATGATCGGTTAAGAAATTCGAGGAAAAACGAGTTTGGTTTTATCTTCAAATCGAGTTGATCATGGAAAAAAGAGTGTAAGTTTGTTGAAAAAGTTTTGAAAAGATCTTGAAAGTGTTTTTGAAAGATGAAACGTACTTACAAGAAGTTTGGAAAAGATTCGAGTTTCAAAAGTTTGAAAGAATGTCTTTGAAAAGTACTTAAAACGTCTCGTTTTCGGCTCGATAAAATGTAATCAAAAGAGAACATTTTTGAATTTTTTTTGACATTATCATAAAATAGATATGTTAAATGACAAGTGTACAAAAAATCACCTCAAAATGAGGAGTTTTGATTGGGTTTTGAAAGTGTTAAAGTTTGAAAAAAATGTGAAGAGAAACAAAAAAGTTTGGCAAAAATGGTCCCAAGGCTACTCGAACCTGGGACCATTGGGCAAGGCATGGCAAGTGACTTAAAGGTGAGCTGGCAACCGCTGGGGCGGCAATACATCCGTTCATTTATATTACTTCATGTTATTATATTATAAATGAAATATTTGAATTTGAAAAAACAACAAGAACACGCGCGAACTCATCTTCTTCTTCCTCGATCCTTCCTTCAGCCATGGATTCTTTGTTTCTCAATAAAAATGGATGATGTAAACATCAAACTTGATCGAAATTGAACCAGGAACATGATGGTGGTGATTAATTTCATTTATTTTTAGTTAAACATGATTAATTTTCCAGAAAACACGAAGAACCCTAATTCCTAAAAATCAAATTGAAATCGTGTATGGTCATGGAATCAAGAAATTAGTTTAGGGTTAATGATCAGTGAAGGTGCAGAAACAAAACGGCCAAGCCATTTTTGAACTGGAATGCAGAAAATATGAAGTTCAAAGTTCAGGTTCTTACCTCTTGAAGCTGAGATCGAATTCTTCGAAGGAGTGTTTCCAGAAGTGTTATGATGATTGCTGGAGCACCAGTGAACCTTATGGAATGTGTGGAGATGCTCTGCTTGCTTTGAATCAACCTGGACCACTCTGACCAAGTCCACTTGCAGTTGCTTGAAGTGAAACTCGAATTCATGTTTAGAGGTGTTACAGCTCAAGAGTAATGTTTTGTATCATTCATATGAGATGTATAGATGATGTTTGGATCATAAAATCACAACTAGCTCGAGCCAATTATCAGTTTGAAGTTTAAGGCAGTTTGAAGTTTAAGGCAGTTTTTGCAAGCTTTTTGCAAGTTTAAGCCAATTATCAGTTTGGGCCAAATTTCAATCTTGGGCCATTTTTGAGCTGTTTTGCTTTGATGGGGGTATCCATAGGAATTTTTCATGAATTCTTGATATATGTAAGCATGACATTTGTTAGTAAATCAAAAAATAAAAATAAAACAGTATATAAAGAAAATCGGAAGAAGAATATATATATATATATATATATATATATATATATATATATATATATATATATATATATATATATATATATATATGAACCATGTACGAAAATAAGAGGAAAAAGGAAAGTGTTGAAGCAAATACAAAGCAAAAATATAAAATATGTCGAAGGGGAACTAAAGTATAGTAAATAAAATATAGCAATTAGTCGGAATAAGTGAGGTCATTAGGGTGTTGGTGTCTCCTCAATGCAAGCGGATCCTTGAATCTCAGCTAACTGACAGTGTAGGTCTCCGATCTCCTGATATAGGCACTCGACCTTCGTTGCATGTGTAGCATCAGATACCTCAATCTGCAACCTCCTGGCGAAGCTCTACCATCTCTCTATGTAACTCTGAGATCTCTCTACACATCTGAGCAAGTCATGGGTGAGCATCTCTCTATAAGCTGAAATTATTAGACATCACGGTAGTCCTCTCTAAAGGTGGCAATGGGTGGTACTTAGGTACTGGAGGTGCTCTAGGCTCATCAAGGGTCTCTCCCTGGCCTTCCAAAGCATAGATTAAATTAGCCTTATCATGGATACTGGTCATCTAGTTATCAGGAAATGCTATGTAATGAACAATTTCATGATCCACAAGTAGCTTATACTGGTTCAGGCTAAAGTGGGCCCTTTTAATCAAGCCATGGTTGTAAAACCCTGACTTCCCCATAGAATATTTATATAATTATTAGAGTAATTTACAATTTTTCAAACAACATAAATCATGATGCCACATGCTTCAAAACCTCAAGCTCAATCAATATGATACATAACACATAGTTAGAATAAACATCACATAGTCTGAATCAAAAACTTTATTGAAATAGCGGAAATATTTCAAATCCAACAAAACAACTGCAAATAATTATTATGGAGTTTAAAATATCCTATTCAAACATTTATCCCAACTCGAGTGTTACGTATCAGAGCATAACGTCGACTCAAACTAAAAAGAAGAGCAACCTCTTCAACTCCTGCTGCTCGAACTACTCCTGAGTATCTGCATGTTACCCATGTAAAGGCAACATAACGAGAAAAGGTGAGATATCACAAAATATAAAGAACAATATAATCGAGATATACGAATTATCAAGCCTAATTATCGTGTTCGGCATCTCATCCTCTACAACATAATTATTATTTATTAAATAATTAAAATTCTACAATCAACTACTACATCACAAATCAACAACGAAATATGCAATGTAACTGGATATCAACAATATGCACGCGGTACCGAGATTACCACCGAATCCACTCCATATAGGATCGGGGTCACCATTTTCATGAACAATTGCTCCACCTAACTACTAATCCACTTCATCTAGGATTAGAGCCATCTACATAGGGAATAATTAGATCTCACTCATATCCACTCCATCTAGGATATGAGCCAACAACAACAATGTATGCAACATGAATGAATGAGACCAAATCATGCAACCAACATAAGAGATATAGATTTCAACATAACCAATACCTTCTGTTTCCACCCCTGCAAACCAACAACAATACAACGCAATACAATATTGATTTCTACAATGTCACCACATACAACATATGACACCAAAATAAATACAAATCCCAAAATTATTGAGTTATTAGTTTTGAAAGTATTATTATAGTAAAGATCATGTTGTTAGATTTCCAACGGTCCAAACGACACCAAAATCATACTTACGGTTTGAAAGTTACGAATTTTTTTAAAATTATAATTTTTTTCTAGATTTTTCTCAAGAAATCGATTACCCTATATAATTAATCTATTTCCACAGTGTAACAGGTCATTTTTTCAAAATATTACACAGGAAATTGATTACCCTATATAGTTAATCGATTACCAACAGTCTAGTAGCCAAAATTGTGTATTTTTAGTTCAGGAAATCGATTACCATGCCTTGACAGCAGAAAATTCTACAACGATGCAGGTTCCGATTTTGCCAATTCCAGCCCTCAAAAACCAAAATTTCCAAGCATCAAATAGCAGAAATTTATCACCAAATATACCAGATTCATAACCATCGTTTGGGGTTTAATCTAAATCACTAGAAAACACAAACTTTCACGCAACATCAATAACAACACACTTGCAATTTTTCCTACATCAGCAATTTCACACAAACAAGAATACATCAAACCCCACATACCTAGGTTTATACTACCCTTTAGAAATTTGGAACCCCACCCTTACCTTGGGTGATGATTACTCTAGGTTCCCAATAATGATGTTCTTCCTCTTCTTGCCTTAATGTCTTTTCTCCTTCTCTTTTGCTTTTTCCTTGTTTTTACGATCATAACTAATGAGGATTATAATTCCTATTTCACCTTATATTCATAAGTACCCTTAGGACCTCTAATATTGGTTTCCCTTTCTTATCCTCGCTTACTCCACTAAAATTACTACCTTGTCCTTATCATACCTCTACTAACTATTTTATGTTAATTATTTAAATAATAATCAAATAATTAGTAACTACCTCTAATTTTTATTATTCTTATTAATTCTAATAATTAATTCTAAATTTAATAATTCACCAACATATTAATAAATCTAAAATGCTCTCAACAACATTTAATCTGACACTATCCCACACCAAGCAATGTGAAAACACACCATTCGACATACCAATTTATAAGATAATTTCTAACTACACAATTAAATAATTATTTAACTAGTCAGCGCATTACAACTCTCTCCCACTTAGAATATTTTCGTCCTTGAAAATTACCTGTCATAAACATCTCTGGATATGACTCTCGCATCTTTCTCTTTAATTCTCATGTCGCGTTTTCACTGGTAACTCCTTTCCAAACCACTTTCACCAAAGCGATTTCTTTACCCCTTAACTTCTTGATTTCGCGACTTTCGAGCCTCACAGTGCAGTTTCCACGGTAAGATCATCTCACACTTGTACATCGTTCATCGAATCTCATGAGACGAATCAGATTATACTTTCGGAGTTGCGACGTGAAACACATCGTGAAAATTGGATAGATTAGGTGGCAAGGCCACTCTATATGCAAAGTCCTACTTTTAGAAATCGACACGGACCAATGAATCGAGGATTCAACTTCCTAGATTTCAACGCACTACCAACATGAGTTATTGGAGATACTCGAAACACATGGTCTTCTTCTTCAAACTCAAGTTCCTTTCTCCTCTTGTCGTGGTAGCTCTTTTCCTAATTTGAGAAGTCTACATCCTTTCTCGAATCAATTTCACCTTCTCGGTAGTTTCTCACACCATTTTTGGTCCAAGCACTACACTTTCACCTGTCTCATACCAACAAAAAGGCGTCCTACACCTCCGACCATACAATGCCTCGAAGGGTGCCATCCCAATACTAGAATGGAAACTATTGTTGTAAGTAAACTCAATTAATGGAAGATGACTGTCCCATGCACCTCCATGATCATTAACACACACTCTCAACAAATCCTTCAATGATTGAATAGTCCTCTTCGTCTGACCATTTGTTTGTGGATGATAGGCTGAACTTAATTTCAACTTTAATCCCAACGCATTCTACAAACTCTTCCAAAAATCAGAAGTAAATCTCGGATCTCTATCCGATACAACACTTGACGGAACACCATGCAAATTCACTATTCCTCGGAGATAAATCTCTGCCAACTTTGGAACGAGAAAATTAATTAAAATTGGAATAAAATGAGCTGATTTCGTTAATCTATTAATAATCACCCAAATTGTATTGTACCATCTATGATTAGTAGGCAATCCCGTCACAAAGTCCATTGATATGCTATCCCACTTCCATTCCGGAATTTCCAATGGTTCCAACAACCTCGTCGGTTTCTGGCGTTCGACCTTCGATTTTTTACAGGTTAAACATGCATACACAAACTGCGCTACATCTCGTTTCAATCAAGGCCACCAAAATAAATTCTTCAAATCACTATACATCTTAGTAGCTCCCGGATGAATACTCAAACCACTTCTATGACCTTCTTATAAAATCATCTTTTTCATCTTTGCATCGTCAAGAATACAAATCCTACCTCAGAATCTCAACACACCTTGGCTATCTATTTTAAAGTCACTATCATCCGATTGATCATTCACAACCATCAAATATACCAACTTCACATCTAGTTTCTGAGCTTCTTTAATTTTATCCAAGAAATTATTATGAATCTTCAACATTCCCAATTTCACACTTTGTGGTGTCGTTTCATATATCAAACTAATGTCTCTAAATAGTGCGATCAATTCTAATTCTTGAACCATCATAGCCGACATATGCAACAATTTTCTACTCAAGGCATCTGCTACAACATTAGCTTTACTAGGGTGGTAATTCAAGCCTAAGTCGTACTCCTTCAACAATTCTAACCATCTTCTTTATCTCATTTTTAATTCCTTCTGATCAAACAATTACTTCAAGCTTTTACGTTCACTAAACACTTCGAATCGAGAACCATAGAGATAATGTCTCCAAATATTTAACACAAATACCACTGCAACAAGTTCTAGACCATGAGTAGGATAATTCCTTTCATGAATCTGCAACTGTCTTGAAGCATAAGCTACTACTTTATCATTCTGCATAAGCACAACACCTAAACCCAATTTAGCAACATCACAATACACCACAAACGGTTCATCAGGCTTAGGCAATATCAAGATCGGAGCAGTTTTCAATCTCTTCTTCAGCTCAACAAAACTTTATTCGCACCGAACGTCCCACACAAATTCTTTTCCTTTACAAGTCAACTGAGTCAGCGGGAGAGCTAACTTAGAAAAGCCTTCAATAAATCATCTCGGTAGCTAGCCAATCCTAGAAAACTTCTTATTTCAACCATCTACTTTGAGCTCTAACATGAAATAAATCAAGAATTCATCTTTAACAACTTCTCTTTCAATACTTGCAATATAATCCTCAAATAATCAACATGCTCTTCTTCAAACTTAGAATATATCAAGATATCATCGATGAAGACTATTATAAATCGATCCGGATACTCATGAAAAATATGGTTCATAAACTCCATAAATACTCCGTTAGTACCAACGAATGGCATCACACTCATAATGTCCATACCGAGTTCTAAAAGCTATTTTCTAAATATCCTCATTCTTAACTCGAATTTGGTGATAATGATCTTAAATCAATCTTGCTAAAACACACATCCATAAAGTCGTCTATTCTCGGAAGTGGATACTTGTTCTTGATTGTTACCCATATCTTGGTTCTTTACCAACAACCTCGAGAGGCTTGGTCTCACAAACTTCTTTTCAAGTAACTCTTCCAATTGTTTCTTCAATTGATTAATTGGTGACATCATCACACGGAGCCATAGAAATAGGTCTTGTACCGTGAACAAGATCAATAACAAACTCCATTTCTCTTTCTAGCAGTACATCAGGAATATCATCTAGAAAAACTTGAGGAAATTTACATTCGAATTGAAACTCATCAATCGCCTCTTGATTCTCAATAGACAAGGATTCTAGTCATGGAAATACTAGAGTTTCATCCTCCATCAACTTCTTCAACTACTTAATAGATATGAATTCCACATCCTCCTTAAGAACACTTCATCTAGCCGTTAGGCTTAAATCCTGAATTTGTACCTCCTTATGAATTCGGGAAACAACACAGCTTCACCAACATTTTTACTCATTTAATTCACAGCACATTAAATCAACTATTCACACCTGAGCCATCTCAGAGAAGCACGAGCTTCTCCCTCACTTGTTTCAATCCCACTCCTGCAAACAATTGATTAGAACAACAAGAAAGCACCAACATCGTTTCACACACATGTTGCATACTAAGGAACAACACAACAACAATATTCCACTATCACACTAGAGACTCAATAACCTGGCCAGGCGGACCAACTTGCTGTGATACCAATTGTAACACCCTGACTTCCCCAAAGAATATTTATATAATTATCAAAGTAATTTACAATTTTCAAACAACATAAATCAGGATGCCACATGCTTCAAAACCTCAAGCTCAATCAATATGATACATAACACATAGCTGGAATAAACATAACATAGTATGAATCAAAAACTTTATTAAAATAGCGGAAATATTTCAAATCCAACAAAACAATTGTAAATAATTATTCCGGAGTTTAAAATCTCCTATCGGAATCAACAGCAGAAAACCAAAACAATTTAAAACAATTCAAACGTTTATCCCCAACTTGAGTGTTACGTATCAAAGCATAACATCGAATCTAATTAAAAAGAAGAGAAACCTCTCCAACTCCTGCTACTCGAACTACTCCTGAGTATCTGCATGTTACCCATGTAAAGGCAACATAACGACATAAGAGGTGAGATATCACAACAACATAAAGAACACTATAATCAAAGATATACAAAATTATCATGAATAATTATCAGTGTTGAGGTATCTCATCCTCTACAATATAATTATTATTTATTAAATAATTAGAATTCTACAATCAACTACATCACAAATCAACAACGAAATATGCAATGCCACTTGATATCGACACTAAGCATGCGTTACAGAGATTACCACCGAATCCACTCCAATAGGATGAGGTTCACCATTTTCGTGAACAATTGGCCCACCTAACTACTAATCCACTCCATCTAGGATTAGAGCCATCAACATAGGGAATAATTGTATTCGCCTCGCTAGTATCCACTCCATCAACGATTTGAGCCAACAACAACAACATATGCAACATGAATGCATGAGACGAAATATTGCAACCAACAGAAGAAATATTGATTTCAACATAACCAATACCTACAGTTTCCAGCCACCACTATAAACCAACAACAACAATACAATGCAGTACAACATTGATTTCTACAACATCACCACATACAACATAAGGAACCAAAATAAATACAAATCCTAAAATTATTGAGTTACTGGTTTTGAAAGTATTATTATGGTAAAGATTATGTTTTTAGCTTTCCAACGGTTCAAACCGCACCAAAATCGGAATTACGGTTTGAAAGTTACAAATTTTTGAAAATTATAATTTTTTCTGGATTTTGCTCAGGAAATCGATTACCCTATATAGTTAATCGATTTCCACAGCGTAACAGGTCATTTTTTAAGAATTTTACTTAGGAAATCGATTACCCTATATAGTTAATAGATTACCAACAGTCCAGTAGTCAAAATTGTGTATTTTTAGTTCAGGAAATCGATTACCCTATATAGTTAATCGATTACCATGCCTTGACAGCAGAAATTCTGCAACAATGCAGGTTGCGATTTTGCCAATTCCAACCCTCAAAACCCAAATTTTCCAAGCATCAAATAGCAGAAATTTATCACCAAATATACAAAATTCATAACCATCATTTGGGGTTTAATCTAAATTAATCACTAGAAAACACAAACTTTCACATAATATCATCATCAATAACAACACACATGCAATTTTTCCTACATCAACAATTTCACACAAACAAGAATACATCAAACCCCACATACCTAGTATTATACTACCCTTTAAAAAGTTGGAACCTCACCCTTACCTTAGGATTGATGATTACTCTAGGTTCCCAACAATGATGTTCTTCCTCTTCTTGCCCTAATGCCTTTTCTCCCTCTCTTCTCTTTCTCTTTTGCTTTTTCCTTGTTTTTACGATCGTAACTAATGAGGTTTATAATTCCTATTTCACCTTATAGTCATAACTACCCTTAGGACCTCTAATATTGGTTTCCCTTTTCTATCCTCACTTACTCCACTAAAATTACTACCTTGTCCTTATCACCTCTACTAACTATTTTATGTTAATTATTTAAATAATAATCAAATAATTAGTAACTACCTCTAATTTTTATTATTCCTATTAATTCTAATAATAACTTCTAAATTTAATAATTCACCAACAAATTAATTAATCTAAAATGCTATCAACAATATTTAATCTGACACTACCCTACACCAAGCAATGTCAAATCACACCATTCGACACACCAATTTATCAGATAATTTCTAACTACACAATTAAATAATTATTTAATTAACTGTATGCTACAACGGTCCAAGTAGAAATCGATGTCCACCTGTCATACCCCAAAATTTGCCCTCCTACTTCTCAAAGCATTTCATACATCCATACTCAAGGATTCCTCAAGGGTTGATCAGACAAACCCTCTCCTAGACAATCAACCCAAACTAGGGTTTGGCAATTCTCAGATCCAGATGGACTTCCAACATCTCCAATGGTCATCATGCCTCCTCATTGTTAGCTGAAGATTTTGATATCTATGATTCGAATAGGAATCATTAAGCTCGAAACGAAACAATATCAGTATTCGTTGGAACAAAGGGAATGTCATGATTCAGAATGAAAGAATTGGCTCTTCGAATAGATATCGAAACTTGGAGCTTGAATAGCAATTATGGTGATACATATAAAAGGAGCTCAAGTGGTAGTAGCGTGGTGTTTAAGAAGAGTTCGAAACGAAAGACATTCAGATATTTGAAATTCAAACGTGAGCGGGATAAATGGAAGTTCGAATATGCGCGCTGGAAACGGTTCGAAGACGTGGAAGCTAGAGAAGCATAGTGTTCTGCATGTCTGAAACGTGGCAAGATCTCATAAGTCAGACCGTTATGGTCGAAATAGTATAAATAGAAGTCTTAGTATTAGGATTTCGTGTGTCATATCTATTGTACTAAAATTCAGTAACATTCAAAATACCACATGGCTAGGGAAACGAATGCACGAATGATGTACGTATGATTGCACCAAGATTTTTATTATCCAATAATTCATCTTTATCTTTCCATTTTATCTTTACTTTGCAGCAATGTCTTTTAAATTCTTTACATTCAAAGTCATTTAACTTTCCTTGCATTTAAACGCTTTTCTTCCATTTCGAAACCCTTTACTTTTCTGCAACTTTTACATTAACGTTCTTATTTTCCAGAAAGCTTTTACATACTTGTTCTTACATTCATGTCTTTTACATTTCATGCTTTCACTTTGAAAATCTTTTACATTTAAAAGTCATTTAAGCATTCCTGCATTTATACATTTTCTGCAATTCGAAATCTTTATGCTTTTACTTGTTCAAATTAGTTTATACTACTTTACTTGATCATGTTATTAAGTCCTTGAACATCATAATCGAAACACACTTGAACATATATAAAACATTCAAAAACAAGTCTTGAACATGAATCCTTATTTTAAGTTTACAAACGACCAATACCATAGGATCAATCTAGTCGATCCCTGATGTTACCAAAGGGATTGAATAACAATCATAACGCTTATTTGATAGTTTGGAGGACTAGCGGTTGTTTCACCAGAAATCACTGTGAACACTCATATGCTTCAAAGATTCTCCATGTCAAGTTTCAAGCCTCACAAGTCAAATTTCCTCAGACAATTGCTCAGATGGTTGAAAATCAGTTGTATTGGACAAAAAGTCAACTATGGTCAACATACAGTCAAACTTCCTGATTTTTGGTCAACATCCTCATTTTGAAGTCACATTCATCATTTAATCAAGGGTTGATCATGATTCATCAAGAAAACTCATGATTTGCACAAAAGTCAAACTTTCCAAATTAGGGTTTTTTAATGAAAAGTCAACGGAACTTTGACTGAGCATAACTTCTTCATAATTTCTCATAAATTTTTCCACCACCTCTCATTTTGAAGAGAATTTAATTCTCTACAACTTCATGTCTCACAAGAAAGTTCAAAAAATGCTTCATTTTGAAGATATGGGTCAAAACATTACAGGTCCTTTTCAAAGTCAACAAAAAGTCAACTTTTTGTTTTGAAGTTTTATTGAGCATGGAAACTCCAATTGAGATGAAACCAAAGAGGTTGTTTAGAGTACACTTAGAGATTTCTAAAAAGTCTAAGAACATTCAAAAATGTGGAAAATTGAGCAAAATACACCTTGCATAAGTTGGACATTTTTGAAGAGGTGCACAAAGAGAAATACTTGTCAAAATCCAAAATTTTGCAAATGGGCCTAGTTTTTCTTGGTTTAAACTTGTTCCTTATCTTATTTGGAACCTTCAAGCCCAATTCCACGAATTTTGTCTTTATTTTTCTATTTAATTTGAATTTTATTCATTTAAAAACAAATTAAATTTAAAAATAAAGTATAAAACCAAAATTAAATGCAAAGTTGATTTTTCTCTCATACTTGAGATCCAAGCAACTCATACAAGCTGGAAAATTTCGAAATTTGCATTGATTTGGCAAGAAATTGATGAAATTGGATCAAATAAGGAAGATTTGATTTTGTACAAAATCAAATAATTTTTGCATTGATTGATCAATATTTTCTCTTCAATTCAGCCCAAAATCCATCTACTATAAATGTACAATGCATACAACATGAATAAGGACAGAAAAATTGCTCAAAAGAACCCTAACCTAAAGTCAAAAAACCGTGGAGTTCAAGCAACTTGCAGCCTTGTTTTTGCTTCGATTCAGCCAATTCCAAGCATCCAAACATGTTCCTTGGTGTCTTTAGAATCATTCCAGACCTTTACAACTCTCAAAAACATCAAGAATTGAGAGAACACGATTTCAGTTTGTCACACTTTTTCAAATTTCGATTTCTATCATTCATGCATTATTAACGTGTTTGATGTTTGCTTTGTGTTTAGTTTGAAGTTTGCAAGCTTTCTGGACAATCCAATTGCATTTTCGTGGCCTGAAACGTGATTCACCATAGTTAGGGTTTCTTGTTACGTTTTAGGGTTTCTCTAAATAGGAAAAATTGGACAAAACGAACACCACCATCGTGTTCAGAACAATGTTTCCAATCGAACCATGCCTTTGAATCTCATTTATATTGCTTGTGCTTGATTTTCGAAATATGTAGGGGCCTTAGCATCGAACTCAGCCGACGCTAAGTTTTCAAAAATTCAAACGAAGAAGATGATGTTCTTCGCGCGTAATCTGGGCATTAGGAATCAGTTTCGCTTATAATGCTTTCGTTTCATTGTTTGAACACCTGGACACTCCAGCTCAGTTGGTCATGGCGCGTGTGTGTGAAGCAAAGGTCTCCAGTTCGAATCCTGGCAAGACCAATATATTTTTGCTCTTTTGAAAACTAACATTTTTATTTTTATATTTTCTTTAATATTTTTCATGCTATTTAATTAATCTTCAAATATTTTTATCATGCATCTAAAAAACACCAAAAATATTTCTTTTTTGCATAATCATCAGAAAAATACTTATTTAATTTTTAGCATTAAAATTATTATTTTTGCATGCATATTTAATTTAATTACTAATTAATGGTTTAAATGACTTTTAATTGTTTTTAAATTATCAAATCGATTCAGAAAATTACCAAATAAATATCTTATCATATTAATGTCATCACTAACATAAAACCTTTTTCCTCATTCAAAAAATATCTGTTTTTACTAACATTTTCCTCTTATGCAATTTTCTCGTATTTCCGATTATGTATCTGTTCACAAGTTGTAACGTTTCGGACGATTTTTCTTGCTTTTCTTTTCCTATTATGTAACTGCCTATGGGATGTAATAGTTTAATTAGGACTTTTATTTTCCGCACCTCCTATTATGTAACTGCCCCAAAGCCATGTAATAGCGTAGGACATTTACATTCCACACTTTACTTTCCGCAATTTATTTTCTGCACCCTATAAACTGTTAGTAACTAGGCGTGTATGGAAAGATAAAATCGGACATAGACCACTCATAAATCCAAGATAAAATATCTGAATCAACACACTCTTTTCACACATGCACCCCTTAGGGTAATTCTCTCTCGTTGCCTTTACGAATACAAATGGTCAAGTCCCTCGAACGTAGAGGTATTCTAGAACTGTTGCCTTCAAAATAAATCATCATAGTCCCTTCGATACAAAGATCATAGACCCACGATGTCGCCTAAGAATACATGATCTTGACCCTCGATTGTTGCCTACGAAAAATGATGATAGTCCCTTCGAATGTGCTAGGATACTTCCTACAAGTTGCCTTCTATGACCATCCGATGTCCCTTCGAATGTCCCTTCTACATCCAATGAATGGGGTTACCTATCAACTAATGGTATGGATAGCGTTATTCTAAAGGAACGTAAAACAACACGAAAACGACCAATTCTGAGTAGGTAATAAGACTTTTAGTTGCTTGCTCAAATCAAATACTTTTCACACTTCACACTTTTGTCAAAGTTCAAACTCTTTTCAAAACAAAAACATTTCCAAACACTTTGTATACATTCCTACATGAATCATTACAAAGTCAAAGCGAAATGCCTTTTCAAAGCAATTTTGTCAAACACACAGAAAGCACTTTTTTTGAAAATGATCTAAGAGCAACTAAGAGCCCGTAGATAACTACGGATGGAAAGGGGTGCTAATACCTTCCCTTTTCATAACCTTCTCCCTTACTCAGAATCTAATGAAGGTCTTTTCCTGTTCTTTTCACCTTTCCTTAATTGGATAAAAGAAAAGTCGGTGGCGACTCTTGCTATCCGCACATTTGCGATACAAAAATCTCAAAGTCAGTTCACCGTATTACACCATCAAAGTGTATCCGCATTGGGAGGTAAGGTGGAAGAGCTTCATATTAAGTGTCATAGCATATGCAATCTGTGTCACTGTCCCGCCAACATGAATGGGTCCCATGGAATATGTGGAAGTAAGGTGCAGGCTCTAAATCAGAAATGTCCCAGAGGCAACAGGTCTGAATTGGGTTGTGTAGAACATGAAAATATCTCCTTCACGACATGGCTATCAAAATTTTCCTTCCAAAAGAAGGTATGTGCCAAGATCAATGAAAGTACCTAAAAGCTAGGTTATGAATTTTCCTAGACATTGGGTGGTGGGGTCCGGTCTTCTATCGTTGATATTGCTCCAATAATTATGTGTCTCTAGCGAAAAGTCACCTAAAGGAGCCCATGAGCAGATCGAGATCATCCCGAAGCTTGGTAAGTCAAAACTCCTTAATATTGAAGGTGTACTGATTCTAAACATCCCGTTGTTGTAGCCTCCCGACGTCCACTACCAACATATGGCTCATAGCTGAGCGAGTTGAGAAAATCAAGGGTAAGGTGCTTGTAGGTCACGTTGATGGCATCGACGTACTCTTCCCATTGGAGCTGGTTGCAAAGGTACCTCACGCTAGGATCAATACCTAAAGCCTCTATGCGGCCGGAATCGTGGTATCCTGTGGTAATCATGACGTGCGATGGACCGCATAATGTCTCCTCAGTGCCTCATCTTGGAAAACCACGTGCATATCGTCAAAGATCTGCATCCTTAAAAGTGGGTTAGATGACAGTGATGTAACCTGAAAGCATAAACATAATGAGAACTGAAGCTAGAATGAATCAAAGTACAATGAGAAAATAAACTGAAAAAAATAAAATAAAAGGGAAAGAAGAACCATGGGTTGCCTCCCATGCATCGCTTGTTTAACGTCGTTAGCTTAACGATTAAGGATCACGTCTTAGAAGTTAGATCTGGTGGTTGGATCAGAGTGTGGCTTGAGTAGTTGGATGAAATGTCACCTCCTTCGTAGTGCTAACCTTTGTCCATTTATGATGAAAGGTTCACAGGAGTTGTTCGTGACTTCAATTGCTCCAGACTTTAGAACTTTAGAGACCTCCTACGGGCCAGGCCATCTTGAGCGCAACTTACCTGGAAAGAGTCGCAACCTGTGTTAAATAGAAGAACAGGATCTCCGACTTTGAAATCCTTCTTTATGATTCTTTTATCATACCATGCTTTAGTTATTTCCTTATAAATTATGGCATTTTCATAAGCATTCAAAGTGAGTTCCTCTAGTTTATGCATGTCGAGAATGCGTTTTTCACCATCTACTAAGTAATCTAGATTTAAGTTTTTAATGGCCCAATAGGCTTTATGTTCTAGTTTGAAGGGTAAGTGACAAGATTTTCCATAAACCAGTTGGTAAGGGGTGGTTCCAATAGGGGTTTTATAAGCAGTTTTGTAGGCCCATAGTGCTTCTTTTAGCTTTTGAGACCAGTCTTTCCTAGATAGTGAGACAATTTTCCCCAGGATCTATTTAATCTCTCTATTAGATACTTCAACTTGACCATTTTTTTGAAGATGGTAAGGGGTATCTACTTTATGCTTAACTCCATATTTTCTTAGAAGTTTGTCAAAGATCCTTGATATGAAGTGTGATCCACCATCACCTATGACAAGACGGGGTACTCCGAATCTGGGAAAGATATTGTTTTTGAACAACTTAATCACTACTTGGGTGTCATTTGTGGGTGAGGATAAGGCTTCAATCAATTTAGACACGTAGTCAACAGCTACCGGGATGTATTTATTTCCTATTGAGGATGGAAATGGTCCCATGAAATCAATTCCCCAAACATCGAAAAGTTCTACTTCTTGGATATTCCTTAAGGGCATCTCATCATGTCTTGAGATGTTTCAGCATTGACATCGGTCACATCTAACAATGTAAGCATGAACATCTCACCACAATGTTGGACAATAGAGACCAGCTTGGAAAATCTTAGCGCATGTTTTAGTTGTGCTCGCATGTCTACCATAGGTTGTGACAATGTTCTATAATATTTTTACTTCTTCTTCGTGAACGCACGACGAAAAATGTTCTTTGTTCCTCTTTGAAGAGAAGTGGTTCATCCCAATAGAATTTTTACAACATTGAAGAACTTTTTCTTCTATTGGTATGTAAGACCAAAGGGTATTATATCGACAGCCAGGTAATTCACTATATCAGAGTACCAAGGTACATTGCTTGCTGCTTAAATGCTTTCAAAATCTTTATCTGTAAAAAGGGGTTAGATCTTCATCTTTCATAGTGTCTATTTTTCTATAAGTTTATCGTAGGTAAAATCATCATTAATAGGTACTAAATCAGGTTTTAGGTGTTCGAGTCAGAAAAGGCGATCAACCACTACATTCTCTGTGTCTTTCTTGTCTCGAATATCTAAATCAAACTCTTGCAGTAAATGTATTTATCGGAGTAACCTAGGTTTAGCGTCCTTCTTTCTTAATAGATATCTGACATGAAGTTTCTTATCTTTTCTTTTCCCTAGGATAACTCCAATGTCATAGTCGCTAGCATCACACATGATTTCAAAAGGTTGAATCCAATCTAGTGGTTGTATAATGGGTGATGAAATTAATGCTTATTTTAAAAGTTTGAAGGCTTTAATACACTTTTCATCAAAAATGAATTTAGCGTCTTTCATTAGAAGGTCAGTTAATTGTTTGGTTATTTTTTAGAAGTACTTGATAAAACGTCGGTCGGTAGAAACCGGCG
The DNA here is from genome assembly GCA_021764765.1 of Vicia sativa. Lineage (NCBI taxonomy): Eukaryota > Viridiplantae > Streptophyta > Magnoliopsida > Fabales > Fabaceae > Vicia > Vicia sativa. The sequence continues at coordinate 46,312,694 of CM038793.1, read as the reverse complement.
TGTCCGAGGAAGCTTCGAACTTCTTTGATGATTTTAGGGGGGATTAGGTTTTCTATAACTTCTATTTTGACTTTATCAACTTCAATGCCCTTTTCATATATGATGTGCCCTAATACTATACCTTCATTGACCATAAAATGACATTTCTCCCGCTTAAAACAAGGTTCACTTCTACGCATCTTTGTAGGATTTTCTCAAGGTAAGCAAGACAATTTTTAAAATACAACGCTGAAAAGTAGTTGGGGTATTACAGAGTCCGAATGGCTTTTGTCTATAAGCAAATGTTCTGTACGGGCATGCAAAGGTTGTCTTCTCTTGGTCCCCGGGGTGAATAGGAATTTGGAAGAATCCTGAATATCCATCTAGATAACACAATAAGAGTGTCTCGCTAGACGCCAAGCATTTGATCTTTCAATGGTAACGAAAATGATCTTTCTTAGTTGCGTTATTTAATTTCCTATAATTTATGCACATGCGCCATCCGCCTTCTACTCTTGGCTACATGCTCTTCTTTCTCATTTTGCACAACTGTGATACCTCCCTTTAGGCACCATATGTACAGGACTTACCTATATACTATCCGAAATTTGATAGATTATACCAAATTTCAGCGTTTAAGAACTTCTTCTTAACGACATCGCTCATGATATGATTTATTCTTTTTGATGCTCGAAGGTTTTGAATCTTCTTCTAGAAAAATATGTTGTGTACATTGTTGTACCCCAAAAGTCGTCCTATTTATTTTTAATAAATAATTGGCTTGCACTTAATCAATAGGTGCATTACATACATATTATTCATGCATTAACCATGGGATAGAGATTTTTTTGATTGTGTGAGTGTGCACAATTCTGAAGAAGAGGCTTGATTCCCAAAGGCCGAATATTTGAGGTTCTGTTATTTCAAAATTTATCTCAATGCACAAGATGTGTGTGTCGAAAAGATTTTTTACTATCTCACAAGAATTTGAGGCTTTGAAGTTCTTATCTCCTATCGTGTAAATATTGATTAAGGTTTTCGAGCAAGAGCAAGTTGTGATCAGATATTTGAGCCTGGAGCGATTTTATGGCCTTTTGTGAGTCTCGAAGTATCTGTATATGGCTTATGGATCCATACGACTCATCAGAAAATCAAGAACGGTCGAATAAAAAGAGATTGAAGTGTGCATATTGAAAAGTCAACAAAAAGTCAAAGTTTGACCAGATGGACTTTTGGTTAAAATTATTATCAAAAGTCGAGATTTGAGAAAATATGGTCATTTGTTGAGAAAAGTCGGAAGAATCGAACAAAAATGGGATTTCTTGCATTTTAAGTAATCTTAGATTTTCTAAGTTTTAAGAACTTTTTGATCACAGAGCCGTGTTGTCGACTCTCTATCTCATCCTTTTGTGGTAGAAAGTTTTCGAATTGGTAATCATTGGAAAGAGCGCATTTTGTACTTGAAATTTGTCCTTGTGGAGATTTCCCCGAAAAATGCCTTGATTTCGAGTTATGAAGGTCTGAAGTTTAATGTTCACAACTTTGGAAATTTATACTTATTGAAACTTTAAATTCTTTTTGCATGGCCAAGTGTCCGACTTCGGAATTGTTTTACACGCATTTTCAAGCATCATTTCATGCCGAGTTCAAAATCAAAGTTGTCCATTTCAAGGCAATCTACAACTTTGCTGAAGAAATCGAATCCATTCGGGACTCAGATCAAAAGTTACGGAGCTTGGAAGTTATGAATTTATCATGTATGCAAAGTTAAACACTTAGTGAAAAAATGCACAATTTTCAACATGGTTAGGTGGCGTTGGTCCGATTTTCATACGATTATCGACTTTGTATAAGAAATTGAATTCGTTTGGGCTTCAGATCAAGAGTTATGAAGCGACAAAGTTAAGAAAATGTAAGCGGTGATTTTTTTCCGAAGTTGTCGGTATTTTACTAATTATATTCTCTTGACTTCAGGTCCATTTTAGAGCGTGCTACGAGCCTCGATTCGAGAAACTTTCAACATGAAATTTTCCACACAAATTACCTTTACAATTTTGATCTTGGACTCGTAGCACGAGAAAGCCCAGATCTAAAGTTATTGAGGTGAGAAGCGAGTTAGTCGGCCATATGTGTTGCTTGGTATTTGGGCAAAAATTGTCATGTTGCGAAGTACTGTTACAAGGCTGGCATCATTGGCTTGCAGAAATATTACATGCATACGTATTTACTCGAAATGGGGATGAGTTAATTCACCAAGTTGGCAATTTTGAAAGGGGATAACCACAAAAAGAGATGCCAAAGAACGGGTAGGGAGGACATTCATGACAGTTCACCATTTACTCCTTCACTCCCATCGCTCATCCAATAACCCATAACGAACCTTCTTCTTCATTTTTTCATTCCTCCATCTCAATCACCAACACCATACACTAACTCTCTCATCCATTATATTCAACCTTACGCTATCTCTTCACCATAACAAAACGGACCCTCTCTTTTCTCACGCAGTAGCATTATGCTTTTCTCGCTCTCGCTTCGTTCTGATAAAGGTAAAGGAAAAAAGAAATAGTTAAAGTAAGGTGGCAAGATTGTAATGAACTCTGGTGATTGTTGCGTCATCTTCGGGAAATAAAAATGGAATCCTTCAATCTTTCTCTCACCTGGAAAGAATTTGAGTGAAGACGAGATGAATTCTTGTTCTTCCGTCTGTACAAAGAACGGAACCTGGAGGCTCGGAAACGATGACGGCTAGGATGTTCTTCTTTCTTCCAAACCGATTTGATGCTCGCCATTGGTTGAATTTCGCGTCATCAATATTTTCACGAATCATTGAAGGCCACCATTAAGTTCCTGGCATATTTTATCCTGTTGGAATAAACTTAAATGCAATCAAAGAGAGTTTGAAAGTTATATTCTCTTGGGATTAGAAAAGTCCATTCCTTAGATCTACACTTCCTTGGAAATATCCATCATTTACTATTTAGCATTTGCTATGTAGAATTTATATCTTTGTATTTTGAGTCTCTATAAATAGAACACATTTGTATCATATTTTCTAAGGCCGTTAATTATTTCAATATACAAGAAAGAAGTTGTAGTCCTATAAACACCACCTCTAGAAATTTAGTCTTTGTTATTGTATTGTTGTTATCTTCAAATTGGTATCAAAGCAATGGCGAACATGATGAATCAGATGCCACTGCCACAACTATCAAAATCGAATTATGAAAATTGGAGTATCCAGATGAAGGCCCTTCTTGGATCTCTAGATGTGTGGGAAGTAACAAATGATGGGTTTGTAGAACCAGCTAATACAACTGGATACACAACAAACCAGAACAAGGCGTTAAAAGAGACGCGATCGAAAGATAAAACAGCATTGTACATGTTGTTCAGAGCTGTCGATGAATCAGCCTTTGAGAAGATTGCTGGTTCGACTACGTCGAAAGCAGCGTGGGTCGCTCTTGAAAGAGTGTTTAGAGGAGAGGATAGATTTAAGCAATTTCGCTTGCAAAATCTTCGAGGTTAACTAGAAAGAATGAAGATGAAGGAGACGGAGTTTGTGTCAGACTACATAACACGTGTGCAAATGGTGGAAAACAAACTGAGTCGAAATGGAGAAGCACTGACTGATGATCATATTGTCGGAAAGATTTTGAGATCTTTGAGAGACAAGTTTGAGAATATAGTATGTGCAATAGAGGAATCAAAGAATCTTTCAGGAGTTACTATCGAAGAAGTTGCAGGCTCTCTCGAAGCACACAAACAACGCAAGTTGAAGAAGAAGGAAGAGGCATCTGATGACGCAGATCAAACCAACGAAGTTGCCAGAGATGAAAGAGCATTGTTCTCTCAAAACTTTCATGGGAGAGGACGTGGCCGTGGAGGACGTGATAGTGGTCAAATTTATCAAAACAACAACTTCAAAATAGGACAATTGAGCCAACAAAATTGGCGTGGCAAAGGACGTGGCAAAGAGGTGGTCGAAAAAACTACACAAACATTGAATGTTACAAATCTAACAAACAGGGGCACTATGCGAAGGACTGTAATTCCTTACAGTTACTACAACTGTGGAAAGGTGGGACATCTTGCAAAAAATTGTCCTCTTAAGAGAAAGGTGGAAGAGACAACAAACTTTGCCCTAGATGCAGGTTCGAATGAAGGTTTTCTACTGATGACTCCGAAGGAAATAGACGAAGAAAGGGACACTATGTTCTGTCTTGACTCTGGAGCAAGTAACCATATGTGTGGTCATAAACACCTGTTTATAAAGATTGCAAAGATCAAAGATGGCCATGTATCTTTCGAAGATGCATCAAAGATAAAGGTCGAAGGAAAGGGAACAATTACTTATATGCAGAAGGATGACTTGATAGGGCCAATCCAAGATGTGTACTATGTACCAGATCTCAAAGCAAACATACTGAGTCTGGCACAATTAAATGAGATGGGATATTTGATTCTCATGAACGATCGAACGTTACACCTCAAAGATAAGTCTGGACATCTGGTTGTTGAAGTCAAAATGGGGAAGAATTGAATGTACAAGTTGAACTTGAGGAGAGTTCGAGAGAAATTTCTGCAGGTTAATGTCGAAGACGAAGTATATCTATGGCAGCTACGTTTTGGTCACTTAAATCATGCTGGGCTAATGAGATTAGAAAAGAAGAACATGGTTCATGAACTTCTAGACATGGAGTATGAAGGTAGATTTTTCGAAGATTGTGTTCTTAGCAAACAAACAAGAACTTCGTTTCAAAAGAAGGAATTATCAGGCTAAACACATTCTCGAATTAATTATCACCATATATGGGCTAATTACTTTAATCCTTCAAAGGTAAGAAGTATTTCATTTCGCTCATCGATGATTACTCAAGAAAGACTTGGGTCTATTTCTTGAAAGAAAATCAAGCATTCAAGTATTCAAAAGTTTAAAGTGATGGTGGAGAAGGCAATGCATGATACACATCAAGGCCATTCGATCGCAGAGGGGAGAGTATATTTCAACAACATTCATGAAGTATGTGAAGAGGGGATAAGAAGATTTTTATCAGATACTCACCTCAAAAAATGGGGTGGTGAAAGGTGATAAGTAGAGACGCTCGTGTGAGTGAAGCAAGTAGATGGAACTAGAACAATGTAAGAAGTGGTCAAGTTGGAGAATCATCATTGTTGTGTCAACAAATACTCGACTGATCATGAAAACTCCGACAATGAAAATGAACCTCACAATCGTAATGCGAAGCTTACAAGATTTGTATGAGAACACAGAAGAAGTGCATCTTGTATGTCTGTTGGAAGATTCTGAAAACATTAGTTTTGAAGAAGTATGGAGAGATGAAAATGGAAAAATGCCATGAACGAACAATTCAAGGACATTGAACATAACAACACTTGGGAACTTGCTGAGTTTCTAAAAGGAAGTCAAACCATTAGTGTGAAGTGGGTGTTCAAGAAGAAGATGAATGCTCAAGGAGAAATCGAAAGGTATTAGGAACGACTTGGGGTGAAAGGCTACAAACAGAAAGAAGGAATTGACTATGATAAAGTATTTGCATCTGTTGCAAGAATGGAAACAATTCGATTGCTCATTTCTCAAGCTGCTCAATTCAAATGGAAGATATTTCATATGGATGTCAAATCAGCTTTTCTGAATGGTGTGCTCAAGAAGAAGTATATATCAAGTACCACTAGGATACGTGAAATTCAAAAATGAAGGAAAAGTGTTGAGATTGAAGAAGGCACTTTATGGGTCAAGGTGCACCACGTGTGGAATACGCGATCACACTTCAAGGAGAAAGGTTTTCAGCAATGTCCTTATGAACATGCTCAGACGTGAAGAAGAATAAATAAGATATTCTACTTGTTTCTCTTTATGTTGATGACCGATCTTCATGGGCAACAATGATCATTTGATCAAAGAATTCAAAAGCTTAAATGGCATGTGAGTTCGAGATGACAGACTTAAGCCCGATGAGATACTATCTTGGCATAGAATTTCGACAAGAAGAAACAAGAATCTTCATCTCACAAGAAAAGTATGCAAAATACATCCCTAAGAGATTCAAATGGTAGTCGCAATCCAATTTCGACACCGATGGAACCAGAACAAAGCTTTCAAATTTGATGGGGATCATGTGTACAAGTAAATTTCAAAGCTTGGTAGAAAGTCTTCGATATTTGACTTGCACAAGGCCAAATCTTTCATTAAGTGTTGGTATAGTGAGTCGATTTATGGAAAAACTAGTCCACACACACTGGAAGGCATTAAAAAGAATCCTTCGGTACGTCTAAGCAACTGTGTCACTTGGAATGTTTTACTCAAAAACAGAAGATTACAAGTTGACTGGCTACTCTAACAGTGATTGGTTTGGATACATAGATGATCGAAAGAGCACTTCAGGCTATGTGTTCTTCATGGGAAATAATGCTTTCACTTGGGTTTCGAGGAAGCTGATAACACGAAATCGTATCGTATATTTACCATGAAATTAACCCGTTTTGTATTATTTTGACCCGATTAACTCCTGAATATTCCGAGTTTACTATGACTTTTTGCAGGTACCACATAACTTAGCTCAAAACAAGAAAACATGAAACATGCAAAGCTAGCAACAAAGAATGTAAGAAAAGATAAATCACAAAGAAATGCGATTTTGTAGTCGGATTTTGCCACCATCGCCATGCCCGTAAGACACTTCAAGAGCGTGTTACGCCTGTCCAAGACTCGCCACGACCGTAACGCTACTGCTTAATGGAAGATGTCCGTAACACCCGTGCCACGACCGTAACAAGCATTATATAAGTTGTTAAAACGCAGACGTGGAAAAGCTTAATGTAGAAGTTTTAAACTCCCGATTTCACTCAACCTCAATTCAACCCACGACTCAATCCCACTTCCCTATTATTTTGCAAGTTTTGAAGTGAAGCCCACGAAGATATTTTCCAACCGCCAAGACATCATTCCTCTATAAATACCTTGGATTACAAAGTGAAAGACACAGAGCATTTTTACGCTTTTTGTGCGGAAGCTCACGAAATCAAACCCTTTCAATTTCAGCATTTACTTCCGCAATTGTTTTATTTCCTTCGCTTATTTCATTGTTCAAATAACAATTTCCAACATTAGGAAATTGTTATTCTAGTTTAGATTTTATTTCAAGCTTGTAATTTTTACATTTCCAATACCGAGTCCAAGTTTCCGATCCGTGGAAGAACGATTAGAAGTATTTGCTTTATTTTCGTGTTCTTTATATTACATTTGTACATAAGACATCTCAATTAATTAATTTAAGTTTTATTAATTATTTATAATGTTTACATTTGTATTACCGTGAATTTATTCCAATTGCCATGGCTAGCTAAACTATTAGTATCGGTATGTGATAGTTAAAGATGAGAATTTAATAGATCCTAAGCTAAAACCTTAATCAACTTAACTCGTTATAACTTTTATGCTTAAAATAAAACCTTTTGTTACTTAAAGTAAGAAAAGTAAATAGGTTAGGATCGAGACCACGAAAGTGTGAGATTTTCACCGGATAGCTAAAGTTAGGCATTCGATTTAAATACAAAGGAAAGCGCTTTTAAAACGAATTAGGATTAATTAAGTTTTCAAAAGTATTTTCTAAACACTTATGGGCTAGCGAAAGGTATAGGGCTTTAGACGTATAATCCGAGATAAGACCACGAAAGTGTGAGTTGAGGGTTTTTAAACTGATTATTTCTACTGAACAAGTAAGTTGACCATCCTTATACGCTTAGGTTCGACTAGATCCTTAGGTCCACTCTATTACATACCGACCATTTCATTGCATTATTAATTTAAAATCAATTAGTTTATTTTCCTTAGCCTTCCTTAAACCAAACGTGACAATATCCGCCTTAGCTAAACTAGCATTACTTTCCCGCACTAGAGTGATTACAAAGTCCCTGTGGATTCGACAATCTTTTATTACTACCGCGATAGGTTGTGCACTTGCAGTTAAGATACCGTTAGACACATTAGGTCGATCGAACATCACGTTTTTGGCGTCATGTCGGGACTTTGATCTAGTCACTAGTGCACTCTTAAAGTAGCAATCGCCTAGACTAAGGCAACTATTTATTTTTCCTTTATGATGCCAAGTACTCGCCTCGGTCCTTTGATATACCAATAAACGATCCCGAGCGTTATCTTCGAGAAGACGAATTCAAGAGTACCGTGAGCTCAACAATCTTCCTCCATCTAAACTTCCGCATCTCGACAATTACTTAAGAATGGTCGATCCACCTCCTCCACCTCGCCCTCTTAAGGATTACGCAGCCTTCTCGCGGAGCCTCAACAAGATTGCAGCTCGCTATCGTCAAACGATTTCGAGCTGAAACCTTCGCTTTTCCGCCGCTCGCAGAACCGGCTCGGAGCTCCACCGACGACCCGAATTTACATCTCGTTGTTCGCAAGACGCAGACATCGGAAAGCGAATGGAGTAAACCCGAGGCGATACGATTGCGCCTATTTCTTTTTATTTAAGAGACAGAGCTCGCTGGTTTCAATCTCTTTCTTCAAACTCAATCACCACTGGACGAGTCAAGAAAGTTTTCTTAGCTAGATATTTTCCTCCAAGCAAAACCGCTATGCTCGAGCCAACATCAATGGTTTCGCATAAAAGACAATGAATCTTTATTCAAGCATGGAATGATACAAGGATATGCTAAGACTGTCCTCATGATGGTTTAGAAGAATGATTGATTATTCACACATTCTATAACGGACTCTTGTACAATAAAAGATTAACTATAGATCAGCCGGTGGCGCATCGATGGATAAACCATACCCTGATGCGAACCAACTTATTGAAAGCATGGCTCAAAACCATTACCAATGGGGAAGCGAGAGAGTTAATGTAGAGAAATCTCAAACGAAAGGTAACATGGTCGAAGTGAATAGCCTGGATCAAGTTAACGCTAAAGTGGAAGCTCTTACCCAAAAACTAGAGAACCTTTCCATCACTCCAGCCACCCAGAGTGCAGAGCCCAAACTTGCGATTTATGTGGTATTCAATCACATCCCGCCCGTAATGCCCCTTCGACCGGAGTACCAAATTAACAAGCAAACCACGACAAGGAAATCCCTACAATAACACTTACAACCCGTGTTGGAAGAATCATCCAAATTTCTATAAAAGCAACAATGCGTTGTATGCTCCTCGACAAGCTCCCTTGTACCACCCGGTTATCCAAAGCTATCCCAATCATCCTAATAACGGACCTAATACTTCCAACGTTCCTAGGAAATCTAACCTCGAAATTATGATAGAACATTTCATTGCTTCTTAATCCCAGACCAATAAGGATGTTCTAAATCAGAATTTACACACCAATGAGCAAATTAAGCAATTATCTAGCAAGGTCGATGCTTTAGCTACCCATAATAAGATGCTTGAAACTCAAATTTCACAAGTAGCTCAACAACAAGCACCTACTGCTGCTCCTGCTGGAATATTTCCTGGTCAACCACAATCTAACCCAAAAGGACACGCTAATGCCGTGATATTAAGGAGTGGAAAAGAACTTGACGGACCTGTTGATCCAAGACTAGAAAACCCAGCGATGTACCAAAAGCAAGACAAGCCAAGTGAAAACGAGAGTGAACCAAAAGAAAAAGAAAACGAGAACCAAGAGGCTGTGGAAAAAGAGAAACCTTATGTGCCTCCACCGCCTTATAAACCACAAATTCCGTATCCTCAGAGATTAACCAATTCTAAATCGATGGGCCAATTCAAGAAATTCGTGGAACTTCTGAAATAATTGAATATAACAATACCGTTCACAGAAGCCATCACCCAGATGCCCTCGTACGCTAAATTTCTTAAGGAAATCCTATCTAACAAGAAAAAGATAAGATAATCGGAACAGCTTACACTCACCGAGTGTAGTGCTATCATTCGAATAACATGCCTCCTAAGTTAAAAGACCTGTAGTTTCTCTATACCATGTAACATTGAAAATTCATCATGACAAAGCTCTATGCGACTTAGGAGCAAGTATCGTTGTCATGCCCTTATCTATTTGCAAAAGTCGAAATGGGAGAACTTAGACCCACAAAGATGTCTCTCAATTAGTTGACCGACCGCTAACCTCAGAGGCATATTGGAAAATGTTCCAGTTAGAATAGGTCAATTCTACATCCCAACCGATTTCATAATCATGGACATTACCAAGATCTGCCACCCTATCATATTAGGAAGACCATTCCTAGCCACAGCTGGAGCTATAATTGACGTAAAGAAGGGCAGACTAACATTCAAAGTCGGAGAGGAAAAAGTGGAATTCATCCTAACTCAATTTCTACAAGCACCCGCCATGAATGACACATGTTATTTACTTGATATTATAGACGAGCGTAAGAGAGATGGAAGTCGAACAAACCACATACTGTAAATAATGAAAATTCAAACCCCTCTGATATTCGAAGACGACAATTGGCGAGAACCATATAAAGATGATAGTCTAAGCGAAAGTCTAGCACTCACACCTAATCATATGCCATGTCCAAAGAAACCAAAGCTAGAATTAAAGTTTTACCTAACAACTTACGATACGAATTCCTTGATACTGAACAAACTCGACCTGTTATAGTGAATTCCTTTAGGAACACACTCGAAACTTTTAGACGCTCTAAGGAAATACCCTATGCGTTAGGTTATAACATATCGGACTTAAAAGGAATTTGTCCTTCAATTTGTATGCACCGTATTCTGTTAGAAGAGGATTGCAAAACCTCTAGAGAACCTCAAAGAAGAATCAATCCGATCCTCAGCACTGTAGTCGAGATGAAATCAAAAGCTAATGGAAGTCGGAATTATATACCCAATCTCCGACAAGAATGGGTTAGCCCAAGACATGTCGTACCTAAGAAAGGAGGTGTCACTGTCGTGAAAAACACACAAGGCGAATCAATAACACAAAGAGTAGTTAGTGGACATAGAGTGTGCATTGATTATAGAAAACTGAACAAAGCTACTCGGAAAGACCATTTTCCTTTACCCTTTATTGATCAAATGTTAGAACGATTAGCCAAACACTCCTACTTCTGCTATTTAGACGGTTATTCCGGATTTTTCCAAATTCCGATTCACCCTAATGATCAAGAGAAGACTACATTCACGTGTCCCTATGGAACGTTCGTGTACAGACGAATGCCTTTTGGATTATGTAATGCTCCAGCAACCTTTCAACGATGTATGATGTCTATCTTCGCAGATTTCATTGATAACATCATGGAAGTGTTTATGGACGACTTCTCTGTGTGTGGACAAAGCTTTGAAGGATGTCTATCTAATCTTGAGAGTGTTTTAGAACAATGTGTGAAAGTAAACCTTGTGCTCAACTGGGAAAAATGTCATTTCATGGTCAGAGAAGGAATCGTACTTGGACATGTTATCTCCAATAAAGGAATTGAAGTAGATAAATCTAAGATAGAAGTGATTAAAGAACTCCAACCACCTAAGACCATTCGAGAATTACGAAGTTTTCTAGGACACGCCGGTTTTTATCGATGATTTATCAAAGATTTCTCGAAAATTACCAAACCACTTATCGGTCTGTTAATGAAGGATGCTGAGTTCATATTCGATGACGATTGTCTCAAGGCTTTGAAACCCTTAAACCGCACTTATTTCGCACCAATCATGCAACCACCCGATGGAGGTTACCTTTCAAATCATGTGCGATGCAAGTGATTACGCTCGCCAGCTTCTGGACAAAGAAAAGAAAAGAAACGCCACGCACTTACTACCAGAAATGCTAGACTCACCGTATGAATTACGCCACAACCGAAAAGAACTCTTAGCCGTGGTCTTCGACTTGACAAATTTCGCTCTTACCGTAGGAGCAAAATCATCATTTATACGGACCACCGCTATCGACATCTACTTACCAAGAAAGATGCAAACCTGCATCTCCGATGGATCTTACTTTACAAGAATTCGACTTGGAAATTAAAGATAAGAAAGGAACTAAATCGCAGTAGCGCATCATTTATCCGTATTAGAAGGTGTATAACCCAACAAGTGCCAATTAACGATTTATTTTCCATATGAACATCCGATAGCACATATGATAAGCGACCTAGCTCAATTGGATTTAAACAAACCGTAAGGAAGTCGTGGAAGCCATCAATATGACCGTAGGACCCATGGTATCGACATAGTTAATTATTTAGTCAAGCCCACCGATTTAACTTACCAATGTAAAAAGAAATTCTTCCATGATCTCAAATGTTACTATTGGGACGAACCACTTTTATTCAAACGCGACCGATGGAATTTTCCGCCATTGTATACCAAGAAGCAATTGAAGACGCTATTTCCCATTGTCATTCATCTCCTTATGGCGACATGCTAGCACCTCTAAAACATGTGCAAAATTCTCCAAGCCGGCCTTTTCCGCCTAACCTTTGAAGGATGTTCACATCGCCTAAAATCGTGATCGCGCCAACGCACCTGAATATCTCAAGACGCGATGAAATGCCTCGTAAAGGAATACTAGAAGTCAAGTCTTTGATGTTTGGGAATCAATTTCATGGGACCTTTCCCATCTTCCTTTGAAACAAGTTTATACTCAGAATGCCGATTATGTTTGAAATGGATCAAGCAATAGCTTCTCCTACAAACGACACACGAGTGGTGATAAAGCTCTTCAAGAATATAATCTTCCCGCTTTGGTGTTCCCACTTGTTATTAGTGACGGTGGCTCTCATTTTATTTCAAAAATATTTGACAAATTACTATCTAAATATGGAGTAAAGCACCGCGAGCAACACCTTATCATCCGCAAACTAGCGACAAGTCAAGTTTCAAAGAGAAATTAAACAAATCTTAGAAAAACTGCTATATCTCGAAAAGATTGGTCATCCAAGCTTAACTAAGCTTTATGGGCTTATAGGACAGCTTACAAGACTCCTATCTAACTACACCTTTCAAACTTGTATACGGAAAATCCGCTATCTCCGGAAGAATTAGAGCATAAAGCTTATGGGCGATAAAACACTCAATATTAACTACATCACGTAGAAACGAACTCGATTTACATGAACCGGAAGAATTACGATTAGACGCTACGAAAACGCTTAAAATATACAAAGAACGAACTAAAAATGGCACGATAAGCGTTTATCTCGAAAAAGAATTTAGTGGGAGACGTCAGATTTTATTTAATTCTAGACTTAGACTCTTCCTCGAAAACTTAAATCTAGATGGTCCCGTCCTTTCGAAATTACAAAAGTATTTCCTAGCCGAGCGGTAGAAATTAAAGATAGAAATAGTGCCCCGTTTATTGTAAACGGACAGCGGTTAAAACAGTATCATCATATCGAAAATAGAGATTATACGAAAACTCGTAGAACTGCCAACTATTTCTCCCGACTGATTTTTCACTAGGTACTTCGTCAGGCTTATGACGTTAAAAACAGCGCTTCATGGGAGGCAGCCCATTTATTTGTTTTTACTTGCTATTATGTTTGTATTTTCCATTTTATTTCTTTTACAATTTGTTATTTTCCTTTTTAAACTTTTGTAAAACTGCTGCTGATTTCAAAACAACTTTACTTGCCACAGGATTTCTGAAAAAGTCTTTTCTCTTACTTTCTCCTCACTGCTTCCCCGCTTTACCTTTGCTATGGATCCTCCATGTAATTTTATGGAAACCACCTTTAGAGGTAGAAACCAAAGAAGAAGATTTGAGGCTTTATCTCAACGAGACATCGCTTAACCTCAGATCATGATGAACCCACTATGGACGCTTTAGGCATAACCGATGTTGTTTATTACATGTTTAACCAATTGGATGGGAGAGAGCACACCTTAAGTCTAGGTTTATTACTTATCATGAGCTACCCTTGAGTTCCCGAGTTCTTTAGTTTATATACCGAACACGGTGTTTGAGCCGTAAAAGGAATCATCGCCTTCGACTTTTTGGTATCGAGTTCACCTATAACCATAGGGACTTAGTCGCTTTATTAGGATTCCCTAGTGGACCCTTAGCTTTTACTACCCCTGAGGCGGATTTACTGGATTTTGAGCTGGATTACTCCTGGGGTACTTTGATCGGAAACTATCATCCCGACCTGCAGAGTATGGATAACAATGAGATACATAACCCGCTTATCCGCTATTTCCATAGGATTTTGCCCACACTTTGTTGGAAAAGAACAAAACCAAAATGATGTATCCAAGGATGAGTTATCTTTGCTTTATTGTATGAACCAAGGATGCCCTGTCAATGTTGTCCCATTCCTGATGAAAACCTTTACCCGCATTAGTGAGGACCCTAATATTCCCGCCGGTGGGAGGATTAGTTATCGAATTTCGGCAGTGAGAATGTTATGACACACTATCTCGACACTGCTAACAATTAACACAAGAAATATAAATAACAAGAAGAACACAATAAGTTGTTTACCCGCCAAAGGTCTAACTACACCTACATCCGGGGCTACCAAGCCAGGAGGAAATTCACTATTAGTAGAATTAATTCGTGAATAAACCACCTTATCTCCTTCACTTAAAACCTACCCAATGCAACTTCAACCTAAGTCCTACTTAGATCCGAGTACCTACTACTCCCCTCAATCACAAAGTTGATATCAACCTATCGACTAATTGAATTGTGAAGACACACTTCAATAAACTATCTTGATCTCGCTCAAAGCTTTCAATCAAGAGACAAACACTCGTGCTTTACGCTTTGAGTGATAAACTACCCTTACAAACAAATCCTAGTCCAATGCACTTATCAATTGATAGTTGCTTGGCTCACAAGAGAAACTAGAATTACAAATACCAACTGTTATAAATCCTAACAAGACACAAATAACAAGTCGCTATCTCTTCAATATAATCCAAGGGCGCAAAGACAGCTTGTGGTTGAATTCCTTTTATAAGGCCCCAAACTTCAGTTTTGGCTTTATAAAGATAGCTAGGGTTCACTTAATTTAATCCTAAAAACATGGTCTTTTCAACAACCAATTTAGGTTTAATTAAGATTAACCTAGCAGCCACGTGAGCATGCTTTCTAATAATGTAAAAACAATATTTAGCACTCAACAAACTTCCCGAAAATCTCAGAACAAACAGATTCTCGCAGTAATGTCACAATGAATGTCATAACATCCGTTATGACATCGATGCTTTTCTCAGAATTTCCAAAGACAGCCTTTAGCTTCCAGCTCGAAATGTTTTTAACATCCTTAGCAGGTAGGATTTATCTTCAATCTTTGAATGTCATGACATCCATCATGACATTGCTAAAGCCTAGTTTTACCAAAATTAATGCCAACTTAAAAACACTAACAAACTCCCCCTTTGGCACATTTTTGGCTAAAACTACTTAACCTATCAGAGTACATATGCAGTAGAAGACAAACTAGTTCTAAGCTTAAATAAACTAGAACCTAGAGATAAGATAAATTCTACCCATACAAAAATCCCACAATTCCCAAAATTGCCCACATACAAAATTTAAACAGGCCATACAATTCCCCAAAGTCCCAACCATCGAATACCCATACACCCCTTAAAGTCCCAATGCATCACACACAGCTGTCTTAGTTTCACAGTGATTCTTCTCCCTTTAGCCATAAAGGCCAAAGGAAACAATACAATTGCCCCAAGCATTCAAGCAAATAATTAAAGGAGGTACCAACAGTTGTCAAGAGTACAATGCTGTCAACAAAAAGTTACAATCATCCAAACAAAATTGGGAAAAGGAAACAACACAAGAACAAGAAAAATGACAAAACAAAGAAAGAACTACAACAGATAAAAGGAATCATCACAACAACTTAATCGCTTGTTTCCTTTGTCAAGAGGCACTTTCATTGTTAGAAGATCAAGAACATTACCAAATAGCCTAGTTCACCGAATCTGAAGCCGTAAGCTTGATCGACTTTGGTGTCCAGAGCTTTCCTTTTCTTGGCAATTGGTGTTCTTTGCATTTTGAGCTGCCAAAGAATTTAGCTCTATACTTATTTGAAGAAGTTTCATTCGTTACTTTCTCATCTTGAGAACCGTAAATATCACCCTTTGCTTTGACAGGAAATCAAGAAGAATATCGAGTCCACATGAGTTTCGGACGTGGTCATCGATGTCATAACATCCTTGTGACATCCGGATCACCGCTAAACTAGGGCTAGGTGCTTTTGATTAAGGGAAATGTAAACCTGTGTACAAGGTGATTTTCGCCTAGGATTCCGTGACTATCCTAGCAATGGCTTCTTCTACATACATGGTACCTTTCCTATTTCTTATCTCCTGGGGAATGTATGAGGATGAACGTAAATCTTACCGGAAACCGATGATCTTTGGATATTCCGCATGCCGATTCTGAGTCACTTGCCATTGAATCGATGAGAGGCCTTCACAGTTCAATATTCATGGTCGCAGCGATTGCCCTAATCTCACCATGGTGGGAGATGAACAATGAGTCTTGGGATGAAGAAGATGAGGAAGACATATTTCTCGAGATATATTGAGGAACCGACAAAGAATTTGAAAGTATCTTTGGGTGGTGAGGTATGATACTTTCAATAGAGAGGTTATTATATGGAGGTGTCTCTTGATATTCTTGAAACCTTTAAAAATAAGAGGGAAATAATGAAGTGACCCACCATAATTATTTGAAATACAAGGTTTCTTCTCCTCCTTGTAAGCAATTTTAATTGCTACAATTCCTCATATTGACAAATGCCCGCTTGCTCCTTAAATTCTCAAATTGACTAGCATCAAGAGTTTTAGTAAAATGTCACCATTGAAGTTCGCTGACTACATGGTCCAATTTAATCACTTTCTCCTCCACAAGGTCTCTCGATGAAGTGATGTCTTATGTCAATGTGCTTAGTCCCACTGTGTTGAATAGATTCTTTGAAATATTAATAGCACTCAGATTGTCACAAGACAATGTCATGACATCCTCGTGACATTGTACTCGACAAAGATCCGCCCATCCGCACTATTTGAGAACAATCGCCACCGCTATGTATTCGCCTTCAGAGTGGACAAGGACACACGCTTTGCTTCTTCAACCAAGAAACAAGATTGTTTCCCAAGAAGAAACATCCTCCGTAAGTACTTTTTCTATCAAGACTACCGACCAAGATCACAATAACTGCATAAAATGGTTCACATCCATGGAATACAGATACCATAACTACAGTTCCACTCACATACTTCAATTCTTTTCACCGGTTAATGTGACTCACTTTAGGTTCAGGTATCTTGCACATACCCCAACAAAGAAATGCAATGTCGTCCATGATGTTAGATACAACAAGCTCCCTATCATGCTTCTATACAAACTTTGGTCTACCTTTTCACCATTTGTGTCCTGGACAACTTCACATGTGGAGCAGGAGTCCTTTTATGGTCGGCATTCTCCATTCCAAACTTTTGACAATATTCCTTGCATATTTGCTCATGAAGGAATGTTGAGTCTTCCATCCGTGTGACTTGCATCCAAGAAAGTAGGTCACCTCCCATGAGACTCATTTCAAACTCGCTTGCATTTGATTGGCAAAATGTTTCACCATTGAGTCCGACATTCCACCAAATACTATGTCATCCACATAAATTTGAGCAACCATTATCTTTCCTCCTTCATTCTTGACAAAGAGAGTTTTATCCAAGCCTCCTTTCTGTAACCTTTGTCTCGTAAGGAACTTGGTTAGCCTTTCATACCAGCCCTAGGAGCTTGCTTTAGTCCATATAGGGCTTTCCTTAATTTGTAGACATGATCGGAAACTTGGATCCACAAACTTTAGGTCGTTTCTACATATACTTCCTCATTTAAGTAGCCATTTAGGAAGGCACTTTTCACATCCATCCTAAATAGTTTGAATTTCGTAATGCAAGGAACCCCTAGAAGAAGCTTGATTGATTCCGCCTAGCCACCGTGCAAAAGTCTCATCAAAGTCAATCCCTCAACCGAGTGTAACCCGAGCAACAAGTCTAGCTTTATTCCGTGATCCCTTCGCATCGACTTGTTCTTGTAGATCCATTTTGTGCCAATGATGTTTGTTCCTTCCGGTCTAGGAACTAATTCCCATACTTCATGTTGCTTGAATTGTTCAATTCATCTTGCATTGCTCCAATCCGTAATTCATCACTTAGAGCTTCTTTGACATTTTTGGCTCTATCTTTGACACAAAGCAAGAGTTTGAGACAGCTCGGATATTGTAACGACACCTTTGGTCGGGTCCCCAATGATGAGATCTTTTGATGATCTTTCCAATTCGATGGAAGGATCTTTGTTAACTTCCTCTCGTTCGATTTTGGAGGAGAAGGATCGTACATCTTCCTTATCGTACTGAGGTGATGTCTCAAACCATGTCTCAACATCATATGGGACATTGTGTTCCTAATAATGATCATCAATAATGACATTAATAGACTCCATCATAACCCGGGTTCGGAGTTGAATACCCTATATGCTTGTTAGTGGAGTATCCTAAAAATGCCTTCATCACTCTTAGAATCCATTTTCTCCTTTGATCACGATCCCGTAATATAGCATTTACCGCCAAATACATGGAAATATTTCATAGTTGGTTTTCTTCCTTCCATAGTTCATACGTGGTGGAGGAAGATCCTTTCTTAGGGTGACCTCATAGAACATAGCAAGTCGTATTCATAGCTTCACCAAAATGAATAGGAAGTTTCTAGCATGAATCATTGCTCGCGCATTCTCAGATAGTCTTATTCTTTCTTTCCACCACCCCATTTTGTTGAGGTGTTATAGGAGAAGAAAACTCATGATTAATTCCTCCGAGGAGCGTAATTCATCAAATTTGTTGTTTCAAACTCCTTTCCATGATCACTTATTCGACAATACAATTTTCCTTCTCTTTGAAGTCTTTTGCATAGCCCTTAAAGACATCAAACACATCGATTTTTCCTTGATGAAGTTTATCCGTAACCGAGAAGTCATCCACAACAACATAGACATATCTTTTCCACCAAGGCGAACCCATAGGCCCCATCAAATCCATGTGTAGCAGCTCTAGCACTCTAGAAGTGGTCGATGTCAGACATTGGGTGTGACATTCGTTTGCTTTCCAACCCCGACATTCACCATGCACTCTTCCTTCATCAATATGAAGTTTTGGTATCCTCCGACCTCCATAGTGATGATCTTTTCATTCCTCCGAGATGTATGTCCAAGTTTTTGATGCCATAGCTTTACCTCCTTTTCATCCTTGTTTGTAGAGCACATGTAGAGAGGTTGGTGTTCTCGATTCCACATGTAGCAGCTTGTCCTTGATCGACTCCTCTCATAACAACATCTTGTTTATCATTGATTACAAGACATTCGACCGTGAAGTTGACTTTAAATCCCATATCACATAGTCGACTTATGCTTATGAGGTTAGCAACAAGCCTTTTACCAAAGAACACCCATTTAGATTTGGGACCCAGAGTCCAAGTTTCCAACACCTTTGATTTCTCCTTTAGCTCCATCCCCAAAAGTAACAAAGTGGTAGAGTGAGGTTTGACATTATTCAAGGTTTTTATCCCATATGCTTGGAACACCCACCGTCAAAGTACCAATCTTCCTTGGCACACTCGAGAGAAGTGTGTGCTATCAATGCTGCAGTCTCTCCTTCCACTTTTGAGTGTAGGGTACTTTGATGTTCTTAGGCTTAACATAGAGTCCGATTAGGTACCCATGTAACCTATAGCGTAAGGGTTTTATGTGTCCAAACCTTCCACAATGGTGACATCTCCATCTTTGAAACTTATTCATGTTTCTCCGATCCCGATGTCGACCCCAATGTTGTGACATCCGCTTTGACATTGGCCTATTAGGTCTGGTCTTCTTCCGTATCGAAATTTCTTTGCATCTACATGCCCCGAGCCAGACCATTTCCTGCTTTTGACATCCGCCCGCTTTGGTTTCCCATGCCTCTTCTTTTTCTTGTCACTAACAGTGCCTTTTCACCACATATCCTAGACCATGCTTATTTCAAGATTTTGTCCAAGTCAAGAATTTCTTCCAGCTTATCGGCCCATTTGTCAACATCGTGATGCACTTAGTCATATGATCAAGCTTGAATTCAACACTATAATCTCACCGTTGAGATGACTTATAGTGATTGTATTTTCCTTCTTCTCGCCTTCCACTTCACATTTTCTACCTCCAACTTCTCAATCGCCTTTTTCGCTTTTCATTTTGTCGACATATCACCACTGACATACGCTTGTAAGTATCAAGAAGTTCTTCAAAGGTCCCTTCCTCATCACTAGAGTCATTATCGATTGCCACTTCGTAAGATGCAATGACAAGTTTGGCCGATTCCTCTTCGATCACTACTGATTCACCATCGCACCAAGTAATTCATTCCTCTCTTTGTTTCTTAAGAAAGGTAGGACATTCACTTTAATATGTCCAAATCCTTCACATCCATGACATTGGACTCATCGCTTCCTTTTTCCTCCGACTTGGATCTTCACTGGAGTCATAAGAACTGCATGTCGATGGAATGTCCTTGACATTTGACCTTGACTTTGGATCAATCCTCCCGATCGCTTTGTTGAACTGCCTTCCAAGCATGGCTATAGCTTCGATATCTTCTTCATCTTCCACCTTGCATCCCTCTTCAAGATTGGATACAAGTTCTATGCTCTTGTTTTTCTTGTCAGCTTCACCGATTCCCATCTCAAAAGTCATAAGGGATCCAATAAGTTCTTCAACCTTCAAGGTGTTGATGTCTTAAGCCTCCTCTATTGCAGTTGACTTTCATTGCAAACTTTAGGCAAGGATCCAGAATCTTCTCACAAGCTTCTCTCGACATCTTTTCACCAAGTGCTCCTGAGGCATTGGCAATTTCCAAAATATTCATGTGAAATTCATGAATAGTCTCATCTTCCTTCATCTTCAAATTCTCAAATTTGGTAATGAGCATCTGAAGTCTTGACATCTTCACCTTGGATGTCCCTCATGAGTAGTTCGAGAGTGTCCCAAACATCCTTGGCCAGCTCACATTGATGGACCGCTCAAGATGTTTTCACAATACCATTGAATAGCATTCAATGCTTTAGAATTCCCTAGAGCTAGCTCCTCTTCCTCTTTGCTCCATTCCTCCTCAGGTTTCAAGACAGTAGTCCCATCTTTCTCAAGCTTGGTGGGATGTTTCCATCCTTTGTCAGCAGCTCTCCACGCTTTAATGTCCACTGATCTTAAAAAGGCAACCATACGAGGCTTCTAGTAATCATAGTTAGACCCATCCAAAATAGGTGGTCTACCTCCAAATCCTCCTTCCTTATCCATTACGCCAGAAACTATTATCCCTAGATCTCACCTGTAAATAAAAGGTGGTGCCCGCTCGATGCCAACTAAAATTCCGGCAAGCAGACGTGATGTCACAGAATGTTATGACACACTATCTCGACACTGCTAACAATTAACACATTAAATATAAATAACAAGAAAGAACACAATAAGTTGTTTACCCTCTAACTACACCTACATCCGGGGCTACCAAGCCGTGGAGGAAATTCACTATTAGTAGAATTAATTCGTGAATAAACCACCGCTTATCTCCTTCACTTAAAACCTACCCAATGCAACTTCAACCTAAGTCCTACTTAGATCCGAGTACCCACCACCCCTCAATCACAAAGCAGGATATCAACCTATTGACTAATTGAATTGTGAAGACACACTTCAATAAACTATCTTGATCTCGCTCAAAGCTTTCAATCAAGAGACAAACACTCGTGCTTTACTTTGAGTGATAAACTACCCTTACAAACAAATCCTAGTCCAATGCACTTATCAATTGATAGTTGCTTGGCTCACAAAAGAAACTAGAATTACAAATACCAACTGCTATAAATCCTAACAAGACAATAACAATGTCGCTATCTCTTCAATATAATCCAAGGCGCAAAGACATTGTAAGGGTTGAATTCCTTTTATAGAAGCACCTAAACTTCGCTTGGGCTTCCATAAAGATAGTTAGGGTTCACTTAATTTAATCCTAAAAACATGGTCTTTTCAACAACCAATTTAGGTTTAATTAAGATTAACCTAGCAGCCACGTGAGCATGCTTTCTAATAAAAAAACAATATTTAGCACAACAAACTTCCCGAAAAATCTCAGAACAAACAGATTCTCGCAGTAAGAATGTCACATCGAATGTCATAACATCTTATGACATCGAGTCACTGAATTTCCAGCATGCCTTTAGCTTCCAGCTCTGTTTTTAACATCCTTACAGTAGGATTTATCTTCAATCTCGAATGTCATGACATCCATCATGACATTGCTAAAGCCTAGTTTTACCAAAATTAATGCCAACTTAAAACACTAATAGCTATAATGATTGCCAATGCTCTTGGACTTCGCTACCAACTCAATAATTGTGCACCATTTAGATCAATTAGGCCTATGAACATTGATTTGCTTCAATAACCTGGATAATAGGAAATTTAGGCCCCGACCTTATGAATACCGATAAGAAACGGTTGTTACTTTTTACCCTTCCAAACCATGCCCAAGTAAGTGTCCACAACCGTGATAATTGGTTATATGAATTGAATCCTCCCACCACCCTTCAACACTGTAAACACCACAATCCTATTTCAAGGTCGATAATTTCATGTCCGAAACGAAACGGATCCCTAAACTCCTCCCGTTACCATGATTTTACCAATATGGTCAAGCACAAGTAGCCCCCGACATAACCCAAGGAGAATACACTACACACTTGAATACCATTCGACCACTTTGGATTCTTATAAACCGATATTGATGGAATAAAGAATGAATTGAAGAATATGCGCTTGATCTCATTGGTTTAATCGACATCACAAAGGAACAATTCTATAACATCACCAAGGCTTTAGAGGAATTAAAAGCAAAGATTGGATGAAGCAGTTCTTAGTTTCTTAGTTTTTTAGTTTTCAGTCTTTAGTTTTTAGAATTTTCCCATTTTGTTTCGTTTCTAGGTAGTTTCATTCTTTATTAGATTATTACATTTCATTTTTCAGATTTGCAATTATTTACTTTCTGTCAAAAAGAACAAGTAGCTCATTTTGAATTAATGCAATTATTTGTTTTCAATTTCAATTTACATTCAGTATTCTGTTTACAATGGTTTATGGTTTTCTAATTCTTGCGAATTATATATTGGAGTATGTGTTGGAATGGATTAATGTCATGTTTATGTTGGAATGCTTGAGATGTTCTGTTTTCTGTAAAATTATCACCCTGTGCAATTGTACCTCTGTTCTGTTAAAACTACAAATTTTGTAGCTGCCATGATCGTCACTGCACCCCCACGACCGTCACACGCCCTTCAGCGCGTTACGCTCGTTAGCTATGTGTTACGACCGTAACACGGGTTACATCAGTAACCCTGTTAGTAGAACATTCTTCTTCCTCCTTTTCAACCTTTCTTTCTTCTTCTTCCTTAACTTCCCAACCGTCCCACTTCCTCCATTCACTCCCCATTAACCCCACTTAAATCACCACTAATCCCTTCCAATTTTCAAACTTCCCATTGTTCCCCTTCACTATATATACTCCCATTCACCCGTATCATCCTCTCATTCACTCATTCAAACCCACACCCCATTCTCACTCAAACACGCTTGCATGCAAATGGCGAATTAGAACCAACAAATTCCAGGCATTAACTTACGTGATGGTGACCAAGGCGAGACTCAACGTATTAAGTTCTTGAAGTTCCAACGTCGAGGACTCCACCCTACTAGGTACGTCGACACTGACTGCCTAAGAGACCTTGGTTTTCTTGAAGGTGTTCAACGTCTTCTCTAGAATGTCAACATATGGAATCTCTGTTCTGTAGCCTGCCCTAGCCCACGTACGGGGAACCTCACCCTTGAGTTCCTCAGCTCTTTCTGCTACATAACTCCAAACGGTCCAACAAACCAACTTTCTAGTGTTGCAAGGTTCCGCATCTTCGGTACCGAATACGAGTTCTCTCAGAACGCGTTCGGACGATTGCTTGACTTCTGCACCAATGAAGGTTCCCACCTCCGTGTGCCCGACAATTTTGGCGAAGAATCTTTCAACCTTTGGCACAGCCTCACCAACAACCGTGCAAACTCTTACGATCACCTCAATGCCACACAAATCCATAATCCTGTCATTCGCTACTTCCATCGAATCCTATGCAACACGATCTTTGCAAGAGATAGCAACCATAAGCTCAACTCCAAGGAGCTATTTTTCATGCACTGTGCATTCTCTGGTCAGAAAATCAACGCCGCACCCTTCCTCCTGGCCCACATTCATTCAATCTGCACCAGAGGCGGCAAACCTTTCTACTTCGGAGGGCTTGTCACTTCTCTTGCTTTGGCATTGAACCATGGTGACACCCTTGCTCATCTACCATCCCGAGCACCGGTTCTGCTTACCTTGGATCATTGCAAATCAGCCCACCTTATCCACGAGCGGGACGACGGAAAGTTCCATCTAGTGATACAGAACATAGTTTATTCTAACATTGTTCTACCTTGCAGGGACCGAATCGATCCTTAGAACCGAGCCAATTGGCTATTTGACCTTGAAGCCCCTGAAGGCCATGCTGCTGCACAAGATGAACCACCTGTCGGCCCCGCTGATGAGATGCAGGAAGATTTGGATCGAGCTGTCCCCACACCTGACATCCCTGAATCTTCTTCTTCTCCGCCACCTCCCACTTATGAAGAAATTCTCCGTGCCATTCATCATCAGAACCTTATGAATGCCAAGTCCGAGAAGCTTCATCAGAGCGTTTCGACGTCTTACTCGCGCAAAATGCCCAAACTCGAGTGGTCAACGCCGATGAATGAAAGATTTGATGAAGCTCGAGCGAGCTTAATGCTTTGAGGATGGATGTCACATCTCTTGGACCCCGAGCACCGATCGTGAAGCCACTCCTCCGTAAGATCACGAACCGTAAGTCGTGGTCATCGTAAGTTTTTCTTTTCTTTCCCTTGTTTTCTTTGTTTTCCGATGTATTTTTAATCGTTTCCCGATATATCATAACATTGAGACAATGTTTGATATAGTGTGAGGAGTATCGCATTCTTAATTCGTAATCTAGTAATTTCAATTTCTATTTTAGTAATCTTCGTTATTTCATTTTCTCCCGCTTTATTCACCATAGCAAAATTTTCGCTTTTATTTTCGCATAATCGTTAGTTACCTACTTTAACCGAAATCATAGTTAGAAGGCCGAGAGCGATTCAACGAGAACAATACGGTTATGACACCTTTGACTCCCCACTTACGCGATTCGTCTAAACATCTGTTATACCGATACTTTGAGTTTTAAGTCTTAAACTAGCCCTTAGTAGTTTATATTAGCAGTCGGCACCAGTCTTAGCACAAACCACGTGGAAAGCCGATGAACATAAGTGGATGATCTCGTTAATTGTTTTAAAAGAATGTTACATGCTTTAAGGAAATAGGTGATGCACCAATTAAATTGGGCGATCCTCACCCGATCGTTTAATCCAACGGATGCAAAAGCTTTTACTAAGTAACATGAGAATCCATTGCCTAGGTGGTTTAGAAGCATCTGGCACTAAACTCGGTAGGGAAGACTACGGTTTGATCCCCCGCATCTTGCAATTGGATAGAAAAGGTTGCCACATAATTGTGCCAGAAACCATTGTGTTTTGATCAGAACCACTAACCGGCTATTCTACTCACGTATGTAAGGATAATGGGCTTAATGTGATTGCGCAAGAACGAAACCGGGTGAAATAATTACAAGGAACTTTGAGTTGAATTTTAACGGTATGACTGAACGTTTCGTTTAAAACGGATAGTCATCGACCAGCTTGTTGCTTGTGCCATTAGCGTATCGTTGTTGTTTTACTTGACTTTTGGCCGAACTAACTTAGGATTTCTCGTAATAATTTGAAAACAAAAAGGTATACTAAATATGTGCGTCTATAAAAGCTTGTCCGATTTTTCTAATTGACTATTTTTGCTTGAGGACAAGCAAAGGTTTAAGTATGGGGGAATTTGATAACACGAAATCGTATCGTATATTTACCATGAAATTAACCCGTTTTGTATTATTTTGACCCGATTAACTCCCGAATATTCCGAGTTTACTATGACTTTTTGCAGGTACCACATAACTTAGCTCAAAACAGAAGAAAACATGAAACATGCAAAGCTAGCAACAAAGAACAGAAGAAAAGATAAATCTGTCAAAGAAATGCAGATTTTGTAGCTCTGACGGTCGTCAGCCATCTGCCACGACCGTAAGACACTTCAAGAGCGTGTTACGCCCGTCAAGACCTTGCCACGACCGTAACGCTGCTTAATGGAAGATGCCCGTAACACCCGTGCCACGACCGTAATAAGCATTATATCAGTTGTTAAAACCGTGCAGGACATGGAAAAGCTTAACAGAAGAAGTTTTAAACTCCTGATTTCACTCAACCTCAATTCAACCCACGACTCAATCCCACTTCCCTATTATTTTGAAAGTTTTGAAGTGAAGCCCACGAAGATATTTTCCAACTGCCAGTACATCATTCCTCTATAAATACCTTGATTACAAAGTGAAAGACATGATCATTTTTACGCTTACTTGTGCGGAAGCTCACAAATCAAAACCCTTTCAATTTCAGTTTACATTTCTTCTGCAATTGTTTTATTTCCTTCGTTTATTTCATTGTCCAAATAACAATTTCCAACATTAGGAAATTGTTATTCTAGTTTAGATTTTATTTCAAGCTTCAAAATTCTTTTACATTTCCAATAACGACAGTCCAAGTTTCCGATCTGTGGAAGAAGGATTAGAAGTATTTGCTTTATCTTCAGGTTCTTTATATTACATTTGTATTACAGTACATCTCAATTAATTAATTTAAGTTTTATTAATTATTTATAATGTTTGTTTTATGCTTCCTTTATTCTATTTACCGTGAATTTATTCCAATTTCCATGGCTAGCTAAACTATTAGTATCGGTATGTGATAGTTAAAGACAGTAGGCATTTAATAGATCTTAAGCTAAAACCTTAATCAACTTAACTCTGGTTATAACTTTTTATGCTTAAAAATAAAACCTTTTTGTTACGAAAGTAAGAAAAGTAAATAGGTTAGGATCGAGACCATGAAAGTGTGAGATTTTCACTGGATAGCTAAAGTTAGGCATTCGATTTAAATACAGTGAAAGCGCTTTAAAACGAATTAGGATTAATTAAGTTTTCAAAAAGTATTTTCTAAACACTTATGGGATAGCGAAAGCAGGCATAGGGCTTTAGACGTATAATCCGAGATAAGACCACGAAAGTGTGAGTTGAGGGTTTTTAAACTGATTATTTCTACAGAACAGGTAAGTTGACCATCCTTATACGCTTAGGTTCGACTAGATCCTTAGGTCCACTCTATTACATACCGACCATTTCATTGCATTATTAATTTAAAATCAATTAGTTTATTTTCCTTAGCCTTCCTTAAACCAAACGTGACAATATCCGCCTTAGCTAAACTAGCATTACTTTCCCGCACTAGAGTGATTACAAAGTCCCTGTGGATTCGACAATCTTTTATTACTACCGCAATAGGCTGTGCACTTGCAATTAAGATACCGTTAGACACATTAGGTCGATCGCACATTAGAAGCATCCAATTGTAACCCTTTCAACATGTGAAGTAGAGTATGTAGTAGCATCTTGGTGTGTATGTCATGCAATATGGCTTAGAATATTATTGAGCAAGATGGAGCAAAGACAAGAGGATGCAACAACAATTCTAGTCAACAATAAGTCAGCAATCGAACTAGCTTAAGAATCCTGAATCATGAAAGAAGAAAACACATTGATGTTTGATTCCATTTCATTCGAGAACACGTTAAGGAAGGAAGTGTCAAACTAAAACATGTAGCAAGCAAGGACCAGGCTGCGGACATCTTCACAAAACCATTGTCGAAGGAGCTATTTGACAGAGGAAAAAGGATATTGGGAATGATGGATTGAAGAAGCATTTAATTTTATGGGGGATTTTTGTTGGAATAAACTTAAATGCAGTCAAAGAGTGTTTGAAAGTTATATTCTCTTGGGATTAGAAAAGTCCATTCCTTGGATCCACACCTCCTTGGAAATATCCAGCATTTATTATTTAGCATTTCCTATGTAGCATTTATATCTTTGTATTTTGAGCCTCTATATATAGAACGCATTTGTATCATGTTTTCTAAGGCAGTTAAACATTTCAATATACAAGAAAGAAGTTGCACTCCTCTAAACACCACCTCTAGAAATTTAGTCTTTGTTATTGTCTTGTTGTTGTCTTCATATCCAAGTAAATCAAGAGCTCGATGGAAGTAGCATTCGTCCGGTAAATCTTTTAAACTCTTGCTCCATTCACAGATTTCTACGCTAAGAATCAAGTGACTTGTATATGTGGCTCTGTTCTTAGATAAGTATGGCGTTAGACGTGGAAATTTCTTATAGCTATCAATTTGTAGCGTTTTTCCAATTTTTAGATCTGTTTTTCCTCTAATATTTCGTGATGATTTAATAAGGATTAGAGGAAATAGAGCCCGTTAAGAATGTACCGGTCTTGCCTGTTTTCCTCACGTCGCTAGAATTCCGGCCGCCAGAGTCGTCGAAAGAGATGACCGGAGAGTCAATTCCGGCGATCTCCCATGCTGGCCCTAGGCGTGTTCATCCCCTATTGGTCCATGTAATTCCATAATCAATCAATTTGAATTTACTCTGATTAATTTATTTCCCCTTTAATTCTTATTTGTATAATCATTATGGGGTGTTAGATTCCGATTGGTCTGATTTATTAGTAGATTTAAATTAAAGTTTCGCCAATTGATCACAATGTTAACATATGAAATAAATGTTATGTGACACATACATTAGAAATCTGAAGGAGTTTTTGGTGTTTGGACAAATGGACCTAATGTGGATTTAGAACTGGGCCTGGCATAAATTACAGTTCACACCCCCTCCTTCTGGCCCAATACAGCGAGTTCAATATTAGTGTTTCTAGAAATTAGGTGTTACACCTCTCATACACTTAGTTTTATAATTTTAATACTTAGGCAATTTAGCTTAAAATTTTGATTCTATCGACTCGTAAAAAATACGAATAAATTAAGTTTCTGACTTTTAACACCTTAGGAAATTTTTGATATTTTTTGTGAATTTTTAATAATTAATTTCTATTAGTTTTTAATTGACTTTGATAATATTTTTAGAAAGCGATTTTTCAATGACACCTTGTACATTTTAATGCGATTTTTGATGGTTTATCCATTATAAAAATCTGTAAAAAATAGGATTCTGGTTCTATGATGTGTGAGGAGCCCTTGGGTATTTTTCTTACAATTTTTTAGGTCTCTTTCGGTCTTTGTCCGATGTTTTTTTCTTTTGTATCATACAAAGATAGATAATTGTTTACTAGTTCACCTAGTTAGGAGTCATTTGTTTTGCATATGATGCCTAATACTTGTTCTAACCCTTAACTAACCTCTCGACTAACATGTTGATATGTTTAGGTAGTCCTTACCTTGATTTAGAATCCATAATCGAGTCATATGATTAGTATACCATGGTATTAGATCCTTAGAGCGACGATTGATCATTTTGACTTAGTTTTGCGCATAATTTTGTTTCAATCATGATCTGTCTCGTACATTTAGTTTGAGATCATTGATTATAGGTTAGCTATTGACTTGTAGAGTACCATGCCTAGTTTAATACAATACTCACTTGACTTTTAAGTTTCGATTATTTTGTGATGTTTAAAAGCATGTTTGTCCTTTGTCGTTTGAATTCACTAGTTGTAGGAGTGTGATACCATGTGTTTCTTAGAAACTTTAAGACATTTATCTTAATTTAACTATAGTTAAATGTAACCCTTACCTTCATTTTGTAAGTAGAGCTTTAAAGCTAACCCTTAGTGGCATAACTCTTAGGAATTAGTTGATACATGTATAGTTCTTCTAGGTTCCTCTTGTATGATTAATTTGCAATCTTTTCCTCTATCTTAGGGAGATGTTTAAACAAGCTCTAGAATGTGTATATGCTTCCCCTATTAGGAATTTACACTTCGTGCCCCGATTATTGTGAATAACGCATTGTAGGTTGTTATAGTGTAGATTTTTGGTTTCCAATTTCTCTTGATCGCTAGTTATGTTTAGAATTTCATCTGAGGATTATTGTGATGGATTTAGCTCTATTTTGATATCGTTCATAGGGTATTTTACATTATGTGTGCATGGCTGCCCGATTTTCCATTCTTATGTTGCTATACATGTTCACATTTCATTTCTTCGCATTTGGATCATATTTTAACTTGCGATGTGAGTATGTAACTATAGTCCCGCCTCCTTGTTATTTTTGACGTGTTTGTGTACTTGTGCAAGGTACATTGAGGATAGTTTGGTTACTTACCTAATCTCGATACAATAACATACCACTTACGCCGTGGTAACCACTTTTCCCGTGATTTTGCTTGCGTCTTAGGCGCATTTTTCTTTGTGTATTCTCACAACACGAGAAATATACATTTTGTTATTTTGTCTGGATATGTACCCTCGTGCAGGTTTTCTGATTGTAGTGGGGATGTGTCTGCTACACACACATATGGCATGATATCACTTTATGGATTATATTGATCGAGCTATTTCTGATTATTGCTTTGTTGCTGGCAGCTTACTCGAAGTTTTCCAAAGTAGTTACGATTTGCTTGCTTGCTACTGATTGATATCCATTTGGTATTATACTGCTTCTGGTTTATCTTCCTCCATTTACAGCTTTCTAGATATCATGAGAAGTAGGAGATTTATCGCTTTTCTTGCCATGAGAAGTAGGAATAGAGATGCATGATGGGGTATTTGTTGTTGGATCATGTCAGGAACCCCTCTAGTTTATTTAAAGACCCGTTTAGGGTAATTCCGCATATTGTGTGCTACTTGTGTGTGGTTTGTTTAAAACCCTACCTTTGGGTAGGTATTCTTCAGGTGTGTTTACTATTTGTGCTTGCATAGCGGTGTGGCGGTTAGAAAACCTATTATGGAACCATCATTAAGTCCTCATGAGAAAGGCACGTGGAAAAGGGTTTGTAAGTGTTTTTATGTTGGCCTTAATTTTTGGTAAAACTGGTTTATGTCAATGTCTTGATTGATGTCATGACATTCAGAGTTGAAGATAAATTCTGCAGAAGAAGAATTATACAGGTACAGCTCAGACTAGGTATTAACTGTTTTGCTGGAAATCTGCAAGAAGAATGACTAATGTCATGACCAATATTGTGACATTCTGTGCAACATTTGCTGTTATGCAGATTTACTTTTCCTGAGACTTTTCAGGATTCTGCTGAGCTGTTTTATTATGGATTATGTTATTGGATCACATGCTCACGTGGCTCTGAGGTTAACCTTGTTTAACTCTAAATTGGTTTGTTAACAAAGACCAAGTCTTTAGGTTAAATGAAGTTAACCCTAGCGATAATTATGGAAGCCCAAATTGAAGTCTTTTTACTGCTTCTATATTAGTGAGAAAACCCTTATGTTGTTTGATGCGCCTTTTCTGAGTAGAAGAAGAAGCAGATTTTATTTTGTGTTTCAGTAATTCTTGTGAGCCAAGCAATTATCTTTTGATAAGTGCCTTGGAGTAGGATTTGGTTGTAAGGGTAGTTTATCACTCAAAGCATTGAAGCACGAGTGTTGTGTCTCTTGATTAAAGCTTTGAAGCAAAATTAAGTATGTTTATTGAAGAATGTCTTCATAATTTTATTAATCATTAGGTTAGTATCACTGCTGTGATTGAGGGGGAGTGAGTAGGAACTCGGGTCTAAGTAGGACTTAGATTGAAGTTGCATTGGGTAGGTCTTAAGTGAAGGAGATAAACTGGTTGGTTTATTCCTGAATTAATACTGCTTATAATGGATTTTCTCCCTGGCTTGGTAGCCCCCAGATGTAGGTGTAGTTACACACTAAACTGGGTAAATAATTGATTGTGTTCTTTACTGTTTTAAATTACTGTGTGAATTGTTAAACAATTTGTCAGATACGGTGTCATAACATTCTCTGTGACATCACGTATCTGCTGCCAGGAATTTCAGGGCTAGCAACCAACCCCCACACAGTTCAGTCCGTGTCATCCTAGCTCACACGAATCGTGAAAGCTTCCTTTATCGAGTCAAATATATAGTGGAAAGGGTTCCCTATTCTAACCCTCCACGCTTTGTCTGGAGTTCGCATCATCATACGCTGATACTCGCACTCATATACTCTTCACACTTGGTAATTCATACCAAGGCGTGATCCCCATTCCCACAGGTGAAAGCTCCTGGTTGACTTGGGTGATTCTCCCTCCTTGGCTATGGTCTTTCACACTGAAAAAAAGCTCCTGGTTTACTCGGGTGACGCGCCACCCTTGGCTATGGTATTTCTTTCCTCCCCATCTCCACGCTTCCATGTATCATTAATTTGTGCATTACATTGTTTGTGTGCTTTTGCCAAAGCACTTGTTTTCCTCCTCCCTTTGTATCCCTTGGTTCTTCAACCAAGGTAGATATTATGATAGCCTCCCCTAGGATCGCTCGGCTAGAGTAGATTTCGAGCTTAGACATTAGGGTTGTTATCCATACATGCTAACTTAGTTAGAAGATCCATTTATCCTTAACCTTAGGATCAATTATTTTATGATAACATTAAGGTAAGTTAGTTTCTCTTAGATGTTTCCTTCTTTCTTTTGCATACTTGCATTTAAAACTAAAACTTCTTTCTTTTTTCTTTAGAAAATCAAAACACTTAATAATGATTCAAACCCTTTTTTAAGATAAATGCAATCAACCAATGTAAATCTTTTTCGCCTACGGGCTCTTTTTTGTGTTAATTTTTTTTTTCATAATGGACGTGCTCCACCCGCAGTGTTCATTAAAAAACACAAAACCCACAAAAAAATATGAGCCGAACTACGGTGCTATGACTTTCCCATTGCATGAAGTAGTACACATACATCTGGTCATGGGGCTCGACCGAGCAAACTTTGCAAATACTTCCTTTTTTTCCCCGTGTTTGTTTATTTTCTTTCTTTCACATGCATTTACCTTAGCAATAAGCATTAGACATAGACATAGCGATTAAGCAATAGATATAACACACACATTAGATAGAAAACAGAAGTGGATCATGTAGAGTACTATAGACGTGTGGGATGTTAATACCTCCCCCTCATGTAACCGACTCCCTTACCCGATCTCTTGGTCGTAGGACCGTGATTTCTCCCTTTCAGGTTTTCTCGATGTTTACCTTTCTTCTTAGGTGAGATAAAAGACGTTTGATGGAGACTTCATTGATATTCTATCAGATGAGTTTGTCCAGTTCCTTCATACATAAGGATGAGCTTATTCCCTTAAGGTTAGATATGTTGTATCCTAAAGATGAGGGATATTTTCGCAAGATATCTAAGAGCTTATTTGTTTCATCATAGTTTAAAGACGTTTGAGTATTATTGACGGTGCATTCCTTCATCACGAAATTCATATCTTAGATTTTTCTAATTCTTTAAGTTCTAGAGGTGGTTTCTTAGGTATAGGATCTGGGGTAAGAGCTAAACATTCAAAGAGATTGTCATCAATGTAGGGTTCAGCTTTTCCAAATCTATCGCCTTCGATTATAGGGTCGATGGTAATTTGATTTTGGGGTTCTTCTTGATTTAGTTCTCTTATGCATTCGTTGATTATATCGAAAGCATTTGCGCTCCTAGAACCGGTGCCATCATGAACTTTGAGAGAATAAACTATATCTTTTCATCACCTACCTCAAAAGTCAATTTTTCTCTTAACATATTATAGCCCCAACTTTTGATAAGGGTCTACCTACGAGGATCAGAATTTCGTCGTCTTCCTTAATTTCCATGACTATGAAATCCGTTGGAATATAGAGGTGGCTGATTTTTACAGGGACGTCCTCTTGATAACATGAAAATGTATTGCATATTTAGCTCGATTGTAACATAAATCTTTTTGTTATTTTATTATAATTATGTTTTATTTTTGTACTACACGGGTATTTTGTAATGTTTTCAGGTATTCAAATAAATGTGAGGCTTACATGGTGCAAAGAGAAAAAAGGAGGAGAAATAAAGTAAAGGCCCTAAAGTATAAATAGAAATGAAGAAGCCCAAGAAGAAGATAAAGAGTGGGGCCTACCATAAGAGTGTGACGAACTACACACCCTCTCTCACCAAGTTGTGTCGATCAGATGGCTACACATGGCCCACTTCATTGCTTGTGACGAACGTCACATTTGAAAAGGAGATAATTTCTCACTTGTTACCAACGATATGGTGTAGTTTCCTTTATTTTCTCAACAAAATTCTACACGTTCAACAAATTGGAAGCAAAGCAAAGCCAAGTTCACGAAGCCCAACTTCCCATGATTTTTTCAACTTCCCTATTGTTGCACTTCTTTCTCCACTTTCTCCACCACTTCTCACATGTAACTTCCATTTTATTTCTCTATATATAGTACTTTAGAAACTAGTTTAGGGATCCAAGTTTGTGCGCGGAAGCGCTGTTCATATTTTTAGGAAGAAATCACATTTGTAAAAGTGGTAGTTTCTCACATCGGGGAACTACCACACCATTAGTATTAGGCCTATAATTTATGCAACGCTTGGATCAATCTTGCCACCATTAGTAAAAACGTTTTCATTCTCTTATTTTCCATCTCTACGGATTCTTATTTATTGCATTATTATTATTGTTATCATAAATTTATCCACCATGTTTCTTTTTATCGTAACTATAATTATTTATATGTTTTTAATTAGTAACATGTCTGGCTAAACTGTTTAGATAGCGGTATGTAAATTAATCAAACTAAAGGGATCTGAAATAAATTGGCCAAGTTATATTTTATCTTAAATTACTTTTTCTGGTTTTAGTATCTAATTATATTTTTAAAAGAGTTTGTTACGGAAGTAAAAACGGACAAAGGTTAAAAATCAATAGAGCAGGAGTTTGAGTTTTTTCCGGATAGTAGATACTAGGCATCATTTTTAAATACAGCGTGAGCATTTTAAAACTGACTAGATTCTATTTATTTTCAAAATGTGGTTTTTAAATTCGGCGGGACACTAGAAGCGTACGTTAGGGTTTAATAGCATAACCTAAATCAACAAAACAAGAGTTTGAGATAAGGGATTTTAAATGAATATTGTCTATTGGAAAAGGAATTTACATTATTTCGAAAATTGGCCAATGAACCTTCAGATCACCTAGGTTAAATAAATTACATACCGATATTCGCCTTATTAATATTCTCTAGTTTAGTTTAGTTTTATCTTGGTTTCCCCCAAAATCCAATTATTCATTAGCCTTAGCTTTACACAGTAACATTAGATAATGATAATTTTGCTTTTTGGTCTTTGTGGGTTTGATATCTTTTAAAACTACGCGATACGACTGTGCACTGCAGTCACGAATCTTATAGACTCTTAAAGTTCACGATTAAGTTTTTGGCGCCGTTGTCGGGGACCAATTAAGTCAATTGTCGTAACTACAGTGTTGTGCCATATAGACTAAGACACTCTTACTTTAATTATTATGTATCACCCAAACTTTTTCTATAACCCCCATTCTCAGTATTTCGAGGTATCACAAGAATCCCCAAAATTTGACCCCGAATTACTTATGGAGAAATTCAATGCGTCACCAACTCACTCTCACCCAAATTACCTCTACAACTACCAATACCATCACTTCGAGGAGTCACAATAATACCAAAGATTCGATCTCGAAAAATTATTGGAGGATTCCAATGCGACTCTAACCTATCCTCAACCAAATTTCCTCTACAATCAACACACCCAATATTTTGAGGAGTCGCAAGAATACCAGAATTCCACTCTCGACGGGTTAATGGAAGATATGACTGAGACACTAACTCGCTCTAGACTAGAAATAATTAAGAGGAGAGCTTTGTGGAGATAAAAAATGCGACGCTAACTCACTTTGAGGAACTGCAAGAATCCTATAATTCCAACCTCGAAACATCAATGGAAGATTTTGATGCGACGATAACTTACTCTAGGCTAGAATCTATGATAGTGCACTATATAGAGACACAAATTGTACTAAATGAAGAGGTAAGAAAACAAAGTCTTCAAAATAATGAAATCCTGAGACAGCTAAATAAAGCGGTTGAGTCCCTAATGACTCACAACTTGGCATTACAGGCCTAAATCTCCATGCTTTCACAAACATGTCTAGGACCCTCACTTGAAAATCATATAGACGTGGTAAAAACTAGTAATGAAAAACAAATTCAAAATCCTAAGGTGACTGACAATGAGTTTGAAGAGAGTAACAATAAGGTTGAGAAGAATTCTAGTGAGAAAAGAGTAGAGATTGAGAATAATACTCTATTACTATCCGAAAAGGAGGTCGTTGAAGAGGTAGATAAAGAAACATCTATTGTTATTCCTCCTCCCTATAACCCACCTATTTCGTTTCCACAAATACTTATGGAAGCTAATGTAGATGCCCAATCCAATCAGTATGTGGAGAATATCCACACTAAAGCACCTTCGTCTGAGGTCCCGCATAAAAAGAGAAAACTTGAGGACCATGAAACTAGTGAAACCATTAGCATTGAGAAGGGAAGGTTAATATTCGAGATGGTGGATGAAATAACTAATCCCAAACTTGAAAAGCTGATACTTAGAATAGATCCAGAACCACCACCACGAGTTCAAAATAATGAACCACCCCACAGAAGAAAGAAAAGAAAAGATGAGGGATATGTGAAATGGCTTGATAAGTGGCCATGGAAACCGAAGATTATTAAAAGTTCGATCGAGGAGTCATTCTCGAGAGAACCACCATGAGTGTTTGCACTCTTGAGTCGTCGAGCTATTGACGTTAATTAAAGTGTTGTGTGGGAGGCAACCCACGGATTTTTAATTTAATCTTTTCCTTTTACTGTGTGATACCGCGGATAATAAATAGATGGATTGTTTGTCACGTCTCAGCTACTTCAAGGCAACAAAATCTCTAGGTTCTAATCTTGGAAATGAGTCAGGTGCCCACGGGCATTCCTACGAGTGTCTCTGCTGGTCGTGAAACCAATGATGAGTACTTCTTCCAAAAGCAAACAACATGATAAGCTACTTCAAAAATGAGAAGTTTCAACAAATGAAGGCATCTCAAAATTCCCGTAGCCAAAGAAGAAATGGCCAACAAGGACATGAGCAACAAGATCATTCATAGAGGATTTTGGCACGTAGTAGCATTCACACAGGTTCTATCCTTCCTTTTCCACCTTTTATCAAAACATTGAGGATAATGTTTGATTTAAGTGTGGGGGAGAAAGCTTTATCGCTTTCTATTTTCCGTTTTCTAAGTAGTTTTCCTTTATTAGAAATTTCCATTAAATAAATATTTATGTACCATTAGATCTTATATGCAAAATTTTCGTTTCGACTTCCTCCATTTTCTTGAGCCATAACAAAAAAACTTTCCATTGGCTAGATGCATAACTCGACGCACTCGAAGAGTATGAAGGTTGCTCATTTTTAAGAAATGTTAGGAACTTGAGTGAAATAAAAACAAAATTATTATCGTCTTGACACTTTAAAACCCCGAGTATGCAAGACTGATTTGAGTACCTATTATTACCGAAAACCTTAGGCTTTAGTTTTAAAGTAACCCCGAGTAGTTTATTTAGCAGTCGGCACCGTCTTAATCACAAACTACGTAGATAGCCGATGAATATAAGTGAATGATCCAAAAATAGGTGAAAAAGTATATGCTTTACTCTTATAAATAGGGAATGCACCAACTAAGTTAGGTGATCCTCACCTGGTCATTTAATCTAACATTTCGGAACCTACGATATATGACATAAGAATCCCACTCAAGTTGGTTCATAGGTCTCTAATTCTGAACTAGGTAGGGCGTACTACAGTTCGATCCCCCGAAACTTGCAGTTGGGTAGATAAAAGGAGTGTACCACATAATTGTTCCAGAACTACGTGCTTTAATGGATCATCACTAACCGACGACTCTACTATATGCGTGAAAAGATAATGGGCTTAATGTGATTGCGCGCGAATGAAAACGGGTGAAATGCAACAAATAGGGGTTGAGCTATAATGGCATGATTCGGATTGGTATGCATATGGCGGAGTTGTTTAGTGTCATTGCTGTACTTTTAATGTTGAGATTGAACTCGCAATGCTCTGACTAAAATGCCTAGCAACCAAGTACAATTTGAGTGGCGTCATGAGTTTGCATCTAACCCGCATCTGTTTGAATTTCAAAACTATTTCTTGCTTGAGGACAAGCAAAGGTTCAAGTGTAGGGGAGTTTGATCAAACGAAACTATACTGCATATTTAGCTCAATTGTAACATAAATCATTTTGTTATTTTATTATAATTATGTTTTATTTTGGTATTATACGGGTATTTTGTAATGTTTTGAGGTATTCAAATAAATATGAGGCATACATGGTGCAAAGAGTAAAAAGGAGGAGAAATGAAGTAAAGGCCCTAAAATATAAAGAGAAATGAAGAGGCCCGGACATAAATCAAAGAAAGGGGCCCACCACAAGAGTGTGAAGAACGTCACGCCCCCTCTCACCAAGTTGTGTCGATTGACACGCTACACATGGCCCACTCCATTGCTTGTGACGAACGTCACATTTGAAAAGGAGATAATTTCTCCTTGTTACGAACGACATGGAGGATATTTTTTCACTTGTTACCAACGGCATGGTGTAGTTTCCTTTATTTTCTCAACAAAATTCTACACGTTCAACAAATTGGAAGCAAAGCAAAGCCAAGTTCACGAAGCCCAACTTCCCATAATCTTTTCAACTTCCCAATTGTCGCACTTCTTTCTCCACTTTCTCCACCACTTCTCACATGTAAATTCCATTTTATTTCTCTATATATAGGACTTTAGAAACTAGTTTTAGGAATCCAAGTTTGTGTGCGGAAGCGCTGTTCATAGTTTTAGGCAGAAATCACATTTGTAAAAGTGGTAGTTTCTCACAACGGGGAACTACCTCACCATTAGTATTAGGCCTATAATTTATGCAACGCTTGGATCAATCTTTCCACCATTAGTAAAAGCATTTTCGTTCTCTTATTTTCCATCTCTACATGTTCTTATTTATTGCATTATTATTATTGTTTTTATAAATTTATCCACCATGTTTCTTTTTATCGTAACTATAATTATTTATGCGTTTTTAATTAGTAACATGTCTGGCTAAACCATTTAGATATTGGTATGTAAGTTAATCAAACTAAAGGGATCCGGAATAAATTGTCCAAGTTATATTTTATCTTAAATTACTTTTTCTGGTTTTAGTATCTAATTATATTTTTAAAAGAGTTTGTTACGGGAGTAAAAACGGACAAAGGTTGAAAATCAATAGAGCGGGAGTTTGAGATTTTTTTCCAAATAGTAGATACTAGGCATCATTTTTAAATACCGCGAGAGCGCTTTAAAACTTATTAGATTCTATTTATTTTCAAAAAGTTTTTTTTATTCGGAAGGACACCGAAACCCTACGTTAGGGTTTAATAGCATAACCTAAATCAACAGAACAGGAGTTTGAGATAAGGGCTTTTAAATGAATATTGTCTACTGAAAAAGGAATTTACATTATTTCAAAAATTGGCCAATGAACCTTCAGATCACCTAGGTTAGATGAATTACATATCGATATCCTCCTTATTAATATTCTCTAGTTTTATCTTAGTTTCCCCCAAAATCCAATTATTCATTAGCTTTAGCTTTACACAGTAACATTAGATAACGATAAGTTTGATTTTTGGTCTCTGTGGGTTCGACCTTTTAAAACTACACGATACGATTGTGCACTTGCAGTCACGAATCATATAGATTCTTTAAGTTCACGATCACCTCTAGAATTCCTATCGGGTATTTTAAAGACCTATCAGCTAATTGAAGAGACATCTTATTCGGTTTCAACTCTCCTAGATTTAATCTTCTACAAACTGCCAAAGGCATCAAACTTACGCTGGCTCCTAAATCCATAAATGTTTTTTTGATAACATGATTCCCTAGAATGCAAGGAATGGAGAAATTTCCAAGGTCATTTTCTTTCTTAGCAAGTTTATTTTCGGAAATGAAATTGCATTCTACAGGTTTTGGATTGTCGAGCCTGCGTTTGTTGGTCAGGATGTCTTTACGAAATTTTGCATAAGATGGTATTTGGGTGATGGCCTCGGTAAAAGGAATCTCTACATGAAGTTTCTTTATTACCTTTATGAATTTTTGGTATTGGTTATCAATGTTTGTTTGTTTAAGTCTTTGCGGGTATGTAATCGGTGGTTTATACGGTGGGAGCGGTGTATAAGTTTTATCCTTAGCTTTTACTTCTTGATCTATTTGTTTTTCAGGTTCTACTGATTTTTCTACCTGGTCTGTAGGTGTAGCATCTTCCTTAGAAGTTTCATATTTGTTCGATGATGGGTTAACATGTTAATCATAAATAGTACCACTTCGTAAGATAATGGCGTTAGCTTGTCCTCGAGGGTTAGGTTGAGGTTGTCCGGGAAACTTTCCTCTAGGTGTAGTCTGGGGTGCTGGGTTTTGGGCTACCTACGAGATCTGGGTTTCAAGCATCTTGTTATGAGTAATTATTTGATCAATCTTAGTTCCTAATTGTGTGATTAGTTCCTTTACATGAATGTTCTAGTTTAGGAACGCCTTGTTTTGTTGGGTCTGTGCCAAAATAAATCCTTCCATGATTTTCTCAAGGTTTGGTTTTGGGGGTACAACTTGTATAGGTTGATTTAGTTTATTAGCTTGAAAATCTTGAGGTATTTGAGGTGAAAAGTTTTGAATTGGGTTATTATTTTATGAAATTTTCGGGTGGTTCTTCCATCCAAGGTTGTAAGTGTTTGAAAACGAGTTTCCATGGGCGTAGTTGACATGATTAGTGTTGGGTTCATTCAACAGATTACACTCTACTGCTTGATGTCCCTTAGTCCCACAAGTTTCACATTTTGGGTGGACAAGAGTAATAGTTGGTGTATTTTTAGATATGTTCTCAACATTCAGTGCTAGAGCGTCCATTTTGGCTTGCATCATGTTCAAAGAGTGTATCTCATGTATTCCTCCTTGGGTCTCCTTTTTCTCCACCTTTTCCACTTGGGCTCGTTCTGCTCCCCACTGGTAATGGTTTTGGGCCATGTCTTCGATGAGAGCACAAGCTTCTGGGGAAAGTTTGTCCATTAACCATTGTTCTAGGCCATGGCGTGGACAAGCTCTTAATAGTTCTTTATATCTCTCCCAAACTTCAAAAAGTGATTCGCTCTGATTCTGGGTAAATCTAGTGATCTGGTTTCGAAGGACTGCGGTCTTACTCAGGGGGGAATATCTAGAAAGGAATACTCTTCTAAGGTCCTCCCAAGTTGTTATTGAGTTGGCTAGAAGTGAATCTAACCAGAAATGTGCTTTGCCTCTGAGGGAAAAAGGAAATAATCTTAAACGTATGGCCTCAGGTGTAGCACTATTTGTTTTGAAAGTATCGTCTATTTGGATAAAAACTTTTAAATGTTGGTTTGGGTCTTCTGTTGCGAGACCTGCGAATTGGTTTTGTTGTACTATCTGTAGAAGAGAGGGTTTTAGTTCAAAGTTATTAGCTGGAATGGTTGGGTTTACTATACTAGAACTCGTTTCCTCATTAGATGGTTTGGTGAAATCTTTGAGTGGTTTTCGGTCACGTTCTTCAGCCATATCTCTCCTGACTTGTTGGAGTAAGATATGCACACGAGTGTAACGTTCGGGATCCGCTATTAGATCTACTAAACTTACGATACTGTGAGTTCTTCGCATTAACTGGCTAATAAATCCTTATTCTAGACGGTGTAACAACGGGATACAAAATTTGGCGAAATTGGTCCCCGACAACGGTTCCAAAAACTGGATGCTATGTTTCGCAATTGTATGAATCACGTCAGATTAATATAAGAGGTTGTTGACTCCACAGAGACCAAGTGTCAATCTATCTTAGTCTATTGTCATGATGTTTATCTAAGGTAGATCAAATCAGTTGTTGAGGGTGTGCAGAGAAAATAAATGATTACAGATACAGAAATTTAGATAAAAAGACAGGCTCAAATGTGATTCACAATGGTCAAACTATTCCCAATTTCCTTTAGATGACTTACTTATAGGGAAATATTTTCTACTTTTGAAAATGATCAATTTAACATGAGCTTTCGCTTTCGCGTATTCAGAACCGAGTTTACTCTTTAATCAATTCCTTTTATTGTCACATTTAGAAGGTGCACAAAGCGTTAAAGTAATAAACTTGTTTTTAAGAAATGTGACCTCTTGACTTAGTTGAAAATTGATTCTAACTTGGAATATTTTACTAAAAGAGGCTCATGGCTTTCGCTCAAGAACCAGATTTCAAACCCATAAACGCGTCAGAAAATAGTTTCAAAATCAGTTTTCTAAAAGGTTTAAGAATTCCTAACCAACCGAGAAAGAGCTTTCGCTCTTCTTTGATCAGTTGAAACTAACCAAGTTTATCTTTTAAGAGTTGAATGACTTTCGATCTTACCCAACCAAAACATTTAAGTACAAAAAACATGTGTTAAGTTAAAACAACCCTTTAGGTTTTTATATAGATGCAATAGGAAAGTCCTCTTGACTTTGATCCTCACATTCTAACCTTTGGAAATTTAGCTAGACATGGAAGTAAAATTAAACATATTAAACATTAATTTCTTTAAAAACTTTTGTTAAAAATTAAATAAAAGTGCGAGAAATAGACAAGCAAGTAAAGGCAGATGAAATAAATAAAGTAGTGCAAGTGCGAGAAAATAGGTAAAGTAATTCAAAAGGCTTTTATATAAACCTGCTCCAAATCGAAGGGTTGAATCTAGTACAAGAACTAGAAAAAGGTAAATAACTTTAAACTAAAGACAGCGCTCCAACCTAAACACCACTATGTTGCGATAACCCCTCGATGTGACGAATTATCGCTTTTACAAATGTATAATATAGGCTTAGTGTTGCAAACTAAGTTGGATGAAAAAAAACTAAAACTAAAACTCCTATTTATAGAAAAACATAAAATTGAGAAATTACGGAGATGCCCCTCAACTCTTTCTTGGGCGAGAAAAACGAACTGAATATGGCGCCCGCCACCACACCATGGCGCCCTCCATGTGAACAAGGTCAGGAAAACATAGGTTGAAGGCAATTGACTCCTGGTTGAATCCTTTACACTCATGGCAACTCCTATGGCGGCCGCCATGTTGAACGCCATGTGCACAAGTAGCTGTAAATCTTGAATTCTTGGCCGATTTTCTTCGTTTCGCACATGAAGGCTCTGAATTAGCTGGGCATTTGTAATTGAAAGAAAAAGCAAACATAAAACAAGAAAAAGATAATAAAACTATAGTTATCATGTGTAATCTGAGTCAAATACGCAATGTGTTTCAGTGTTATCAGATGCAAATGAATTTTAAAGAAAAATGAGTGCATTCTAAAGATTTAAAACCAATATTTAAAAAAAAAAAAAAAAAACTTGTAGCAAAAAGGTTTTGTTTAAATGGAAGAAGTTGATTACAATAAAATATTTTCACCTATAATAAAGTATTGTTCAATAAAGATATTTATGACAATTGTGAATCAATTAAATCAATAAATTACGTTTCATTGACTCGAAAAATCTAAACAATGTTATATGTCATTAAAATCACATTACCATATAGTGTTTTAAAAACTGGATCGAATCGGTCGAATCAAGAATTGGAGGGGTCACTTGTCTGATATGATTGTTGGATCGGGTATGTTATTGAATCGGTGAGAATCGATCAAAACCGGTCAAAGTCAGCAAAAATTGATGAACCACCAACGATATTAGAAATTCGGCGAGTCAAATGCATATTTTTTTCTGGAACAAAACGTCGTTGTTTTCATAATTATTTTTAAAAATTAAAATTAAAATATTATTAGATTTTATTCAAAACTTATTTGAAAAAAATTTCATTTGTTTCTAATTTGCTGTGGTTCAAAATTTATTTAAATTTATATTTTGTATTATTTTGTTGTGAGTGATTACATTTAGAATTCAAATTTAAAGAATGAAATTATGAAATCTTGAAATTTTGAAATTTTATAGGTGTCGTGATTTTTTTAAGATCAAGTCATTTGGTTCGACCGATTTTATATATAATTTTGTTATAGAGACCGGATTATTCAAATTAATAATTTAATTCAGTTTAGTCATGCGATTTGACCAATAATCTAGTAGTTCGTCCAATAAACTAGTGATTCAATATCATTACTTGTCCGATTTTTGAAACATTGTTACCCTATTTGAATAATATGCATGAAGTTTCAAACTAATCTTTTGTTGTTGATTTAAATTTGATTTAAATGTATGTAAATTATTTTTAATGTTAATTTGAATCATCAACAAAAAATAAACTCTAATTTTATGTGTTAAAATACTCTATTCTTAACTAAATCGTTGGCTTCCATTTTTCTCATCAACAAACTTTCACTCTTCTCTCAACTCTACTATTTTTATTTAAATTTTCATTAAAAAGCTCTTTGAATAATTTTATAAAAATAAGATTTGTGAGAAATACAATAGGGTATTTTGTGAGGAGTTGTTTTCATCAATAATTTTAAATGGGGATAATTGAAATACAATAAGATTGGTTTTCACATACATTCTAATTTTTGTTTGGTAATATTCGTAAACTTTTT
Organism: Vicia sativa; assembly: GCA_021764765.1. NCBI lineage: Eukaryota > Viridiplantae > Streptophyta > Magnoliopsida > Fabales > Fabaceae > Vicia > Vicia sativa. The sequence continues at coordinate 46,267,959 of CM038793.1, read as the reverse complement.
TGGAGAGTCTGATCCACTAAATATTTTGCGTCATTCTTATCAGTAAAAAAGATACTAAAAGTGATGATGAAATATTGAGGGAGGATCAAAACTTTTCAAAATATTTTAATAGGAACTAAAATAGTTTTAAAATATTTATTGAGAACAATAATTTATTAAACTTAACTTTTTTGATACTTATAGTCAATGATATTAAATTAAAACAATATGTTTTAATTTTGACAATTCAAAATGTTGTAATATATTATATTGAATATATTATTATTAAATTTACAGTTTTAATCTCATTTTAAAACCACAATTTAAATTACATAGTAATTTAGGATTTTAATAGAAATTATGTTTTAAAAATTTGTGACCTTATAATAATTAAAGTGTAATTTATATGAAGTATTTTATTATTTTTTTAGATTTTAAAATATCACTTAAATATAATTTTATTTTAAATAAATTTCAAAAGATTACTTTTTAGATATATTATTTTACAAAATTATGTGATTTTTGTTATATTATAATCTCTAATGATAAATATTTAAACAATTAAATGTCAAAATTATTCTTTTTATACAAAATAATTGAAATATCATCTAATATTTTTTTAAATTCTCATAAAATCACTAAATATTTTAAGATGTAGATGAAAATTTATAATGTTAATTAAAATTTTGTATTAATATAATGGATAAATGGATGATGATAGATAGAAAATACATAAAATAATAGTCAAGAAATTGTTGATATAAAAACAGAAAATATATGTAAAATTAGAAATATTTAATATTAAAATAATATAAAAAGTTACAAAAATTAAATATTTGAATTGATTATAAATAATTAATTAATTATTAAATCAACCTAGGCAACTTTTTTATTCTCAATTAAGACAAATTTTTTAAATTAAAACATTTAAAATTTACAAACTCATAAAAATAATTTAATTTTTTTACAAATTAATAAAATATAAACTCATAAAGATAAATTCATCGTTATAGTGTATTAGTTAATATTTGATAATTATTAAAATAAAATTTATTTTTTTTATTTTTATATATTATCATCATTGTGGTGTATTGGTTATAATGTTAGTGATTATTAAAAAAAGAATTAAATTAAAATAAAAAATATAATAAATTTTATGAGGTTTATTTTTTAATTTATTATTAGAATTGAAGTAGAAATATAAATATGAAGAATATTATTATCATAAATCATAAGTATTAATTTTAAGATATTATAATTATGTCAATTTTTTTTATATGAAATAAACTTAGATTTTTGTGAAATCATTTTATCATAATTCCTTTACATTTATATTAAATAGAAGTGAAAATTTTTAAATATTTTTTTTTTGAAAATGACACATCAGCATAAGATTAAAATTTTGTCTAAAACTGATATGATGAGTTTATATACTTACTAAACATTAAACATGCAACGTGGACAAGTGGGTTACACTGTTGTAATTTTAAAGAGGGAGCATTATTAGCAAAGTGGGATTAAGAGTGGCAACATGTGTCCCATCAACCCTAGTTCCAACTTCTATGGTCCAATCCAATCTCTTCCACCTTTGTCACTCCATTAACGATATATACTCATATCCATAAATCATTGGCCAGAGTAATTTAGAATAAGAAAATGCATTAAAATATTTTTAGAGTGAATCAATGCCATGAAACTATGTTTACTTTCCATTTCAACATTCAATGTATAACAAAAATAAAACGGAACAACTAGTTCCAACTTTGATCCCATCAAGCATGACAAGATACTAATTATTCTATTCCATCTAATCTCATTTCAAGATAAAGTTATTCAAATACACCTAAACTCACATGTCAAAAAATTTGATTAAATGTCACGTACAAATAAAGCAGAACAGAAAACTATGAACCTATAGGAAAACTTAAAAGCTTCTAAAAAAAGTTAGGCAGCAAAGCAACGAGGCAATAAATAAATAAATCCCATCATCACTCGACATAGTAAGACCAAATTTAACCAATGTTTTGCCACTTGATTGGCCTCAATGTGAACCTTTCCACTTTCAAAAGTGTGTATGACACATCCAATTTTACACTAATTACATCAAATATTATTTATTATATATATACGGTGAATAATATTTTTTAAATAAAATATATATTGATGAACAATAATAATATTTTTATAAATAAAATTAATTTTTATTTTTTGAGTAATTAAATAAAGATGATTAATTAAATATAAAAAAATTAGTTAATAAAATGATAAAATTGGTTAATAAACATTTAGATATTAAAATTTAATAATAAAATAAAATTGCTTAATATAAAGTAAAAAGTTAGTTAATAAAGTAGATATTGAAGTTGATTAATAAATGATCTGGTGAATTAATCAAAATCTAAGATGGACGAAAGAGATGAGGATTCATCGAACAGAGGTTGATGGAGAGGAGGGGGTGTACATGCAAGGCACTCCAATGCTAAAGTAAGAAAGTGCACAAAGAGGTGCAAGAAATGTATTAGGGTTTTTAGAGTGAAAAGTTGATATCTGGCTCTCACAAGTGTAAGAGTTTATATAATATTACATTGGGGGTATAACCATTAGTTGCTATTTTTGGGCCAAGATATGTGGGCCCGGAAAATAGGCAACTGTCAAGACCTGGTCAAATCGAGCCTCCTTTCCCGAAACTAGTCGTTATGTCAACCAAGGAGGTGTTGGCAAGCAAAGGTGTCGAGGAATTGTTCCCGATCATCTGCTCGATTGTGGTCGAGTAGAAGTCTCGAGGCCTATCCATGGTAAGATCCTACGAACAGGTCGATCATGGCCGAATCCCTCGAGGATCCTCTACTGTACCTGCTCAGTATTAGGCCCATCAGTGGTAAGCGAGTATGTGGCCCAATAGCCATTGAGGCAGTCCAGAACAATTTCCCCTAAGTCGTTGTGTCTGGGCGCAGAGGTGATGACTTGAATTCGAGGGTCTATTCGAGGATCATTGTAGCGGGGAGAGGAACCGTCTTGCGGGGAGATGGACAGTTTTGTTGAAAGCCAAAAGTTGTTGAATTTGGAGAGTTCTCTATCCACGTGACCTCAAGTCATGCACATTAAATGATAGTAAGCCTAGGGACTAGGGTGTAATGATGAGACTCTTAGGTTCCCTAGGCGCGTGCGTATTCACATGCGTCGTGGAGGTCTATGAAAGAGGGGAAAGCCTCAGATTTGCACTTTTCTTTCGCTCCGATTTGTGCTCGACTTAGTCCAAACTTCCCCGACTTAATCGGTTCCCACTCGACAAGAGATTTCGCGTAACTCAGGGTGATTTCCGTTGTTTGCCGCTATAATCTGCTATTCAACTCAGTCTTTTCAAGTTTTTACTTCTTCTAACCGATGAATTTCTGATTTCTCTTATCAAATTTATTGTCAGGTCTAAGATTTTCAAGTTTTCCTAGAATTGCATGCGGTTAGGGTTCTAATTTTAGGGGATTTTACTGGTGGCAGGCGGTGGTTATGTCGCCTTCGAGTGTTGTGTGCTGCCGTGAGTTTTCTGCGAGCCTCCCTACTATTTGTGATCGAGGTGGTGAGTTGGGTTCTTTGGGATGATTGTGTCTGTGGGTGCAATTATTCTAGGTGGAACCCTGCCCGTAGTCGAGGACATCACTCGAGGGTTTAGGTCTCTTAATATAGTCGAGTGAGGGCTCTGGCCGGGGACCGGGACCTCGTTCCTATAAGCTCTTTCACTTGATTATTGGTGGAAGGGTGGATTTAACGATCATGTCGAGCTCACCTTTTTCCTCTACTTTTCAGGTATCATGGCGAGCCTTGACGGAGATTCACGAGGAGAGTCCGACAATTCGGTTCAGAGTTCCTCCGACTTCCCGGAGCATGTCAGGGACAATAAAGGTGATCGGGGAGGCCCCGAGACAACCCATGGATGTTGAGAGGGACCGTCGATGCCCATTGCTCAAGATGTGGAGGTCGACAAAAATGATCCCACGGTCTGGGTTGCCCCCGATACATGGGCGCGGGCATCATATTTTGTTGAGAACCCGTTTGAGGTGTTTACGAGGGTATATTCGAGCATAGAGGCCAGGGAGGCCGAGGACGCGGGGGAAGATGAGGAAGAGTGGCCAGTATATATCTCTGCCCCGGGGCATAATATTTGCTCCGAATATGATGCCTATCATATCCCCATGTTCGACATCTTGTTTAGGGAGATGGGATTCTGACTTTCTTTTATTGATATACGGCCATTTTTTGGCACTTGCGTTTGGCTCCCTCACAACTCCACCCTAATGATATCGCCTTCTTGCGGGCGTTTGAAATTATTTGTCAATACTTGAAGGTATGAGTCATCCTCTTTTTGTTTTTCTACTGCTTCCATCTCCAAAGGAGTGCGCACAAGACTGAGATGGGTACCCAGTGGGGATGGGTCTCCTTGAAACAACAAAATGGGAAGATGTTCAATGCCTATCTGGAGTCTGTCTATTTTTTCAAACGCAGATATATGCTCGTCCAGCCTGTGCCAGAACGAGCGTTCCTTAATGTGTTCAAGAATGTTTCTGTTTACGAGGAGGATGGATCCCCCAAGATGAACGAGGAGGGGGTAGGTGTACAGACTCATGGAGAAATTGCGTTTCCATTGGACGAGGAAGAATTTTGACCAAAACCCTGATTACTATGTGTGTAACAAGGAAGAGTTAGGCTCTGAGGATCTGGCCAGCTACGAATCGCTGTCGATATTTTTTGAGGGGCCTCCCAAAGTCCAACATATGGGCAAGGGGGAAAACCTCTCGTGGATGAAAATGGGGAATATGTCTATAAGTCCGGGTTGATAAACGTTAAGGAACTCCTTACGTGAAGGGATCTCAAGGTGTATTTGGGTAGAACCCTATATTTTTAACTTTAGTGCAATGCCTGTTTAGTCGCTATGTTCTAGCCTGCTCTTTTTCTTTTTTGCAGTTAAGATGAACCCTGTGCATGAGCGTATAGCTCATCAATCATTGGCGAGGTCGAAGAAAGCAAAGGGAGCGAGGTATTTCCCAACTAAAGTGAGGCCGGTCCCCTAAACTGGCTAAGGCACATCCACTATTGGTCCCACTTTTGGGGCCCTCTCACCTCAACAATTGTCTTCGAGGTTTAGGAGGCCCTGTTTGGATGACACAGTCGATCTGATAGGCGATAAGGAGAAATGGAAGTTTGATATGCCTCCATGTTGGCACAATGAGGCCTTCTTCGAGGGCTCTATCTTGAATCTCTCCTGAGCCGAATCGGTACTGCTCGAAGAAATGGACGGAGCAACCAAGAAGGCGGTGCTGGCCCAGGATGTTGGGGCATTGATTCGGGTCCTAGAGATGGTCGCCGCTCATTCCGAAATGGGTCAGTCCTTGGAGGTTGAGCTTAGGAAGCTTCTGGCCAAGGTGATGGAGGTTGAGAAGAATGGGGAGGCTTCCCGCTCGAAGTTATCGATTGAGCTGAAAAATTCCAACAAGGAACGAGATGTTGTTTTGTTGCGGGAGCATACCCTCATCGAACAGGTTGCTTCACTGAAGGATGAGTTGGCTCTGGAGGAGGATGAGCCCGACGATACTTCTGGTTTAAATACCTGGGCAAAGTTGGATGCTTGCATTTAGCTCACGTGTGACGATTCTCTGGCTATTTCCGAGGGGAGTTTTTATAATGCGATGGCCCAACTTCGGGCCATGATCCTTGATGTCGAGTTGATAATTGTCGGGATGGGGGTTTACCACTATGTTGCTTACGGAAAAATAGTTGTGCCCCCTTTTCTCGAGGATATGGGGGTTCAGAAGACACCCTAGGATAAGATCTCCCGTGAGGATCTAAGCCATCCCTGTGAATGACTTGATTGTTTTTGTAATTCTTACCTGCATGCCATGTATTTGATGTATTCTGCTTGTTCGGGTGTGACCTGTTTTATGTAATGATAATTATGGTCCCTCGAGGCCATTTATTATTCGTTTTGATTTGGGGTGGAGTCTCCCTTTATGTACCTTCGAGACAAATTTGGCCTTCGTGGTCATTTACCATTTTAAAAGTTTCGACCTTGGTGGTCGTTTTATTTACTTAGTATTTTTTCTTTTAATTTGTTGCGCGTGTATGTTCTTATGCCTAGCGTGGCAACATAGTGTTTTAGTTTGGGGAGTATGCTTGTTAGTATAGAGTTTCGCTAGTGTGGGGAGACTAGTCAAAACGGCCAGAGTAGATATCGGGCTTGGATCGAAACTCAAGTCCTAATAAAGGGCCTAAGGTTGGTGGCGTGAACGTTCCATCGCGAGCTGGGTGTTCTGCTAGTGAGTTATTGTAATGTCGGAGCTCGATTGAGTCCCCTGTGTGTTGACGAGGATCTTGCTCATTCTCATAACAGAGCTAGAACCAGTTTATAGTTTAAATTGATGTGCAGCGCTTGGATTCGGACGCGCACATAATGTTGAGGCTTCTGTGTTCGGGGGGAATACCAGGATACGTCAAATGCCAGGGCCTTAACTTAAGTATTGTTTCAGTTTCTCGGCATTCCATGATCGAGCAAGTTTTTCCCCTTGGAGGTTTTCTAAGTAGTAGCCCCCCGTTCCCGTTTTAGCGTAGACTCGATAGGGTCCTTCCCAGATGGCAGCGAATTTTCCTTTGTGGGAGTCCTTGAGGTTTCATTTTAAGACTAAGCTTTCGACGTCGAACTCGCGTTGTATTACCTTGGAGTCATATTGAAGGGTTATTCTATGTTTGAGTGACGCCTCTGTTAGGGCGGCTCATGTCCTAATTTCTTTGACTAGGTCGAGCTCTTCCCTTAGGGATTGGTCATTCATTTGTTTGTCAAGCGGGGACTCGGTCCTCCTCGAAGGTTCGACGACTTCCATGGGGATGACTATCTCAGTTCCGTATAATAGTCAGAAGGGAGTTCCCCGATCAAGGAATGAGGGGAAGTTTGATAGGCCTAGATCACGTTGTGTAGCTCTTCGACCCACTTTTTCTTGGTTTTGTCTAATCTTCACTAGATACAGTGTAGGATGACTCTGTTCGCGGCTTCGGTTGTCCGTTGGTTTATGGATGCTCGATAGAGGAGAAATGTTGCACGTTCCTCAAGTGGGCGACGAATTCTTGGAAGTTTTTATTTGTGAATAATGTCTCGTTTTTTGTGACAATGGCTAGTGGTATGTTGAATCGGGAAAGTATATTTCTCTTGTAGAAGCGAAGGATGTTCTGCGCGGTGATTTTGGCCAACATATCGGCTTCTATCCACTTGATGAAGTAGTCGACGCCCACTATCATACATTTGTTTTGATTAGCTCCCACAACGAATAGACCGAGGATATCAAGTCCTCACCAAGTGAAGGGACATGGGGATGAAAGGGATATGAGCTCGCTTTGAGGGGCCAGATGCATGTCTTCGTGACGCTGGCATTTAGCGTATCTTTTTACGTGCCCCTTGGCGTCAATTTTCATGGTTGGCCAGTAGTATCCTAATCTAAGCGCTTTTTTGGTAAGAGATTTACCCCTAATGTGTTGAGCATTAATCCCCTCATGAATCTCGCAGTATGTAAGGGACTCTGGATTCTTTGACATATTTGAGGAGTGGGATGAATAAACCCCTCCTGTATAGTTTACCCTCAACAATGACATGCGAGAACCCTACACCTAATGATGCTGGCTTCCTTTGGATCGGGCGGAAGGTCCCTATTAGTGAGTCATGTACAGGGGTCATTCAGCAACTTCCCTCATTGATGGAGAGAACGTCAATACTGGGGGACCCCTTCTCGATGCTTTGTTAATGGAGTATCTCTTGAGTTGCTGACTTGTTTCCCCCTTTTCTCTTCATGCTGGCCAGTTTGGAAAAATGTCTGCTATGGTGTTGTGTTCATAGGGAACGTGTTGCAAGTCGACAGAGGAAAACCTTTTCATCTTAGCTTGGACAAGGGTTTAGTATTCGGTCAGATGGTTGTTTTTGACTTAGTATTCTCCTCGCACCTGAGAATCCATAAGTTATGAGTTTGTGAAGATTTTTACTTCTTCCGCCTCCATATCCTCGGTCAGACACAAGCCTGTGAGGAAGGCTTCATACTCCTTTTGATTGTTAGATTTCGGGAACGAGATGGTGAGGGATACTTCCACAAGGATCCATTCCCTACTTTCCAATATTATGAAGGAAAATTGATATACAAAACGCAGCGGAAATTCAAATTTTCCCTTAGTGATCCTTACGAATGATCATGGTCAGTGATAGAATATGTCACCTCTTGTGGAGATTTCGATTTCTGATGTTGTGATCAAGAACATTGATTAAGAACAACGTCTCTACTTAGTCCACACGAACAGATCGCTCTCGTTCACAATGTTAGTTTATCACGAGCAAAACTTTGAGTGAGAGAGTGAGCGAAATTTCGGCTAGGGTTTCAGAACCAAATTTTCATCAAGTGAAATGCTTCAGCACAAGGGTTCTATTTATAGAACCACAAGTGTGTGCTGCAAGCTAAAAGCCCAATAAAGGCTGTAAGCTAAAATCCCAATAAAGCATATCAATATCATACCTTATGATGTATCGCATATCACTTAAGCGTGTGGTGTCTTACCACATTCCATATTCCACTTAGGTCCACCGTTCCTTACGGCGTTTCTCATTTACTCTATCTCTCATTAATCTTTTCTTATGTGTTTGACCCTGTAGGTTTCTGCGACGTTGGCAAGTATATTAAATCACATTTAACATAATAAACAATGAGCGGTATCTAGAAACACATCACTGCTACCCAAGTCACGAAAATGTCATGTGATCTGACAAAACCTTTCTGTGATAATACTTGCGTGTATAATTACCCTTTTTCTCTCATATCTATATTGAACACAAGGCATAGACCATGTCACCCTTGTCCAGTTCAATATTGGGCCCTTAGACATTTATCCTGTTAGACAGGATGGGAAAATTCCATCTAGGTCACTCATTTCCCTCAGCATGCTTTGTGAAGTAGCCATCAACTGTCTTTATTTTCATCTAGTTATGGATAACGTTTGAGCAGCAATAAAGCACTTAAATTCTACATCTAGGATCCATAGTGGTTTCAGGTCGAAGGGTGGTATACACCACTTATCACCATGAGAATAACTTATGACACTTTGCATAACATTCTATGTAGTATTCTCATAGCGGTTCAATCTAGTATAAATGTTACCCTATATTCATACCTATGTCAAGACTTGATAACTCTTTGTCCATGACCTATGAGATGTGACCATTGTAACACCCCAACTAAATACCCCGAATATATTAATTAAATTAATATCTAAATCATCTTTAATCAGAGTTAACACGGTAATACGGGATGTCACAATTAATAATTAAAATAAACTTGCTCAAGCAAGAGCTATGCTAATCGAGGATCATCATCCAACAATTCAAATCATCATGTCTTATACAATGGAAATACCAAAATCAATCAATTTAAATAAAACATCATAGTTCTCAAGGAATTCAAATCCAAACTATTAAACAATATCGATTCTCTTAACTAAGCTGCTCCAAGGTTACAATCTAATCGAGCATGACACCGACACACGGACTAAAAGATAAGCTCTAGAGCCATCCTCACCGACTCCTCACTGCTAACTCAATCTGAAATGGTAAAGTAAGTGAGACTTTCATGATTAAAGCACATTATAAGTCTTTCAATCAATAATATAATACAAGCATATTATTCCACCACTTAACACCATTCGTAATCCAACGCACAACCATAATCATACAATCCATCATGCTTAATCAATAAAGAAAAGAATTGCAACACCGAAAACATCCTAACATGTTACAATTCCATACAAACACAAATGCGACTCAATGCATGCGGATCGACTTCGTGACTAAGTCACCCAACACCGATCCATTATCAACCGGACATGACCATCGATTCGTCCATAACCACTGGACACTAATCCAAATTTAACCACCCATCCTCACTGTATCGGTTATTGGCAATCCAAGTCAAATTCCGCACAATGGGAATTAACTTCACCAAAACAATGCATATGCACGCACATCAATAGCATGCAACATTAATCAGTCTATGTAATACATCAATTCAACATGATATCTCAACCAATCATTCATACAATCAACATCAGCATAAACATGCAACCCAATTAACATGATACATCAACCAATCATGCATACATCTAACCTTAGCATAAACATGCTATTACACCTACACATTACCAGTGTCCTCATCACCAAGGTTCCTCTACTACACATACATCCTTATGTGTCTGTTAAAATTCATTTATTTCAAAATCCAACCCCTTTTCAAAATAATTTCAAGTTTTCTAAAATATTTTCATTTCATAAGGTAGAGCATAAAATTTATGAAATAACGTCCAAAACGGCGCTCAAAAAGGACTTACGGTTTGAAAGTTATGAATTTTTGAAGTTTTAAAAATTTTCAAAATGAATATGGAACCCTTCCTCCTCGGGAGTAACCGGCCCTGCATTTCAAAATCGCGCCTCGAAAATGTATGGGAACCCGTTCCTCCGTAGGAACCGTTCCTTAAAATATTTTCGTTTCGTAACGTGGAACCCGTTCCTCCCACACAGAACCGGTTCGGGTTCAAAATACCATTTTTATCATTGAAAGCGGAACCCGGTTCTCCATCGGGGAACCGTTCCCACGACCATCGACCAAAAATCTAGTTTTTGAAATTTTATTTTCCCAAAGTCATTTCTCATTCATTCCAAAACGTACTCCATGTATTCCAACACCATAAAATCACTCATTCATCATCAATAACACACAATATAACATGTTTTACTCACAAGAATGATCCTACATCATGCGATCCATTAATCTATACATTCGACAATCGACACCTATAGGGACACATTCATGGAACCCTATAAATTCACAAACACAATTCTCTAACATGCTATACCCTATATCATCAACATCAAAACCTATAATAAGCGATAATCGATCGAAATCACCCCTTACCTTGTGGGTTCTTCGAGATTCTGACACTTCTAGGTTTTCCTTCTTCTTTCTCCTCTTCTCACTTCTACGTAGTCTTGTTTTCTCCAAATGAATCTATTTTTCCTCTTTTCCTTATTTTATTCCTCTTTATTCCTTTTAATCATAAATAAAATAAATATTATTTATTTCCCATTCTCCAATTAATTCCATAATTAATCTCAATAATTCAATATATTAAATAAACTATGCTCTCAATTAATTTAATAATTAAAATCATAATTATTTAATTACCGAATTATTTTCGGGGTGTCACAACCATCAGTCTATCTTCATAATAATCTTAATGCTTTAACGTTATCCCACTTCACAATAAAGCTCGATTTTATGGATACTTTAAAAATAGTGTCTTTATGTTTAATGGAATCTCATGATTAATTAACATTTCATTAAATAGACTAACTATTCTAGGGACTTTATTATTTTGGAAAAGTAAACATAATAAAGAAATGCCTTTTATTATTAATAAATAATTCGATACAAGTACCAAAAGTATTGACCTCTAGGGCTTACACCAACAATCTCCCACTATCACTAGAGCGAATCAGGCATACCTCTAATACCCATAGATCTAGTATGACCATCATGCTTCCGCATTGTCAAGTGTTGGTACTCTGCATATATTCACATCTCCCCGATCGATTATCTCTCGAATGAGGTGATAACGCCTAAGTATATGTTTGGATCTTTGGTGAGATCTAGGCTCCTTAGCTTGTGTGATTGCACCATTGTTATCAAAATAGAGATCAATGGGATCCACAATGCTAGGGACTATGCTAAGTTCACTAATGAACTTCTTGATCCAAACAACTTTCTTTGCTGCATTTGAGGCAATAATATACTCGGCCTCGGTTGTAGAATCAGCAACAGCATCTTGCTTTGAACTCTTCCAGCTTACAACGCCACCATTTAAGCCAAACATGTAACCAGATTGCGATCTAAAGTCATCCTTATCGGTCTGGAAGCTAACATCAGTGTATCCAACTACAACAAGCTCTTCCTGACCTCCATATATCAAGAATGAGTCCTTAGTCCTTCTCAATTACTTAAGGATATTCTTGACAGCCACCCAGTGAGCATCACCAGGATCAGATTGGTACCTACTCATTGCACTTAAAGCATATGAGACATTTGGTCGAGTACATAACATGGCATACATGATAGATCCAATTGCATATGCATATGGAATCTTATTCATGCGATCCCTTTCTTCCATCGTTTAAGGGGATTGTGTTTTTGATAGACACAATCCATGTTGTATATGAATAAATCCCTTCTTAGAATCATGCATATTAAAGTGTCTCATCACTTTATCTATGTATGTGCTCTGACTTAGGCCAAGCAGTTTTTGTGATCTATATCTATAGATCCTGATTCCTAATATATAGGCTGCTTCACCAAGGTCCTTCATGGAAAAGCATTTCCCTAGCCAAGTTTTTACTTGTTGCAAGGTAGGGACATCGTTTCCAATGAGTAATATGTCATCTACATATAATACAAGGAAGACGATCATGCTTCCACTAACCTTCTTGTAGACACAAGGCTCATCTTCATTCTTGATGAATCCATATTGTTTTACTGTTTCATCAAAACAAAGATTCCAACTTCTGGAAGCTTGCTACAATCCATATATTGATCGCTATAACTTACATATCTTTTTAGATTCTTCTGGTATGTCAAATCCTTCAGGTTGTGTCATGTACACTTCCTCTTGAAGGTTCCCATTTAGGAAAGCAATTTTGACATCCATCTGCCATGTTTCATAATCATTATATGCAACGATTGCAAGTAAAATCCGAACAGATTTAAGCATTGCAACTAGAGAAAAAGTTTCATCATAGTCAACCCCATGAATTTTTCTATAACCTTTTGCAACCAGTATTGCCTTATAGGTATGTACCTTACCATCCATGTCAGTCTTCTTTTTAAATACCCACTTTGCAACCAGTATTGCCTTATAGGTATGTACATGGAACCCATTTCAGATTTCATGGCTTCTAGCCACTTCTCAGACTTTGGACCAGTAATGGCCTCTTGGTAGGTCACAGGCTCATCTTGATCCATGAGCAATACATCTCCTTGACCATTTATGAGATATCCATCAAGTTGGTGACGTATCCTGTTTGACCTACGTTGGTCTTGTTCTACTGGAGCAGGTTATTCTTCCACAACTACTTGTGTTTCCTTCTCCAATTCCTCCATAGGTGTATCAATGCTTTGTGGTTCTTGAATTTCATCAAACTCTACTTTCCTCCCACTGATTCCTTTGGAAATAAAATCCTTTTCCAAGAAAACTCTAGTTCGAGCGACAAACACTTTGCCCTCAGAAGGATTGTAGAAGTAATATCCTCTTGTTTCTTTAGGATAACCCACAAATAAGCATTTGTCAGATTTGGGCTCAAGCTTAGTTGAGATTTATCGTTTTACATAGACTTTGCAACCCCAAATCTTCATGTAAGACATATGGGGTTTCTTACCACTCCATATCTCATATGGTGTCTTTTCAACCTTTTTGGTAGGAACACGGTTAAGTGTGTAAGCTGCTGTCAATAGAGCATTTCCCCAAAAGGAGTTTGGAAGATCAGTGTGACTCATCATGGATCAGACCATGTCAAACAAGGTTCGATTTCTTCTCTCAGATACATCATTCCTTTGTGGTGTTCCAGAAGGAGTGAGTTGGCTGATATGTTCAGTGGTTCACCTACATCAGTATGTATGAGGGCCAAAAGATCATTATCCCTTTCATATTTTCCTGTGAATGAGGACTTTGTCATCCTTGCAATTAAACAAGACCTGCATGTTGTAACACGGTGAACTGACTTTGTAGGATTTTGTATCGCAAATGTGCGGATAGCAAGAGTCGCCACCGACTTTTCTTTTATCCAATTAAGGGAAGGTAAAAAGTACAGAAAAAGACCTTCATTAGATTCTGAGTAAGGGAGAAGGTTATGAAAAGGGAAGGTATTAGCACCCCTTTCCATCCGTAGTTATCTACGGGCTCTTAGTTGCTCTTAGATCACTTAAAATTGTGCTTTCTGTGTGTTTGACAAAAATGTTTTGAAAAGGCATTTCGCTTTGACTTTGTAATGATTCATGTAGGAATGTATACAAAGTGTTCGGAAATGTTTAGTTTTCGAAAAGAGTTTGAACTTTGACAAAAGTGTGAGGTGTGAAAAGTATTTTGTTTTGAGCAAGCAACTAAAAGTCTTATTACCTACTCAGAATTGGTCGTTTTCGTGTTATTTTACGTTCCTTTAGAATAGTGTTATCCATACCATTAGTTGGTAGGTAACTCTATTCGTTGGATGTAAACGGGACATTCGAAGGGACATCGGATGGTCATAGAAAGCAACTTGTAGGAAGTATCCTAGCACATTCGAAGGGACTATCATCATTTTTCGTAGGCGACAATCGAGGGTCAAGATCATGTATTCGTAGGCGACATCGTGGGTCTTATGAACTTTGTATCAAAGGGACTATGATGATTTGTTTTGAAGGCAATGGTGCTAGAATACCTCTATGTTCGAGGGACATGACCATGTGAATTCGTAAAGGCAACGAGAGAGAATTACCTTAAGGGGTGCATGTGTGAGAAGAGTGTGTTGATTCAGATTCATGTTATCTTGAAATTTAGAGTGAGCTATGTTCAATTTTAGTCTTGCCATACACGCCTAATTACTAACAGTTTATAAGGTGCGAAAATTAAAATGCGGGAATATAAAGTGCGGAAAGATAAATCCTACGCTATTACATGGCTTTGGGGCAGATACATAATTTAGAATGCGGAAAATAAAAGCCCTAATTAAACTATTACATCCCATAAGCAATTACATTATTGGAAAAAAGAAAACGATAAAAAGAAATCGTCCGAAACGAGATAACCTGTGAAAAGATGAGAAATCGGAAAATACGAGGAAATCGAATAAGAGAAAAATGTTAGCAAAAAATAATAATTTTTAAATGAGAAAAATATTTCATGCTGGAAATAACATTAATATGCTAAAATAATTTTTTGGGATTTTTTGGAGTTAATTTAATAATTAAAAACTAATTAAAAGTGATTTAAATGATAAATTAGCAAATAAATTAAATATGCATGCAAAATAATATTTTTTAATTTTATAAATTAAATAAACATTTTCTGGAAATAATGCAAAAAGGAAAATATTTTTTTGGTATTTTTTAATGCATGATAAAAAAATTGTGAAATTAATTAAAATGAATGAAAAATATTAAGAAAAAAAGGAAAAAATATGAAAATAGTTGAAAATATGAATGAAAATCAAACTTGTAAAAAGGATGGTCCTGGCATGGTTCGAACTCGTGACCAGGAGGAGAATCTTTCCAATCCAATGCCTTAACCACTAGGCCATGTGACACTTGGTGTTTGGAGAATAGAAATCAATTGAATTGGAATGTCAACGCGTCCTGGGAGTGTTTGAAACACAGTCAGCGTGCGTGGACCCCAGTCAGCATGAACGAACGAATCAGACAAAGCCATAGCGCCACGCAAGCTTCCCATCGGCTTCGCCTCGAGGCTTGAGCTAGGGTCTTGGCCATCTTTCGGCTAGGGAAAACTTCAACCCGCAAAATAATGGAAATCAAAGCGTAAGAAAACCCTATTCCCCCTAATTCGACCCTTCTGAGTCCAATGGTGCTATTGGTTTTGACTGAAAACGGCTGTATCATGAGTTTCGAAGAAGAGAACAAAACTGCCCTAACAATGGCAATCTATGATTCTGGCATTAAACCACACATGTGATACGTCAAACATGTTCTAATTAGTACCCTGAACTCAACCAAACAAGCAAAAACTGTTAAAGATGCATGGATTATGAAAATCAAAATTGACAAAAAATATCAAACCGGTGCTTTGATTTCTTGAGTTCTGGGCAACTTGGGCTTGATGTGAGGATATGGATCGATCCCTGGGAACCTCTGGGAGATGTTTGGATGGTTGGCTTGTCTTAAAACCTGCTGCAAATCAAAACTCGATTTTTGAGAATCCTTGAAAATTTTGGCAAAGTTTTGTTGTAGGGCTGGGTTTCGTCGGCTTTGTAAACTGGCTATTTATAGAGTGAATTAGAGAGAAAAACAAGGAAAAAAGATTTGGTTTTGAATGCATTGAATGATTTTCAAATAAAATCAAATTTTTGAAAGAAATTTGATTTTCTCTTAAATGGATGATCAAGCACAAAATTGGTATGTATGATGGGCTTCCTTGGACCTCAAGTTTGATATAAAATCACTCATCTTGAAAAAATATCTTATTTTCATATTTTATATAATTTAATTTTGAATTAAATGGTTTAAAATTCAAAAATAAATTAATAAGATAGAAAATTGCCATGTCCAAGCTTTTATGAGTCACAAATAATGTCATGAACAAGTTTGGATCAAAAGATTATAGGCCCATTTGGAAAATTTTGCATTTTGACCAACATCTCCTTTTGTGCAATTGTCCAAAATTGCCCAACTTCTGAATAGTGTATCTTGCTCAATTTTCCACATTTTTGAGTTTTCTTGAACTTTTTGGAAAGCTCTAAGAGTCCTCTAACCAACCTATTTTGTTTCATCTCAATTGGAGTTTCCATGCTCAATATATCTTCAAAACAAAAAGTTGACTTTTTGTTGACTTTGAAAAGGACCTGTAATTTTTTGAACATTCTTGTGAGACATGAAGTTGTAGAGAATTGAATTTCCATCAAAACAAGAGGTGGTGGAAAAATTTCTGAGAAAGTATGAAGAAGTTATGCTCAGTCAAAGTTTGGTTGACTTTTCACTAAGAAACCCTAATTTAGAAAGTTTGACTTTTTGAGCAAATCTTGAGTTTTCTTGATGAATCATGATCAACCCTTGATCAAATGATGAATGTAACTTCAAAATGAGGATGTTGACCAAAAATTATGAAGTTTGACTGTATGTTGACCAAAGTTGACTTTTTGTCCAAGACAACTGATTTTCAACCATCTGAGCAATTGTTTGAGGAAATTTGACTTGTGAGGCTTGAAACTTGACATGGAGAATCTTTGAAGCATATGAGGAGGTATGAAGACCATTGGAGATGTTGGAAGTCCATCTTGATCTGAGAAATACCAAACCCTAGTTTGGGTTGATTGTCTAGGAGAGGGTTTGTCTGATCAACCCTTGAAGAATCCTTGAGTATGGATGTATGAAATGTCTTGAGATGGTGGAGGGAAAATTTTGGGGTATGACACATGTCTCATATGATTCATAATCAACAGAGTCCAAAAGTCCATCTTTATGGAGTTTGGAAATGCGCTTCTCATATATATGGCCTAAGCGACAATGCCAAAGGTAACTTGGATTTAACTCATTAGCTTTAATCCTTTTGGTATTAATGTTATAAATTGGCATTTCAAGATCAAGGACATACAGTCCATTGTTCATTTGTGCATAAGCATAGAATATATCATTCAAATAAATAGAACAACAATTATTCTTTATTATGAATGAAAAACCAAAGTTGTCCAAACAAGAAATGGAAATAATATTGCTGCTAATTTCAGGTACATAATAACAGTTCTCTAGCTAAATTATTAAACCACTAGGTAAAGTTAATACATAAGTTCCAACAGCTCCAACAGCTAAAGCAGCAACCTTTGCTCCATTGCCAACTCATAGATCAACTTCACCTTTTACCAATCCTCTACTTCTTTTTAGCCCCTGCACAATAGTACAAATGGGAGAACCGCATCTAGTATCTAATACCCATGATGTAGAATTAGATAAATTAATTTCAATAACAAAAATACGTGAGTTTAGAGTCTCTACTCCATTTTCTTCCAGGAACTTTGGGCAGTTTCTCTTCTAATGTCCGATCTTACCGCAATAGAAGCAACTGCCCTATTTTGTTATTCCTCCATTACGCTTCAAAGCAAGAGCGGTAGGTTTAGGTTTAGAAACTTCCTTGCTTTTCCTTTTACCAACCTGCTTGGTGGGCCTTTTGTTTAGCTTCTTTCCATTATTAACCATCAAAATGAGTTTCCCTTTTGACTTCATATTATGCTCAGTAGTTCCCAACGTACTTAGCAGTTCTTGAAGACTTTTGTCCAATTCATTCATATTAAAATTCAGGAAAAATTGACTAAATCTATCTGGAAACGATTGCAAGATCAAATCAGTCACAAGTTCCTTTCCAAGTGGAAACCCTAGTCTTTCAAGGTTCTCCACATCCCAATCATCTTAAGTACATGAGGACCTACAGGGGTTCTCTCGGCTAACTTGCTATTAAAAAGGGCCTTTGAAACCTGAAACCTTTCATTCCTTGCCTGCTCTTGATAGAGCATCTTCAGATGTCCGATCATATCGAACGCTGCCATGTTCTCATGTTGCTTTTGCAACTCTGAGTTCATGGTGGCAAGCATAAGAAAAGCAGTTTCATTGGCATCATCGACATGCTTCTTATAAGCATCTTGTAATATGATGGGAGAACTGACTTTGGTTTGTTTTGCGTTTGATCGCAAATGTTGCGTATAGCAAGAGTCGCCACCGACTTTTCTTTTATCTAATTAAGGGAAGGTGAAAAGAACAGGAAAAGGCCTTCGTTAGATTCTGAGTAAGGGAGAAGGTTATGAAAACGGAAGGTATTAGCACCCTTTTCATCCGTAGTCATCTACGGGATCTTAATTGCTTTAGCATATTTTTAAATCTGCTTTCCGTGTGTGTGTTTGAAAATGTTTTGAAAAAGGCATTTCGCTTTGACTTCATAATGATTCACGCTGGAATGTATACGAAGTGTTCGGAAATGTTTTATTTTGGAAAAGTGTTTTAACTTTGTAAAAGTGTGAGGTGTGAAAAGATGTTTTGATAGAGCAAGCAATTAAGAGATTATTACCTACTCAGAACGGTCGTTTCCGTGTTATTTTACTTTCTTTTAGAATAGTGTTATCCATACCATTTAGTTGGTAGGTAACCCTATTCGTTGGATGTAAAGGGACATTCGAAGGGACATTCGTATGGTCATAGAAGGCAACTTGTAGGAGTATCCTAGCACATTCGTAGGGACGATCATCACTTTTCGTAGTCAACAATCGAGGGACGAGATCATGTATTCGTAGGCAACATCGAGGGACTATGATCTTTTTATTGAAGGGACTATGATGATATGTTTCGTAGGAAACTTGTGCTAAGATACCTCTACGTTCGAGGAACTTGACAATTTGTAAGGCAACAAGAGAGAATATCCTAGGGGGTGCATGTGTGAAGAGAGTGTGTTAAATTCGGATAATTTATCTTGCAATTAGAATTAGATACGTTGATTTTATCTTGCCATACACACCTAATTACTAACAATTTGTAGAGTGCAGAAAGTAAATTGCGGAAAGTAAATGTGTGGAAAGTAAATCCTACGCTATTAAATGGCTTTGGGGCAGTTACATAATATAGGAGTGCGGAAAGTAAAACCTAATTAAAACTATTACATCCCATGAGCAGTTACATAATATTGAAAAAAATGCGAGAAAATAAATAACGGAATAGAAAACTAATCCTAATATTTTTTTGGATTTTTGAAATGTGAGAAATAATCCTAAGTCTAATTGATTTTAATTAATTTTAGGGAAAATATTAGTTAATAATAATCCTAAATTAATTAATTAAAAATAAGAGAAAAAATTAGTGAAAAGTTAACTAATTAATCCTAATTATTTAACCTAATTACTAATTAAATTGATTAATTATTAAATAGGCAAAATAATAAAAATATGGAAAATAATAAAAAAGATGCAGAAGTGCTTCTGGAAGAAGCCATCCCAGAAGCTGGAGCTTCTAGGCAATTTCTTGCTGGAGGCACCCAGAAGTTGGAACTTCTGGAGTTTCTGCGCTGGAGGCACCCAGAAGTAGGCACTTCTGGGGCTTTTTTGGCTTGGAGGTGCCCAGAAATTGGAATTTCTGGGGCTTTCTGCTGGAGATGGATCCAGAAGTAGGCACTTCTGGGCGTGGCGTCTTGTGATGGGATCCAGAAGCTGGAGCTTCTAGACGTATCTTCCTCTGAGGGGACTAGAAGTAGGCACTTCTGGTGACTGTAGCTTCTAGAACCTGAAATACAAAAAATGTTAAGAATTCTAGGAAAAGACAGGGTTCGAGCCCGTGTCTTCTTGGCTGAACGCGCGCTGCTTTTGCCATCTAAGCCAGCATGTTCTGGTGTTTAACATATGAAATAGAAAGAATACAAAGGAAATTGGTTTCTGGGAATCAATCAATCAGAAAACACGCGCAAGAGGTCTTCTTCCTCATTTGAATTTTCAGACCTATAGCCACGATTTTTTACACACAGAACGCTTCTGTAGCTAAATCCCTGCAAGTTTCCAAAATTCAACACAAGCAATATAAATTTAAAGTAAGATCATGGTTCGATCCGGTTTGACCTCCTGAACATGAATACGTCCCTAGTTTTGGCCAATTTATCCTAAATCAGAAAACCCTAATCCAAGGTTTTAAACCCTAGCCATGGTGAATCCTACGTTTTGTACCTAAGCTTCAATTAAACTATGCAGACAAGATCGAAACTTCATCACAAGCACAAAAACATGGTTAAATTCAATTGATTATGCACAAAAGTATGAAAACGATTTTGATTTCAAAGCCAACAAACCGTGATCGTGTTCTGGTGATTCTGGATGTTTTGCTTACTTGTGAATATCTGGATCGACTCAGGGGACTTCCAGCAATCGATTGCAAGGCTTGGAACGGATTAAATTGAAGCAAAACTATGGTTGCTAGTAGCTTGCAAGTCACCATTTTTTGAAGCTTTGTTAGGGTTCTTTTAGGTCAGAATTTCGTCCTCTTGTCATGTGGGGTCATTGTATATTTATATTGTAATGAATTAGATCAAGAATTGTAAGAAAATACCATGCCAATCAATGAAAAATATTTGATTTGGAATCAAACCAAATATTTTCCTTTTGAGCCAATTTCAATCAAATCAAATTGCCAATCTTAATTATTTCGAAATAATCTGATTAAATGGCTTGCTTGGACCTCAAGGATGAGAAAAAAATCCATCTTGCACTTAATTTTTGATTTTATATCTTTTATTTTAATTAAATTGGTTTTAAATGATTAAAAATCCAAAATAAATAAAAAATAAAAGATAAAAACGTGGCCTTGGGCTTGGAGGTTCCAAATCAGATAAGGAACATGTTTGAATTAAGAAAAGTTAGGCCCATTTGGAAAATTTTTGATTTTCTCAAGTATTTCTCTTTGTGCACCTCCTCAAAAATGCTCAACTTGCACAATGTCTATCTTGCTCAATTTTTAACATTTTTGGGTGTTCTTAGACTTTTTGGAAAGCTCAAGATGTATTCTAAACATCCCTTTTGGTTTCATCTTCATTGAAGTTTCCATGCTCATGAACACTTATTTTCAAAAAGATGACTTTTTGTTGACTTTTAAAAAGACCTGTAATATTTTGATCCATAACTTCCAAATGAAGCATTTTTTGCCTAAGCTTGTGAGACATGAAGTTGTAGAGAATTGAATTCTATTCAAAATGAGCTATGGTGGAAAAATTTCATATAAAGTACGTGAAAGTTATGCTTGGTCAAAGTTCTGTTGACTTTTGTCTGAGAAAGCCTAATTTAGAAACTTCGACTTTTGATCAAATCTTGACTTTTCTTGAGGAATCATGATTAACCCTTGATCAAATGATGAATGTTACTTCAAAATATTGATTTTGACCAAAAATTATGAAGTTTGACTGTATGTTGACCACAGTTGACTTTTTGTCCAATTCAACTGATTTTCATCCTTCCGAGCAATTGTCTAAGCAAACTTGACTTGTAAGGCTTGAGTTTTGACATGGAGATTCTTTGAAGCATATTATGAGGCATGATGACCACTTGAAATATTGGAGGCCCACCATGACTTGAGAATGGCCAAACCCTAGTTTGGGTTGATTGCTTAGGAGAGGGTTTATCTGGTCAACCCTTGTGAAATCCTTGTGAAATGTCTTGAGAAGTGGGAGGGAAAATTTTGGGGTATAACACATCTCTTTCAGCCTTAGGTGAAGAACTAGGAGGTTCCTTGGGAGCAGGTGTCTTTAAGACATACATCCTTTTGTCATGCTTGAGGACTATCCTCAAATTTCGGTTCCAATCTAGAAAATTTGTCTCAGACAATTTTTCTTTATCAAGGATCGATCGCAAAATGTTGTTAGATGTATTTTGAGTCATGGTAATCTACATGAAAGATATGAAAATATTAGTATCATTAAAATAACATATTCAATTCGGCCTTTAATTAAATATGCTCCCACTATTTTACTCAAACCAAATGACCCTCACCATTTGATTCGGAATATCCCGTTGGAAGATTTTATAGTGGGTTAAGATCCATATTTCACTTCATTTTAAGTCAGCGTTAGGATGATTACACAAAACTCAGTTATTTAGGTAGGAACTCCTTCCAATTGTATCCAATACAATTCTCGAATATCTCATTTGGGTGAATAACTCGTTATTCTAATCCATCATATGGATCATTTCCAACTCACGCTTCTAAACGCATATAATCTCATTATAGTTGTTTAGTTAAGTTTGACCCAGAGTTTTAGAAATTGGATATTACACTTATCCCATCGCACCTTACCAATATGGAACATGCACCTCGCATTAGGCGAAACCTACATTGTTCGATACTAGTCTTGATGAGTGCTAAAACTTGGAAAGCATAAAATTAATATTTACTTTGAGGGAATTTGTTATTAGTTTGATCTCACCGGCTTAACATGCAAATCGTCTCTCACATACATCAATATACAAACACATGCATCATCATACATATAAAAAGATACAGTTATGACCCCTAGCGCAATTGTTCTCTCAAGCCAATGAGAGAACCTAAGCTAACCCTAATAACGATCTAAGCTTCTCCATGCAAGATCTCAAAGGGTGTCCTCCTTTGATATTATAATCTTCTTTTTCTTCATAACATAGCATTACATTACAAAAAGAATACTCGTTTTACATACGAGGGAGTGAGATGATAAGAGAAGTTACATCAAGAGAATTAGAGAAAGGCACGACACGCAGGTCGTATTTTTAAAATTCCCAAAAGCAAAATAAAGAATTCTAAGGCCATAACAGATTACCACAAGAAAACAATAATAAAACACCTTTTATTATTATTACTTTAAAATTCTGTTAATTAATAAAATCAAATTAAATTTTGGTGATTGGTCACACTATGCAGAATCAGTCAGGGGTTCCGCTGCCCGGTCAGGGGTTAAGGGGGAAGCGCCTACCTACGAGGTTGTTAGGGGAAGCACCCCGACGAAAATTTTAATGAGCAACTCATTTAAATTGACGTCATTTTCGCATAACTCTTGTGCTGTTACAACCCTACCCATATAACTCCCCGACAGCATAACCCTTGTGCCGTCATGAACCCTAATGCAAATAATTTCATGCCGTCAAACACAACTCGATTGAAAATTCAGTATGATCGATCAACATGCCATTGCTTCACCATACTAACATCGGATTCCGAAGCGAATGAACGGTGATCTCTCAAAAGAATAAAAATCATCATGTGATTCAATAGAAGAAATGGAAACAGTATATCCAATATACCATCTTTGCATCAGAACTATTTATATTATATATAAAGTGGATCGATCATATTAGTGTAACTCATGGATGATCGAAGTATCGCTGCTTCACCATACTAGTGTTGGATTCTGAAGCATAGTCAACATTGATTCATCCAAATCGAACACACAATGATGCCAAATTTTAATTTAATCGATTATTGTTAAATTCATTCTGAGTTTTAATCATGTAAAAACAGAACGTATATAAATTAAATATATATCAGATCCATGGTTTCGTAAGTGGCTCTGATACCACTGAAGGAAAATCGATATACAAAACATAGTGGAAATTCAAATTTTCCATTAGCGATCCTTACGAATGATCATCGTCAGTGATAGAATATGTTACCTCTTGTGGCGATTTCGATTCCTGATGTTGTGATCACGAACATTGATGAAGAACAATGTCTTTACTCAGTCCACACGAACAGATCGCTCCCGGTCACAGTGTTAGCTGATCACGAACTGAAGCTTTGAGTGAGAGAGTGAGCAAAATTTCGGCTAGAGTTTCAGAACCAAATTTTCATCAAGTGAAATGCTTCAGCATAATGCTCCTATTTATAGAACAATAAGTGTGGTTTGTAAGCTAAAAGCCCAATAAAGGCTGTAAGCTAAAAGCCCAATAAGGCACACGAATGTCATACCTTATGATGTATCGCATATCACTTAAGCGTGTGGTATCTTACCACATTCCTTATTCCACTTAGGTCCACCGTTCTTTACGGTGTTCTTCATTTACTCTATCTCTCATTAATTTGTCCTTATGTGTGTGACCATGTAGGTATCCGCGATGTTGGCAATTTTATTAAATCACATTTAACATAATAAATACTGAGCGGTATCTAGCAACATATCACTTCTACCCAAGTCACGAAAATATCATGTGATATGACAAAATCTTTCCGTGATAATACTTGCGTGTATAATTACCCCTTTTCCCTCATGTCTATATTGAACACGAGGCATAGATCGTGTCACCCTTGTCCAGTTCAATATTGTGCCCTTAGCCATTTATCCTGTTATGCAGGATGGTCAAATTCCATCTAGGTCACTCATGTCCCTCAGCATGCTTTGTGAAGTACCCATCAACTGTCTTTATTGTCATCCAGTTATGAATAACGTTTGAGCAACAATAAAGCACTTAACTCTGCATCTAGGGTCCATAGTGGTTTCAGGTCAAAGGGTGGTATACACCACTTATCACCATGAGAATAACTTATGACACTTTGCATAGCATTCTATGTACTATTCTTATAGCGGGTAAATCCAGTATAAATATTAATCTAATATTCATACCTATGTTAAGACTTGATAACTCCTTATCCATGATCTATGAGATGTGACCATCAGTCTATCTTCATAATAATCTTAATGCTTTAATGTTATCCCACTTCACAGTAAAGCTCGATTATGGATACTTTAAGAATAATGTCTTTATGTTTAATGAGATCTCATGATTAAGTCACACTTAACATTTCATTAAACAGACTAACTATTCTAGGGACTTTATTATTTTTAAAAAGCAAACATAATAAAGAAATGCCTTTTATTATTAATAAATAATTCTATAAAGTACCAAAATTATTGGCCTCTAGGGCTTACACCAACATATTATACATGTCCCGCTCCCTGGCAAGATAGAGGCCCCGCCAATGAATATTTTTCACTTGTGTTCCTCGTCGGGGGATGCGGGGAAGGTCATTTCTGCCACAAAGTCGTCTAGTACTTGGGCCTTTAGGGCTTTCCTACTTTCATATCTAATTTCGAACTCAGAGAGCTCCAAGGACCATTTAAGCATTCTGCCGACCAGATTTGGTCGTCCCAATAATTGTTTAACGGATTGGTCCGTTTGAACTACTATGGTATGCGCTAGAAAGTAATGTCGTAGTCTTCTCGTTGAGTTGATGAGTGTTAGGGCCATTTCCTAGATTTGTTGGTTGTAACGCCCCAATTCTACCCAAAGTTTTATATGCAAAAAACAGAGTAATTTTAAAATTTCATAAATTAAATACTGAGGCGTTACACCATAAAAAAAAGCTCACTTTAAAACAGTTTACTTTAAAGTATAAATTTCGGATACATAGCATCGCAGGAAAACATAAATTGATTCATAGAAATCAAAACATCTCCTTTATTAAACTTCCTCATCAAAATCATGTTTTTATGAATTATGGTTATTATTCATAAAAGGAATAATAATAAAACAACAACAACAAGACGACATAAATATTTCCCCCCGAGTGCTACGTATCAGAGCGACACCGACACGACTAACAGCAGCTATAAACTCCATCTTCCTAACCTGCACGTTACTAATATATAGGTAACGGCGAAACAAGTAAAGGGTGAGATACTCCAAAACATATAATTAAAGGCATGATAATATATATATATAGGTGTAATTCCAACACATAATCAAAACTCACTTACTTTACTCGTCATCCTAATGTGTATAATCTACACCTTATCACCATAGCCTCATCGGCATAAAACGTCGCAACAACACATAACCCTCCGTCACCACGAAATCGTCACAAACTAATACATCACTAATTAACACGGTAGTCTTAAAGAACAACATCAACCAACAACATTAAATAATGCTAGTAATATAAGCAACATAACAAATCATCACAAATTGGCTAAAGCCCATCTTCGCTTTTGGCATAAAGCCCATCTTCACAACATCATCACAAACATCATCACATCATATATCATTGCAATTCAATATCATCCATCAATCAACAAAAACCCAACGCCAAATAACTCAAACATAAACATAACCGACTCCATGAGACACAACTATGTTATGCATGTGGTACCCATCGCTTTGTCCGTAATTAGGGACACTTGGCATAAAGCCGATCTTCGCTCGGCATAAAAGCCATCATCGCTTGGCATAAAAGCCTCTTCGCTTTGGCATAAAAGCCCTCTTCGATTATGAAATATATGTGACTCGACAATAAAACAACACAACACAAAAACAACATCTTCGCTCATTCAAATTGGCATAACGCCCACATCGCCATAATTTATCCAAAACAAGACAAATATATCATCGCATCATAATTGCATTATGCAAACATCACTAATAAATTCACCAAAAGTCATGCATTCACAAATCGGGAGCATATATTAACAACATCAATTTAATCGTAACATCAACACGTACAAAACATATACCATCGCATTGCATATCAACAAGTATTCATTAATAAATACACCGTCGCAAATCTTACATTTATTCACACCGCATCATTATTAATTAATTCACTAAATTCCGAAAATGGGAAAATAGTCAAACACCTATAATCGTCACGAAAGCCATTCCTAACAACTGGTATTAATCATAATCGTCGACGTCGAAATCGGATTGTCCATACGTGCCTTAAGTCCACTAAAACACAATCCGGTTCAATTTACCGTAAATTGGCCTATTTTGGGTCGCCTCGTAAAAACTCGTAATTTTTAAAAACTAACCTCACCACTACGTTCTACACATCAAACATAGCTAGCACGTCAATTTTCGTTGAATTCGGAGCAACTTGCTCCGCCGTCGAATTTACCAAAATCAAAAAATCGGAACATAATCGGGTTCTAAATTTAATCGGCTATCTTATCCCCTAATTATATTTTATAGTTACCAAGGGTTGCTAGTTGGAATTGGCATATCAAAGAAAACCAGTAGCCATTTACCAAAATTATGCAGGTAGAATTTCATTTCACGTAAATGAATGCATGTTACAAGAAACACATGCAATTTCTATTTTGCTGCTTTCTCCTTCACCAATTGTGGACGACGTCCTCACCTTCTCACTCATTTGGAGGCGGCTGCCTCATGGTCCTAGCCCCATCCATTCGTTCATTTTACAACTCCCTGCGTTTTTGAATGTAATATACAGTTTTTTTTCTTAATTTTTCATATTAGTTTTACTGTATGTCATTCTTCTTTTGTTTTTCACATTATGTTACTTATATTTTTTCTTTCTTATTTCCATTGCATAATAAAACATAATACTAACAACAACACCCATATTCTCTACTCCAAATTCAACTCCTCTAAACATTTCAACAATCACTCACCAAAACCTTATAACCCATCTCTCAATTTTTCCCAAATTCAAAATATAACTATCAAAACCTAATCATATGAGATAGAGAAATCAAACCCGTTACCATGGAAGCTTTGATTGATCTTGATGATTCTACAAACCCAACTTCAAGCTCTAGCTCTCTTGCTCTTCTTCTTCTCCATTCCAAAACCCTTTCTTTCTCTCCCAAGTTTCTATTCTTGGTGTGTTTGGAAAAATGAAAAGAAAAACAAAGGAAATGGTTTTTATAAGTTTTTTCCTACTAGTAAGCCAAGTTTCCATGTTTGGTTTTGTGTTTTGCAATGGAAGGAAAACAAGGAGAAGTGTTTGGATGGGAGAAAATGAGGAAAGTTGTTTTATGATAACCTTACTAGAAAACTAATGTGTAAACCCAAATCCTTCCCAATTAATCCTCACACTCCTAATTTATTAATATAATTAATTCAATCAATTAAAATAATTCCGGGAAATTAAATATCGGATCCAAATAATATTTTACCGAACCGAACGAAATAAAACCCGGACCGAACGCCACGTCGCCAGATAAATTAATAGGTATATTAGTTAATATAATTATTTTCGTCGCCAAAATAATCTTCAAACGGTAATTCAGCATATTAATATAATATAATATTAAATAAAAACGGGCGTTACAACTCTCCCCCACTTATAAACTTTTCGTCCTCGAAATTTCGACCAAAACGAACAATACGAGACATGCCTACGCAATCGTCTACTCAATCCTCGCGTTAATTAAACAACATATAGAATACACCAAACACAAGGGTATCTCCCTAACCACAACGTCTAGACAAGAACAATCATGCCGAGATGCAAAGCCCATACAATGCACCCGACAACCAACCAACACCCAACAACTAAACAAGCCGTAAACACACCGGTTCACTCGAGAACCAAACAAACAAGATCGATACTATCCTAATGTCTCAACCATAGAATTAGTCATACACTCGAACCGACACTTCGGAAACGAGTCACCAAAGATAGGAACATAAACTCCTACAACACAACACCGTCACCTTCGCTAAAACGAAAACAACAAAATGGTTATACAAACCAAAACTGAAACAGTCAAAATAGGGTAAAACCACGCGGGCTACACAACCACGAAAAAGATGCCTTCACTCACGCATAAGCATGAACTCAAGAATTACACTTGCAGTTACCGCTCTCATCTCAGCCAACCACAAGGTCACATCATCCTTGTAGATTACAAACGTACCACCCTTGAAAACAACAAGTTACTCAAACATAATCAAACTGAGGTACACTACTCATCCTAGGGCTTAAACAAACGACTCGAGACTATAACTCACTAGTCCAAATCCAACAACCTCGCTTTATTCGCTAAACAATTCAATGCTCGATATTTAAACCATGTCACACACCTTAATGCATAAGATGCCAACAGGAAAAAAAACTTGGTTAAACCTCAACTTCACAATTACTCAGAATGGATACGTTCAAGGCGTACACCCATCAGGACACCTCGCAACATCATTTTTTATCAACTCGAACAATTACCCTATCATTCTCGATTGATCAACGTCCATTGCTCCTCTGAAATACATGACATAGTTGACCATTTCAAATACTGTCCAAATATCTCACTTGTAAAACTTCGACGTATACACTTGACTTCAACGAAGTGTCGTCTTATAACAATTCCCAAATTATGTAATAAGTAACCACCAACCTCGCATCTCCGCAATGATCAATACCTAGTTTCTTACTCAAAACACCTTTCATCACTTTCCATCTTTTAAAGTGGTAATTCAAACCAAAACACTCTCTCAAGAACTCTACTCATCAACGCCATTTCATACTCCTTGAATTACAACACAGGTTGGACTTAGAACCATAACATAAACTTTACGGAATCCAACACGAACACCATCGCGACCGACTTCAGTCACAGATAGAACATTCTCCTTTATAAAACATCAATCATCTTAAGGTACCTGTGGTTACCAACCCATCACAAAATTCCTTACCCTCAAGACTTATCTTAGTCACAAACCAATAATCCACCACGGCTATTAGTATTCAACGAAATCCATATGTTAGTAGTGAATAAATCCTTAACAACCTTCGGAGCTTAATCTCAACAAGTGTCCCACAAAACAAACATGCCACATTCTTCAAAATAACAATTCCCAAATCAGATAATCTTGGGTTAACCGCGATATCAACATACTAAACTCAACACCAGACGAATTCCCTTTATAGATTGCACTCAAACTTGAATTGTCTTCAACAATTCTAATCTCCTCACTGTTAACATCTGCACCTCTAAAATTCCAAATGACCACAACAGCATCAACCTCTAACTCACAAGTCCGACAATTGTTCCTTATGAAATTCAAATCGTGCCAAGGTAGTAATACACTTTTCCAACTCTATGTCGAAATACATCTTAAGTCCAAAATGGAATATCACAATACGCCGCACAAGGTTCTTCAGTACTAAACAAAACCAAAATCAAAGCATTCGCTAAACCTTCCAATGGCTCAAACAAATTCGCTTATCATCGCGAAGTCCAAATAGCGACTCAACTATCTCAAGTCAAAGTACTCACGATCAAAACCAACTTATAAAAAAGGATCTTCCCTCAAACTCACAAAGTTAACCATCCAAAACAAAGGAACTTCTAAGCTCTGAAGTAACCCCTTAAAGTCTTCTACAATATACAAAATAAATCTTCGCGGAACCATACAAAATATCACCGTCTAAGTTGCTTACTTAAGGCACTCACGCCCAACAGTTCAAAATTCTATCCTTAGAACACTCGACATACACTGGTCTAACTTCACTAATGATACACAACGCTCGGCTGCTTGCCACAATTCCTTGACTTGATGTGAACCAATTAATATCCATGAACACGAAATAACTCTTACAGCTACTCATGAGAGTACTGTCCGAACATCCCAAAATCATACCTGACGCATTAGTCACGCTAATGACATCAACAAATACTCGCCAGAACCAAACACTATCCCAAAAGCATTGTCTAAACATCTTCAACTCTCACACTAACTCGTAGATAGCCAGACCTCACATCGATCTCACTAAGCGCAAAAATTCCAAGTGACTGATTCATCCAAATATCAATCCTCAGAAGTAGACACTCGTCCTCAATATCAACTTCAATTTCGCCTACAAACGACACACCAACTGGTAACTTTGGCTCATCTCGAACGACACAACAAAAGAGCACCACGTTGACCCGCCGAATAAGCAACTCGCTCAAACCAATCCTCAAGTTGACTCTTCAACTCTTACCGAAATAAACATCTCTAAAGGATCAATCATAACTAGATCCGTAAACTAAATCCATCAAGACTTCACTGATCATCATGTAATTCACTCACATCTTCACAATATGCCTCTCAAGAATCACAACAAGAAGCTCGCTGCCAAAATCTTGTTTCTCATCAAATCCAAATTCGCCCACAACTCAAGTAACCATGCACCACCTTGTGCCAACACATCCGCTTCATACACTATTAAGTCGGAAAGACAAGTCTATCCTAACCAACACAATTCCGACTACTACCAACAAGAGATTAAGGATGATCACCCTCAATTTGTCAATAGACAATGAAAATCATGATGGTGACATAAACCATCTCTACCAACTACAATAGTCTTCAAACTTACACTTCAAGTTACTAAAGTGTAACACCGCTGAGGCTCCAACTCCAAGCCCGCGCCACCAAGAAGTAAAACTTCTCCCACTTATTTCAAACTCATCTCTCACAAAAATTGAAACAAACAAGTACCAAAGTGTTTCACACAAATATCGATACCACAGATTAAACACACTAATAACTTGGTCGATGCATCGACCGCCTCGATACCACTATTGTAACGCCCAATTCTACCCAAAGTTTTATATGCAAAAATCGAGTAATTTTAAAATTTCATAAATTAAATCGAGGCTACACCATCAAAACAACTCACTTTAAAACAACACTTTAAAGTATAAATTTTGACATAGCATCACAGGAAAACATAAATTGATTCATAAAAATCAAAACATCTCCTTAATTAAATTTCCTCATCAAAATCATGTTTTTTATGAATTATGGTTCTTATTCACAAAAGGAATAATAATAAAATAACAACAACAAGATGACATAAATATTTTCCCAGTGCTACGATCGTAGCGACAACCGATACCCACTAACAAAGCCTATAAACTCCATCTTCATAACATGTACGTTACCAATATATAGGTAACGGCAAAATAAGTAAAGGGTGAGATACTCCAAAACATATAATTAAAGGCATGATAATATATATATATATATATATATATATATATATATATATATATATATATATATATATATATATAGTTTCAGAATTATAAAGGTTATAGATTAATAAGTGTAATTCCAACACATAATCAAAACTCACTTACTTTACTCGTCATCCTAATGTGTATAATCTACACCTTATCACCATAGCTTCATCGGATAAAGCGTCGCAACACATAATCACACACGAAATCGTCACAAACTAATACATCACTAATTAACACGGTAGTCTTAAAGAACAACATCAACCAACAACATTAAATAATGCTAGTAATATAAGCAACATAATAAATCATCACAAATTGGCTAAAGCCAATCTTCGCTTTTGGCATAAAGCCCATCTTCACAACATCATTACAAACATCATCACATCATATATCATCGCAATTCAATATCATCCATCAATCAACAAAAACCCAACGCCAAACAACTCAAACATAAACATAACCGACTCCATGAGACACAACTATGTTATGCATGTGGTACCCATCGCTTTGTCCGTAATTAGGGACACTTGGCATAAAGCCGATCTTCGCCTAAGATAAAAGCCATCATCGCTATATAAAGCTCTCTTGGCATAAAAGCCCTCTTCGCTTATGAAATATATGTGACTCGACAATAAAACAACACAACACAAAAAAAACATCTTCGCTCATTCAAATTGGCATAAAGCCCACATTGCCATAATTTATCCAAAACAAGATAAATATATCATCGCATCATAATTGCATTATGCAAACATCACTAATAAATTCACCAAAAGTCATGCATTCACAAATCGGGAGCATATATTAACAACATCAATTTAATTGTAACATCAACATTTACAAAACATATACCATCGCATTGCATATCAACAAGTATTCATTAATAAATACACCGTCGCAAATCTTACGTTTATTCACACCGCATCATTATTAATTAATTCACTAAATTCCGAAAATGGGAAAATAGTCAAACACCTATAATCGTCACAAAAGCCATTCCTAACAACCGGTATTAATCATAATCGTCGACGTCGAAATCGGATTGTCCATATGTGCCTTAAGTCCACTAAACCACAATCCGGTTTAATTTACCGTAAATTGGCCTATTTCGGGTCGCCTCGTAAAAACTCGTAATTTTTAAAAACTAACCTCACCACTACGTTCTACAAGTCAAACTTAGCTAGCACGTCAATTTTCGTTGAATTCAGAGCAACTTGCTCCGCCGTCGAATTTACCAAAATCAGAAAATCGAACATAATCGGTTCTAAATTTAATCGGCTATCTTATCCCCTAATTATATTTTATAGTTACCAAGGGTTGCTAGTTGGAATTGGCATATCAAAGAAAACCAGTAGCCATTTACCAAAATTATGCAGGTAGAATTTCATTTCATATAAAACAGAAATGCATGTTACAGCAAAACACAGGCAATTTCTATTTTGCCATTTCTCCTTCACCAATTGCCAGGGACGCACGTCCCCACCTTCTCACTCATTTGGAGGTGGCTTCCTCATGGTCCTAGCCCCATCCATTCGTTCATTTTACCACCTCATGCTTTGAATGTAATATACAGTTTTTTTCTTAATTTTTCATATTAGTTTTACTATATGTCATTCTTCTTTGGTTTTTCACATTATGTTACTTATATTTTTTCTTTCTTATTTCCATTGCATAATAAAACATAATACTAACAACAACACCCATATTCTCTACTCCAAATTCAACTCCTCTAAACATTTCAACAATCACTCACCAAAACCCTATAACCCATCTTTCAATTTTTCCCAAATTCAAAATACAACTATCAAAACCTAATCATATGAGATAGAGAAATCAAACCCCTTACCATGGAAGCTTTGATTGATCTTGATGATTCTACAAACCCAACTTCAAGCTCTAGCTCTCTTGCTCTTCTTCTTCTCCATTCCAAAACCCTTTCTTTCTCTCCCAAGTTTCTATTCTTGGTGTGTTTGGAAAAATGAAAAGAAAAACAAAGGAAATGGTTTTTATAAGTTTTTTCCTACTAGTAAGCCAAGTTTCCATGTTTGGTTTTGTGTTTTGCAATGGAAGGAAAACAAGGAGAAGTGTTTGGATGGGAGAAAATGAGGAAAGTTGTTTTATGATAACCTTACTAGAAAACTAATGTGTAAACCCAAATCCTTCCCAATTAATCCTCACACTCCTAATTTATTAATATAATTAATTCAATCAATTAAAATAATTCCGGGAAATTAAATATCGGATCCAAATAATATTTTACCGAACCGAACGAAATAAAACCCGGACCGAACGCCACGTCGCCAGATAAATTAATAGGTATATTAGTTAATATAATTATTTTCGTCGCCAAAATAATCTTCAAACGGTAATTCAGCATATTAATATAATATAATATTAAATAAAAACGGGCGTTACAACTCTCCCCCACTTATAAACTTTTCGTCCTCGAAATTTCGACCAAAACGAACAATACGAGACATGCCTACGCAATCGCTCACTCAATCCTCGTAATTAAACAACATATAGAATACACCAAACACAAGGGTATCTCCCTAACCACAACGCCTAGACAAGAACAACCATGCCGAGATGCAAAGCCCATACAATGCACCGACAACCAACCAACACCCAACAACTAAACAAGTCAGAAACACCGGTTCACTCGAGAACCAAACAAACAAGATCGATACTATCCTAATGTCTCAACCATAGAATTAGTCATACACTCGAACCGACACTTCGGAAACGAGTCACCAAAGATAGGAACATAAACTCCTACAACACAACACCGTCACCTTCGCTAAAACGAAAACAACAAAATGGTTATACAAACCAAAACCGAAACAACAAAATAGGGTAAAACCACGCTGGCTACACAACCACGAAAAGATGTCTTCACTCACGATAAGCATGAACTCAAGAATTACAAAGCTATCGCCTCATCTCAGCCAACCACAAGGTCACATCATCCTTGTAGATTACAAACGTACCACCCTTGAAAACAACAAGTTACTCAAACATAATCAAACTGAGGTACACTACTCATCCTAGGGCTTAAACAAATGACTCGAGACTATAACTCACTAATCCAAATCCAACAACCTCGCTTTATTCGCTAAACAATTCAATGCTCGATATCTAAACCATGTTGCGTCACCTTAATGCATAAGATGCCAACCGTAAAAAAAACTTGGTTAAACCTCAACTTCACAATTACTCAAAATGGATACGTTCAAGGCGTACACCGATCATGACACCTCGCAACATCAGTTTTTATCAACTCGAACAATTACCCTATCATTCTCGATTGATCAACGTCCATTGATCATGTAAAATACATGACATAGTTGACCTTTTCAAATACTATCCAAATATCTCACTTGTAAAACTTCGACGTATACACTTGACTTCAACGAAGTGTCCTCTTATAACAATTCCCAAATTATGTAATAAGTAACTACCAACCTCGCATCTCCGCAACGATCAATACCCAGTTTCTTACTCAAAACACCTTTCATCACTTTCCATCTTTTAAAGTGGTAATTCAAACCAAAACACTCTCTCAAGAACTCTACTCATCAACGCCATTTCATACTCCTGGAATTACAACACAGGTTGGACTTAGAACCATAACATAAACTTTACGGAATCCAACATGAACACCGTCGCGACCGACTTCAGTCACAGATAGAACATTCTCCTTTATAAAACATCAATCATCTTAAGGTACCCGTGGTTACCAACCCATCACAAAATTCCTTACCCTCAAGACTTATCTTAGTCACAAACCAATAATCCACCACGGCTATTAGTATTCAACGAAATCTATATGTTAGTAGTGAATAAATGCTTAACAACCTTCGGAGCTTAATCTCAACAAGTGTCCCAAAAACAAACATGCAACATTCTTCAAAATAACAATTCCCAAATCAGATGATCTTGGGTTAACCGCGATATCAACATACTAAACTCAACACCGCATTTAAGTCCCTTTATAGATTGCATCAAACTTGAATTGTCTTCAACATTCCAATCTCTCGTTGTTAACATCTGCACTCTAAAATTCCAAATGATCACAACAAAGATCAACCTCTAACTCACAAGTCCGACAATTGTTCCTTATGAAATTCAAATCGTTCCAAGGTAGTAATACACTTTTCCAACTCTATGTCGAAATACATCTTAAGTCCAAAATGGAATATCACAATACGCCGCACAAGGTTCTTTAGTACTAAACAAAACCAAAATCAAAGCATTCGATAAACCTTCCAATGGCTCAAACAAATTTGTTTACCATCGCGAAGTCCAAATAACGACTCAACCATCTCAAGTCAAAGTACTCACAATCAAAACCAACTTATAAAAAAGGATCTTCCATCAAACTCACAAAGTTAACCATCCAAAACAAAGGAACTTCTAAGCTCTGAAATAACCCCTTAAAGTCTTCTACAAGGTACAAAATAAATCTTCGCGGAACCATACAAAATATCACCGTCTAAGTTGCTTACTTAAGGCACTCACGCCCAACAGTTCAAAATTATATCCTTAGAACACCGACATAACGGTCTAACTTCACCATCGATACATAACGCCTTTGCCACAATTCCTCGACTTGATGTGAACCAATTAATATCCATGAACACGAATAACCTTACACTACTATGAGAGTACTGTCCGAACATCCCAAAATCATACCTGACGCATTAGTCACGCTAATGACATCAACAAATACTCGCCAGAACCAAACACTATCCCAAAAGCATTTTCTAAACATCTTCAGCTCTCTCACTAACTCGTAGATAGACAGACCTCACATCGATCTCACTAAACGCAAAAATTCCAAGTGACTGATTCATCCAAATATCAATCCTCAGAAGTAGACACTCGTCCTCAATATCCACTTTGTTACTCGCCTACAAACGACACACCAACTCGGGTAACTTTGGCTCAAATTGAACGACACAACGGTAGCACTCCACGGTGACCCGCTCGAATAAGCAACTCTGCTCAAACCAATCCTCAAGTTGACTCTTCAACTCTTACTCAGAAATAAACATCTCTAAAGGATATTTCGAATCACAACTAGATCCAGAAACTAAATCCATCAAGACTTCACTTCGCACTACTGCGGTAATTCACTCACATCTTCACAATATGCCTCAAGAATCACAACAAGAAGCTCGCTCACAAAATCTTGTTTCTCATCAAAATCCAAATTCACACAACTCAAGTAACCATGCACCACCTTGGCCAACATATCCGCTTTACACTATTGTCGGAAAGACAAGTCTATCCCAACCAACACAATTCCGACTACTACCAACAAGAGATTAAGGATGATCACCCTCAATTTGTCAATAGACAATGACAATCATGATGGTGACATAAACCATCTCTACCAACTACAATAATGTCTTCAAACTTACACTTCAAGTTACTAAAGTGTAACACCGCTGAGGCTCCAACTCCAAGCCCGCGCCACCAAGAAGTAAAACTTCTCCCCACTTATTTCAAACTCATCTCGCACAAACTATTGAAACAAACAAAAATTTCCACACACATGTCGCATACCACAGGATTAAACACACTAATAACTTGGTCATGACCGACCGCCCGATACCACTATTGTAACGCCCCAATTCTACCCAAAGTTTTATATGCAAAATCGTAGTAATTTTAAAATTTCATAAATTAAATAATCGATACACCATCATCAAAACAACCCACTTTAAAACAATTTACTTTAAAGTATAAATTTTGATACATAGCATCAGAAAACATAAATTGATTCATAGAAATCAAAACATCTCCTTTATTAAACATCCTCATCAAAATCATGTTTTTATGAATTATGGTTCTTATTCACAAAAGGAATAATAAAACAACAACAATAAGACATAAATATTTCCCGAGTGCTACACGATCGTGATAATACACCGACACTAATTAATGCAGCCTATAAACTCCATCTTCATAACCTGATTACCAATATATAAGTAATTAAAAAAAGGGTGATATCAAAATATATAATTAAAGGCATGATAAAATATATATATATATATATATATATATATATATATATATATATATATAGTTTCGAATTATAAAGGTTATAGATTAATAAGTGTAATTCCAACACATAATCAAAACTCACTTACTTTACTCGTCATCCTAATGTATAATCTACACCTTATCACCATAGCTTCATCGGCATAAACGTCGCAACAACACATAACCCTCCGTCACCACGAAATCGTCACAAACTAATACATCACTAATTAACACGTAGTCTTAAAGAACAACATCAACCAACAACATTAAATAATGCTAGTAATATAAGCAACATAACAAATCATCACAAATTGGCTAAACCCATCTTTGGCATAAAGCCCATCTTCACAACATCATCACAAACATCATCACATCATATATCATCGCAATTCAATCATCATCAATCAACAAAACCCAACGCCAAACAACTCAAACATAAACATAACCGACCCATGAGACACAACTATTCATGTGGTACCCATCGCTTTGTCCGTAATTAGGGACACTTGGCAAAACCAATCTTCGCCGACATAAAAGCCATCATCGCTACATAAAAGCCTCTTCGCGGCATAAAAGTCTTCGCTTATGAAACGTGACTAACAATAAAACAACACAACACAAAACAACATCTTCTCAACAAATTGGCA
Organism: Vicia sativa; assembly: GCA_021764765.1. Lineage (NCBI taxonomy): Eukaryota > Viridiplantae > Streptophyta > Magnoliopsida > Fabales > Fabaceae > Vicia > Vicia sativa. The sequence continues at coordinate 46,229,230 of CM038793.1, read as the reverse complement.
TAAAGCCCACATCACCATAATTTATCCAAAACAAGATAAATATATCATCGCATCATAATTGCATTATGCAAACATCACTAATAAATTCACCAAAAGTCATGCATTCCCAAATCGGAGCATATATTAACAACATCAATTTAATAGTAACATCAACACGCATAAAACATATACCATCGCATTGCATATCAACAAGTATTCATTAATAAATACACCGCAAATCTTACGCTTATTCACACCGCATCATTATTAATTAATTCACTAAATTCAAACGGAAAATAGTCAAACACCCATAATCGCCACGAAAGCCATTCCTAACAACCCAGATAATCATAATCGCCGACGCCGAAATCGATTGTCCATACGTTTAAGTCCACTAAAACACAATCGTGTTCAATTTATCAGAATTGGCCTATTTGGTCGCCGTAAAAACTCGTAATTTTAAAACTAACCTCACCACTACATTCTACACGCCAAACTTAGCTAGCAATAATTTTCGTTGAATTCGAGCAAATTGTCTACCGTCAATTTTACCAAATCAAAAATCGAACATAATCGGTTCTAAATTTAATGGCTATCTTATCCCTAATTATATTTTATAGTTACCAATGCTAGTTGGAATTGGCATATCAAAGAAAACTAGTAGCCATTTACCAAAATTATGCAGGTAGAATTTCATTTCACAGAAAACAGAAATGCATGTTACAGCAAAACACAGGCAATTTCTATTTTGCCATTTCTCCTTCACCAATTTCTTGGACGACGTCCCCACCTTCTCACTCATTGGAGGCGGCTGCCCATGGTCCTATCCCCATCCATTCGCTCATTTTACAACTCCTGCTTTTGAATGTAATATATGCTTTTTTCTTAATTTTCATATTAGTTTTATCGTATGTCATTCTTCTTTGGTTTTTCACATTATGTTACTTATATTTTTCTTTCTTATTTCCATTGCATAATAAACCATACTAACAACAACACCCATATTCTCTACTCCAAATTCAACTCCTCTAAACATTTCAACAATCACTCACCAAAACCCTATAACCCATCTCTCAATTTTTCCTAAATTCAAAATACAACTATCAAAACCTAATCATATGAGATAGAGAAATCAAACCCCTTACCATGGAAGCTTTGATTGATCTTGATGATTCTACAAACCCAACTTCAAGCTCTAGTTCTCTTCTTCTTCTTCTCCATTCCAAAACCCTCTTTCTCTCCCAAGTTTCTATTCTTGTGTGTGTTTGAAAAATGAAAATAAAACAAAGGAAATGGTTTTTATATGTTGTTTCCTACTAGTAAGCCATGTTTCCATGTTTGGTTTTGTGTTTTGAAATGGAAGGAAAACAAGGAGAAGTGTTTGGATGGGAGAAAATGAGGAAAGTAGTTTTATGATAACCTTACTAGAAAACTAATGTGTAAACCCAAATCCTTCCCAATTAATCCTCACAATCCTAATTTATTAATATAATTAATTCAATCAATTAAAATTCCGGAAATTAAATATCGGATCCAATAATATTTTATCGAACTAAACGAATAAAACCCGATCAACGCCACGCCGCTAAAACAATCGTCAAACGGTAATTCAAAGATATTAATATAATATAATATTAAATAAAACGTTACATTGGTATCTCACTGGGCCCCTAAGGTCTTGTCAGAAGTAAATGGGCTTCTCCCCTATGATGTTTCTGGTCGAGGTGACGCTAACTGATTTAGGTGTTACGGCTAGATAGAGATATAGTATTTCTTCTTTATCCGTCAGGATAGCATGAATGGTTTGGACAATGTTCTCTTGAGGTGGAGGAGGCTTGTCGATTCCTTGGTCCAATGAACGCCTTTTCCTAATAAGCTTAAAACCAGAAGCGTGTTGTGTTGATCTTGTAATAAAGCGTGATAACAAGGTGAGCATCCCGCTTATGGTTTGAATGGATTTTTGAGTGGGTGTGAGCCCGAGAATGCTCAACAACTTTGGGTTAGGCTCAACAAAAGACTCAATGATATAGAAATTGAAATTTGAAGTACGTGATGTCACAAAGAATGTTATGACTCACTATCCGACACTGCTAACAATTTACACAATAAATTTAAACATCAATAAAGAACACAATAAGTTTTTACCCATCGCTGTCTAACTACACCACATCCGGGGCTACCAAGCCATGGAGGAAATTCACTATTAGTAGAATTAATTTAGGAATAAACCAACCGCTTTATCTCCTTCACTTAAACCTACCCAATGCAACTTCAATCTAAGTCCTACTTAGACCGAGTTCCTACTACCCCCTCAATCACAGCAGTGATATCAACCTATTGAATAATTGAATTGTGAAGATACACTTCAATAAACTATCTTGATTTTTCTTCACAGCTTTAATCAAGGGACAAACACTGCTGCTTCAAAGCTTTGAGTGATAAACTACCCTTACAAACAAATCCTAGTCCAAGACACTTATCAATTGATAATTTCTTGGCTCACAAGAGAAACTAAAATTACACAAAATACAATTGCAATCTCTAACAATACAAAAGGCAACAAGAAGAAGGTAATCTGGTTGTGTTCCTTTTATAGAAGCAACCTAAACTTCTTTGGGTTTATAAAGATAGCTAGGTTCACTTAATTTAATCCTAAAACATGGTCTTTTCAACAACCAATTTAGGTTTAACTAAGATTAACCTAGCCACGTGAGCATGCATTATAGTAATAAAACATAAAATAAGAACAACAAACTTCCCGAAAGTCTCAGAAAAAATGATTCTCGCAGAATCACATCAATGTCATAACATCCGTTATGACATCGCATATTTTCAGTAATTCCAAGATGCCTTTTAGCTTCCAGCCTCGAAATGTCCTTTAAACATCCTTGTCAAGGGTTATTTCAATCTCGAATGTCATGACATTTTCAAGACATTGATATAGCCTAGTTTTACCAAAATTAATGCCAACTTAAAACACTAACAAACCCCGCACATTTTTGGCTAAAACTACTTGGTTATCGTAGCACCTATGCAATAGAAGACAAACTAGTTCTAAGCTCTCCTAAGCTTAAAGAAACTAGAACCTAGATAAGATAAATTCTACCCATACAAAATCCCACAATTTCACAAACAAATTTAAATTTCCATAGCTTCCCAATTTCCCAACATAGCTTCCCAATAATATTTTCTCCTTTTAGCCACAAGGGCCAAAGGAATCAATACAAGTACCTAATCATTCATTCATATAATGAAGTACCAAAGATTGTGAAATGTTTACAATTCACAACAAACAAGACAATCATCCAAATTAAAAATGGGAAAATAGAACAAGAACAAGAACAGAAACAATAAATGTAAGCAACAAGGCATGTGATTACAACTCAAGTGCTTTCCTCCAAGAAGCAATGTGGAAGGAAACATCTTCGTAACCTTCTTCATCGCCAGCTGTTTGATCAAGATCAAGATCTTCATCCATATATGTAAATAATCATCACCATCAAGCCCTTCTTCCTCAACCCTATGTCTTTATCCTTTCAAGTGAGATCTGCTTCCGCACTTGCTTTCTTGCTCAAGCTCCTCGTGTTGCTTTTAGCACAAGAATGACATTTTCCTTTGAGAATTTTCTTGACATTGATGTCTTAAAGATGTCATGACAATATCTCGACATGTTTGCCTTGAAGAGCTTGTAATGAAATCTATGAGGTGGAGCTCTTTATATTGAATCTCTATCACTAAGTATGTCAAGGTAATCGATCAACTATGATTCCACACTGGGAGGGAAAGGCTATTGGTCCTTTAACTGCATAACTTTCAGATGTTTAAGTGTTTGCTCAAAATATAGGTTCCATAATCAAATTTTGCTTTAGTACCAACAAAGAAAGATGAATCCCTGCACTAATGGAGATGGTGGACTTGTGGTTTGTTGAAACCCACTTTGTACCTTATTCAGTGCAAAATAGAAAACTTAACACTTAGTTTGTTATGCTAGTTTTCATTGGCCAATGTTTCACTTGTTTAGCAGTTGATAGTGTGGCGTATTTGTCATCGTTTTTCTAGCTCAAGTGAGCTTCATCGATCTTTCCAAATATTTGTTGATTATACTTGGGTTTCACCTTCTCCCTCCTCGACATAGATGTTTTGAAATCACCGACCTTCCATCAAGATGTACCACTAGACAAGTTCACAAAGTGAACTCCTCACCAACACTTCATAACAATTTGAAAACTTCACCGCTTTCATCAACCCATTTTCTTTGATCGATCAATCACATCCTTGCATTCAAGAGCACTTTTATTCACCCCTTTCAAGTGCAATTTCTTCAAACACACATATTTCCACCGTTAGCATTCTCGTGGTGGTGGAAAGAAATGTTGTCAATTGCCACTGTGGACTTCGGATGCTTCCAAAGAGAAGTTTCTTTTGGGTGAATGTCTGAGACATTCTCTCGACATTAAAATCGAATCATCATCATGTTTTGAGGGTTCTGTGCCTTCATCTTCTTTATAATTGGGTTCTTCTTTGTAGATACCTCCAACAGCCTTCACCTTACTCTTCCCTTTGGAAGTTCCACTGTCTTTCCTGATTTTCTTCGCTTTTGTTCTCAAACCTAGGAGTCTTATGAGCGCTTTAGCAACCTTTTTCCGAGCGTAACTTGAATTGATTGGCTTCCTTTCCTATTTATCACCCTCTTAGCAATATTGGGATTAACTTTGGCTATGAGGTCATTATCAGAGAACTCTTCATCTAGATTGATGATATGAGAATCAACATTCTGATTAGTGTTTTCTCGTAAGAATCTTCCAGTCATTCATGCCTTGTTTTTCCGAGTTTCTTCAAGAATGCTATCAGGGAGATTATCAGCAGAAATAGCAGGAGATTTAACAGAGATACAATGTTCTAGAGATTCCTCAAGAATCTCATCAGAAATCTCATTCTCATTAGCAGCAGGGGATTCAATATTATCATCTTTACACCCTTCAGAAACTGGAGCAGAGGGATTTACATCATTCTCGGACAGAGAATCAACATCACCATGTCTTGACATTCTCATCGACATCCGATCAACCGCTAAACTAGGCTAGCAGACTTTTGGTCTGTGAGGACCAATCCTGTGCATGTATTGATTCTCATTTAGGATACTAGTCACTATCCTAGATATGGCTTCATGCACCGACCTAGACCCTCTCTCTGCTCACTATTTCAAGGAACCGAGGATGATGGCAGTAAGTTTACTGTATGGGAGATGCTTGTGACCTTATTGCATTCCTTGTGTAATTTCTTGACTTTTTTCGGTCACCATTGCACGCAGTGGAGTGACCTCAAGCCAAACTATGTGGCTTCAAAGATTTGCCCTAATCGCAGCCATGGATGGAGATGAAGATCCCGATCTTGAGATGAAGAAGATGATGAAGACATATTTTTATGGCTTTGGAGAGAAGGAGAGCGAGAATGACAGAGGATTGCAAGGTTTCTTTTGATGAATAAAATGTGATACTACTTTCAAATGAAGAAACTATTATATGTGGGAGTCTCTTCCTATTCTGGACCTTTTAAAATAAGTTGAAAATAATTAAATAACCCACTTATGAATAGTGAAGTAAAAGGTCCCTTTCATCCTTTGTTGTAGGCATGTTTAATTGCTACAACTCCTCATATTGACAAATACCAATTTGCCCTTTAAAGACTTAAATGACCACCAAGAGCTTTAGTAACAATGTCACAAGACAATGTTATGACATCCTCGTATGACATTGTGGTCGTACCAAGATTTGCCCATCCGCATCATCCGAGAGCAATTTCTACCACCGCTATGTATTTCAACATTGTATAGAACACACAGCTTTGCTTCTTCCGAACCAAGGAATAAGATTGTTTCTCAAAAACACATCCATCAAAAGAGCTTTTACAAGCTTTCAACACTTTCTCCACTTGTTTTCTTGGACAACTTCAAATGTGTGGAAGCAGAGTCCTTTTATGGCACCATTCTTCACCCAAATTTCTGACAAAATTCTTGCATACTTGCTCTGGAAGGAGTGTTGAGTCTTCCATCCGTGAGATTGAGCCCAAGAAAATGAATCAACTCCAATGAGGCTCATCCCGTATTCATTTATTTGGTTGTCAAAATGTCTTACCATTGGTCGTGCATTCCTCCAAAGACTATGTTATTAATATACGAAGCCCCATGATCTCTCCTCCTTTGACAAAGAGGGTTTTATCCAAGACCTCTCCTATCCTTTGACAAGAAGGTGTTTGTTAGCCTTCATGCTGCGATCCTAGTACTTTGCTTCAGTATTTTAGAGTGGTCGATGTCTAGACATTGAGTGTCTGATTTCGTCCAAATTATACTTACCATGTATTCTCCCTTTATCAATGTGAAATCTTGATATTCTTCCCGACTCTCTATGGAACCCATCCTTTCATTCCTCCGAGATGTGGATGACCAGTTCTTGTTGCCCCAATTTTACTTCCTCTTCATCTTTGTCCGTAGAGCACACACGAGACAGGTGGTGTTCTCGTATTCCCACATGTAGCTTGTCCTTGATCCGACTCTCATAATCACTTCTTGTTTATTATTGATTACAAGACATTCAGACTTAGTGAAGTTGATCGTGAATCCCATATCACATAGCGATTTATGTTGATGAGATTGGCAACAAACCTTTTACCAACAACACCCATTTAGGTTTGGAACCTGCATCAGCTGAGTTTCAATACCTTTGATTTATCCTTTAGCTCCATCTCCAAAAGTAACAAAACCGTAGAATATGGTTTAACATCATTGAGGACATTTGTCTCCTACCATATGCTTAGAACACCCATCGTCAAAGTACCAATCTTCATTGGCGTACACTCTAAGAGAAGTGTGAGCTACCGTAGCTACTTCTTCTTCCATTGTTGAGTGTATGACACTGCTGGTCTTAGGCTTCTCATAAGAACCTTGGTTAGGATATCCATGTAGCCTAAAGCAAAAGGCTTTATGTGACCAAACTTCCACAATAATGACATTCCATCTTTGAAACTTTTTGTTCAAGTTTCTATGATTTTGATGTTGAACCCAATGTTGTGACATCTGCTTTGACATTGGTTTATTAGGTCTGTTTCTTCCTTTTGTTATTAATAAATTTCTTAGCCTCCACATATCTCGAGGCGCACTCTATTTCTGCTTTGTGGTGTGACATCTTCTTTGCCATTCTTCATGTTTGTTCCTCTCCCGTTATTAGCAAATCTCTTTGCGCCACATACCCCGAGCCGTACACATTTCTGCTTTATGTTGTGACAACTGCTTGACATTGGTTTCCCATGTCTCTTCTTCTTAATGTCACCAACAATGTTTTTTTTCACACATATCCTAGACCATGTTTATTTTCAAGATTTTTCCAAGTCAAGGATTTCTTCCAACTTATCATCCCGAGTCGCATCTTGATGACTTAGTCATATGATCAAGCTTGAATTCAACACTATAATCTCACCGCTGAGGTGATTTATAGTATTTGTTTTCCTTCTTCTCACCTCCAACTTCACATTCTCGCCTCCAACTTCAATCGCCTTTCTCTGTTTCTCATTTTGCCGACATACCACCATTTTTATACACAACTTCTTGTAGGTTTCAAGAAGTTCTTCAAATGTCACTTCCTCATCACTAGAATCCATATCGTAATTGTACACCCGTAGAGAGGTGACAAATTTGGCTCCTTCTTCCTCGATTCACTTCCGAATCACCATCGACCAAGTGACAACCATTCCTTCTTTTTGTTTCTTTAGAAAGGTGGTACATTCACTCTAATATGCCCATATCCTTCACAACCATGACATGGATTCAATCGCCGACTTCCTTTTTCCTCCGACTTGGATCTTCTAACGAGTCACAAGATCTCTGATGTCGATGAAATGTCCTTGACATTTGACCTTGACTTTGGATCAATCCTCTTGATGAGCTTGTTGAATTGTCTTCCAAGCATGATATAGCTTCGTATATTCTCTTCATCTTCCACCTTGCATCCTTCTTCGATTGGAGACAAGTGCTACTCTTGTTCTTTTGTCAACAGCCACCGATTCCCATCTCAAAAGTCATAAGAGATCCAATAAGTTCTTCAACCTTCAAGGTGCCGATGTCCCGAGCCTCCTTTATTTAGCCACTTTCATTGCAAACCTTTAGGCAAGGATCGAGAATCCTTCTCACCACTTTTCTTCGACATCTTTTCACCAAGTGCTCCCGAGGTGTTGGTAACTTAAAATATTCATGTGAAACTCATGAATAGTCTCATCTTCTTTCATCTTCAAATTCTCAAATTTGTAGTGAGGTGATACGTGAACCTGACTTCTTTAGTGTTTCAGATTTAAATGTGCGATAGCAAGAGTCGCCACCGACTTTTATTTTTATCCAATTAGGGAAGGTAAAAGTACGTAAAAGACCTTCGTTAGATCTCGAGTAAGGGAGAAGGTTATGAAAAGGGAAGGTATTAGCACTTTCCATCCATAGTTATCTACGGCTCTTAGTTGCTCTAGATCACTTTAAAATTGTGCTTTCAGGTGTTTGAAGAAATGTTTTGAAAAGGTATTTCGCTTTGACTTTGTAATGATTCATGAATGTATACAAAGTGTTCTAAATGTTTCGCTTTGAAAGAGTTTGATCTTTGACAAAAGTGTGTTGTGTAGTATTTTTGATGAGCAAGCAACAAAAGTCTTATTACCTACCTGTAATGGTCGTTGTTATTTTATCGCTCTTAGAATAGTGCTATCCATACCATTAGTTGGTAGGTAACCCTATTTGTTGGATGTAAGGGACATTCGAAGGGACATCGATGGTCATAGAAAGTAACTTTTAGGAAGTATCCTAGACATCTTCATGGACTATCATTTTTTCGTATGCATAATCGAGGGTCAAGATCATGTATTTGTAGGCTAACATCGTGGGTCTTATGATCTTTGTATCAAGGGACTATGATGATTTGTTTGAAGGCAACTAAGTAGAATACCTCTAACGCTCAAGGACATGACCATTTGAATTGTACACAGAGAGAATTACCCTAAGGGGTGCGTGTGTGAGAAGAGTGTGTTGATTCAAATATTTTATCTTGCAAATTAGTGAGCTATGTTGATTTTTATCTTGCCATACACGCTTAATTACTAGCAATTTATAGGTGGAAATTAAAATGCGAGTGTAAAGGTGCAAGGTAAACTTACGCTATTACAAGGCTTTGGAAGTATATAATTTAAACTTATGGAAAATAAAACCTAATTTAAACTATTATCCCATATACAATTACATTATTGGAAAATAAAATGATAAAGAAAAAATTGTCTCGAATCGGATCAACTCGCAAGAGAATGAGAAATCGAAAATGCTATATGAATCGAACAAGAGAAAAATGTTAGAAAATGCAAATTTTAAAATAAGAAAAATATGTCATGCTGGAAATACTATAAATATGTTAAAATAAATTTTTGATTTTTGGATGCATTTTGATAATTAAAATGAATTAAAAGTGATTTAAATGCAAAATTATGAATAAAAATAAATATGCATGTAAAATTACATTTTTTTAATTTTATAACTAAATAAAGATTTTATGAAAATAATGTAAAAGAAAAATAATTTTGATGATTTTTAATGCGTAAATAAATTATGAAAAGAATTAAAATAACA